>CM019067.1:1822960-2144469 GCA_009667805.1 Leptobrachium leishanense | reverse complement strand
CGGTCCCGCTTCCAGCGTCCTCTCTGTCTCCGTTGGTCGTCGGTATGACGTCACGAAAGCCTTTCACCCTGGGTCAAAGGCTTTTGTGATGTCATACCGGTGACCAACAGAGAGAGGACACTGGAAGCGGGACTGCCATCGCTGGAGGGCCGATGTAGGTGAGTATGTGCTCTCCACACCACCCTGCTTGCTCGGCCGGTATCCAAGCTTAGGCGAGCCCCCGGCTTGGCCTGGGCTTAGAGGCCCAGCCGAGCCGGGGACTCACCTAAGCATGGAGGCCGGCCGAATTGCCTGCTCGGGCGTCCTCCAGGCTCAGGCGAGTCCACGGCTCGGCTGGGCCTCTAGGCCCAAGCCAAGCTGGGGGCTCGCCTAAGTTTGGATGCCGCCCGAGCTACTTGCTTGGCCGGCATCCAGGCTAAGGCGAGCCCCCGGCTTGGCCTGGGCCTAGAGGCACAGCCGAGCCGGGGGCTCGCCTGAGCCTGGATGCCGGCCATACACACACACACTGTAAAAACCATATATGTGTGTGTATATATATCCACATGGGGTTACAGTGTGTGTGTGTGTGTATATATATATATATATATAATATATATAATATGGACTGCGCATGCGCGCAGCCCACGGGGTGCTGTGGCGGTTGGGTGTGCGTGCGCCACCCGCCGCAGCACGCCCAAAGCGTTCTACGGAGGATTGCTGCACGCGCATCCAACCTCCGTTGGACGCTTTGGGCGTGCTGCGGCAGGTGGCACGCGCGCATCCAACCACAACAGCCTGTTACGGAGGTTGCCACGCGCCTGAGCCCAGCGCCTGAGCCCAGCGCCTGAGCGCAGAGCCCAGCGCCTGAGCCCAGCGCCTGAGCGCAGAGCCCAGCGCCTGAGCGCAGAGCCCAGCGAATGAGCCCAGCGCCTGAGCGTAGAGCCCAGCGCCTGAGCGCAGAGCCCAGCGCCTGAGCCCAGCGCCTGAGCGCAGAGCCCAGTGCCTGAGCGCAGAGCCCAGCGCCTGAGCGCAGAGCCCAGCGCCTGAGCCCAGCGCCTGAGCGCCTGAGCCCAGCGCCTGAGCGCCTGAGCCCAGCGCCTGAGCCCAGCGCCTGAGCGCAGAGCCCAGCGCCTGAGCCCAGCACCTGAGCCCAGCGCCTGAGCCCAGCGCCTGAGCGCAGAGCCCAGCGCCTGAGCCCAGCGCCTGAGCGCAGAGCCCAGCGCCTGAGCCCAGCGCCTGAGCGCAGAGCCCAGCGCCTGAGCCCAGCGCCTGAGCGCAGAGCCCAGCGCCTGAGCGCAGAGCCCAGCGCCTGAGCGCAGAGCCCAGCGCCTGAGCGCAGAGCCCAGCGCCTGAGCGCAGAGCCCAGCGCCTGAGCGCAGAGCCCAGCGCCTGAGCGCAGAGCCGAGCGCAGAGCCCTGAGCCCAGCGCCTGAGCGCAGAGCCCAGCGCCTGAGCCCAGCGCCTGAGCGCAGAGCCCAGCGCCTGAGCCCAGCGCCCAGCGCCTGAGCCCAGCGCCTGAGCGCAGAGCCCAGCGCCTGAGCGCAGAGCCCAGCGCCTGAGCCCAGCGCCTGAGCGCAGAGCCCAGCGCCTGAGCCCAGCGCCTGAGCCCAGCGCCTGAGCCCAGCGCCTGAGCGCAGAGCCCAGTGCCTGAGCCCAGCGCCTGAGCCCAGCGCCTGAGCGTAGAGCCCAGCGCCTGAGCGTAGAGCCCAGCGCCTGAGCGCAGAGCCCAGCGCCTGAGCGCAGAGCCCAGCACCTGAGCGCAGAGCCCAGCGCCTGAGCGCAGAGCCAGCGCCTGAGCCAGCGCCTGAGCCAGCGCCCAGCGCCTGAGCCCAGCGCCTGAGCGCAGAGCCCCCGCGCCTGAGCCCAGCGCCTGAGCGCAGAGCCCAGCGCCTGAGAGTAGAGCCCAGCGCCTGAGCGCAGAGCCAGCGCGCTGAGCGAGAGCCCAGCGCTGAGCGCAGAGCCCAGCGCCTGAGCCAGAGCCCAGCGCCTGAGCGCAGAGCCCAGCGCCTGAGCCCAGCGCCTGAGCCAGTGCCTGAGCGCAGCCCAGCGCCTGAGCCAGCGCTGAGCGCAGAGCCCAGTGCCTGAGCGCAGAGCCCAGCGCCTGAGCCCAGCGCCTGAGCCCAGCGCCTGAGCGCAGAGCCCAGCGCTGAGCGCAGAGCCCAGCGCCTGAGCGCAGAGCCCAGCGCCTGAGCCCAGCGCCTGAGCGCAGAGCCAGCACCTGAGCGCAGAGCCCAGCGCCTGAGCCCAGCGCCTGAGCCCAGCGCCTGAGCGTAGAGCCCAGCGCCTGAGCGCAGAGCCCAGCGCCTGAGCCCAGCGCCTGAGCGCAGAGCCCAGCGCCTGAGCGCAGAGAACAGCGCCTGAGCGCAGAGCCCAGTGCCTGAGCGCAGAGCCCAGCGCCTGAGCCAGTGCCTGAGCGCCAGAGCCCAGCGCCTGAGCCCAGCGCCTGAGCGCAGAGCCCAGCGCCTAGAGCCAGCGCCTGAGCGCAGAGCCCAGCGCCTGAGCCCAGCGCCTGAGCGCAGAGCCAGCGCCTGAGCGCAGAGCCCAGCGCCTGAGCCCAGCGCCTGAGCGCAGAGCCCAGCGCCTGAGCGCAGAGCCCAGCGCCTGAGCCCAGCGTCTGAGCGCAGAGCCCAGCGCCTGAGCCCAGCGCCTGAGCGCAGAGCCCAGCGCCTGAGCCCAGCGCCTGAGCGCCTGAGCCCAGCGCCTGAGCGCAGAGCCCAGCGCCTGAGCCCAGCGCCTGAGCGCAGAGCCCAGCGCCTGAGCCCAGCGCCTGAGCGCCTGAGCCCAGCGCCTGAGCGCAGAGCCCAGCGCCTGAGCACAGAGCCCAGCGCCTGAGCCCAGCGCCCAGCGCCAGAGCCCAGCGCCCAGCGCCTGAGCCCAGCGCCTGAGCGCAGAGCCCAGCGCCTGAGCCCAGCACCAGAGCGCAGAGCCCAGCGCCAGAGCGCAGAGCCCAGCGCCAGAGCGCAGAGCCCAGCGCCAGAGCGCAGAGTCCAGCGCCAGAGCGCAGAGCCCAGAGCCCAGCGCCAGAGCGCAGAGCCCAGCGCCTGAGCCCAGCGCCTGAGCGCAGAGCCCAGCGCCTGAGCGCAGAGCCCAGCGCCTGAGCGCAGAGCCCAGCGCCTGAGCCCAGCGCCTGAGCGCAGAGCCCGACCTGAGCGCAGAGCCCAGCGCCTGAGCCCAGCGCCTGAGCGCCTGAGCCCAGCCTGAGCCCAGCGCCTGAGCCAGCGCCTGAGCCCAGCGCCTGAGCGCCTGGAGCCCAGCGCCTGAGCCCAGCGCCTGAGCGTAGAGCCCAGCGCCTGAGCGCAGAGCCCAGCGCCTGAGCCCAGCGCCTGAGCGCAGAGCCTGAGCGCAGAGCCTGAGCGCAGAGCCCAGCGCCTGAGCGCAGAGCCCAGCGCCTGAGCCCAGCGCCTGAGCGCAGAGCCCAGCGCCTGAGCCCAGCGCCTGAGCGCAGAGCCCAGCGCCTGAGCCCAGCGCCTGAGCGCAGAGCCCAGCGCCTGAGCCCAGCGCCTGAGCGCAGAGCCCAGCGCCTGAGCCCAGCGCCTGAGCGCAGAGCCCAGCGCCTGAGCGCAGAGCCCAGCGCCTGAGCAGGCGCCTGAGCGCAGAGCCCAGCGCTGAGCGCAGAGCCCAGCGCCTGAGCGCAGAGCCAGCGCCTGAGCCCAGCGTCTGAGCGCAGAGCCCAGCGCCTGAGCCCAGCGCCTGAGCGCAGAGCCAGCGCCTGAGCCCAGCGCCTGAGCGCCTGAGCCCAGCGCCTGAGCGCCTGAGCCCAGCGCCTGAGCGCAGAGCCAGCGCCTGAGCGCAGAGCCCAGCGCCTGAGCCCAGCGCCTGAGCGCAGAGCCCAGCGCCTGAGCCCAGCGCCTGAGCGCAGAGCCCAGCGCCTGAGCGCCTGAGCCCAGCGCCTGAGCGCAGAGCCCAGCGCCTGAGCGCCTGAGCCCAGCGCCTGAGCGCAGAGCCAGTGCCTGAGCGCAGAGCCCAGTGCCTGAGCGCAGAGCCCAGTGCCTGAGCGCAGAGCCCAGTGCCTGAGCGCAGAGCCCAGCGCCTGAGCGCAGAGCCCAGCGCCTGAGCCCAGCGCCTGAGCGCAGAGCCCAGCGCCTGAGCGCAGAGCCCAGCGCCTGAGCGCAGAGCCCAGCGCCTGAGCCCAGCGCCTGAGCGCAGAGCCCAGCGCCTGAGCACAGAGCCCAGCGCCTGAGCCCAGCGCCAGAGCGCAGAGCCCAGCGCCAGAGCGCAGAGCCCAGCGCCAGAGCGCAGAGCCCAGCGCCTGAGCGCAGAGCCCAGCGCCTGAGCCCAGCGCCTGAGCGCAGAGCCCAGCGCCTGAGCCCAGCGCCAGAGCGCAGAGCCCAGCGCCAGAGCCCAGCGCCAGAGCGCAGAGCCCAGCGCCAGAGCGCAGAGCGCCTGAGCGCAGAGCCCAGCGCCTGAGCTGAGCGCAGAGCCCAGCGCCAGAGCGCAGAGCCCAGCGCCAGAGCGCAGAGCCCAGTGCCAGAGCGCTGAGCCCAGCGCCAGAGCGCAGAGCCCAGCGCCTGAGCGCAGAGCCCAGCGCCTGAGCCCAGCGCCTGAGCGCAGAGCCCAGCGCCTGAGCCCAGCGCCTGAGCGCAGAGCCCAGCGCCTGAGCCCAGCGCCTGAGCGCAGAGCCCAGCGCCTGAGCCCAGCGCCTGAGCGCAGAGCCCCAGCGCGCTGAGCGCAGAGCCCAGCGCCTGAGCGCAGAGCCCAGCGCCTGAGCGCAGAGCCCAGCGCCTGAGCCCAGCGCCTGAGCGCAGAGCCCAGCGCCTGAGCCCAGCGTCTGAGCGCAGAGCCCAGCGTCTGAGCGCAGAGCCCAGCGTCTGAGCGCAGAGCCCAGCGCCTGAGCCAGCGTCCTGAGCGCAGAGCCCAGCGCCTGAGCGCCTGAGCCAGCGCCTGAGCGCAGAGCCCAGCGCCTGAGCCCAGCGCCTGAGCGCAGAGCCCAGCGCCTGAGCCCAGCGCCTGAGCGCAGAGCCCAGCGCCTGACACAGAGCCCAGCGCCTGAGCCCAGCGCCCAGCGCCAGAGCCCAGCGCCTGAGCGCCAGAGCCCAGCGCCTGAGCGCAGAGCCCAGCGCCTGAGCCCAGCGCCTGAGCGCAGAGCCCAGCGCCTGAGCCAGCACAACGAGCGCCTGAGCCCAGTGCCAGAGCGCAGAGCCCAGCGCCAGAGCGCAGAGTCCAGCGCCAGAGCCGCAGAGTCCAGAGCCAGAGCGCAGAGCCAGCGCAGAGCGCAGAGCCGCAGCGCCAGCAGCGCAGAGCCCAGCGCCTGAGCGCCAGAGCCCAGCGCCTGAGCGCAGAGCCCAGAGCCCAAGCGCCTGAGCGCAGAGCCAGCGCCAGAGCGCAGAGCAGAGCCAGAGCGCAGAGCCCAGCGCCTGAGCGCAGAGCCCAGCGCCAGAGCGGCAAGAGCCGCAGAGCCCAGCGCCAGAGAAGCGTAGAGCCCAGCGCCTGAGCGCAGAGCCCAGCGCCAGAGCGCAGAGCCCAGCGCCAGAGCGCAGAGCCAGCGCCAGAGCCGCAGAGCGCAGAGCCCAGCGCCAGAGCGCAGAGCCCAGCGCCAAGCGCAAAGAGCCCAGCGCCAGAGCGCAGAGCCCAGCGCCTGAGCCCAGCGCCTGAGCGCAGAGCCGAGCGCCTGAGCGCAGAGCCCAGCGCCTGAGCGCAGAAGCCCAGCGCTTAGCCCAGCGCCTGAGCGCAGAGCCCAGCGCCTGAGCGCAGAGCCCAGCGCCTGAGCGCAGCGCCTGAGCGCAGAGCCCAGCGCCCAGCGCCAGAGTGCCCAGCGCCCAGCGCCAGAGCCCAGCGCCTGAGCGCAGAGCCCAGCGCCTGAGCCCAGCGCCTGAGCGCAGAGCCCAGCGGCCTGAGCCCAGCACAGAGCGCAGAGCCAGAGCCAGAGCGCAGAGCCAGCGCCAAGCGCGCAGAGCCAGCGCCAGAGCGCAGAGCCCAGCGCCAGATGCGCAGAGTCCAGCGCCAAGAGCGCGAGCCCAGCGCGCAAGGCCAGAGCCTAGAGCCCAGCGCCAGAGCGCAGAGCCCAGCGCCAGAGCGCAGAGCCCACCGCCACTGATAAGAGAGCGCAGAGCCCAGCGCCTGAGCGCAGAGCCCAGAGCCCAGCAACCAGAGCGCAGAGCCCAGCGCCAGAGCGCAGAGCGCAGCGCCTGAGCGCAGAGCCCAGCGCCTGAGCGCAGAGCCCAGCGGCTGAGCCAGCGCCTGAGCGGCAGAGCCCAGCGCCTGAGCGCAGAGCCCAGCGCCTGAGCCCAGCGCCTGAGCGCAGAGCCCAGCGCCTGAGCGCAGAGCCCAGCGCCTGAGCCAGCGCCTGAGCGCAGAGCCCAGCGCCTGAGCGCAGAGCCCAGCGCCTGAGCCCAGCGCCTGAGCGCAGAAGCCCAGCGCCTGAGCGCAGAGCCCACAGCGCCTGAGCCAGAGTGCGCCTGAGCGCCTGAGCCCAGCGCCTGAGCCCAGCGCCTGAGCCCAGCGCCTGAGCGTACGAGCCAGCGCCTGAGCGCAGAGCCCAGCGCTGAGCCCAGCGCCTGAGCGCAGAGCTGAGCGCAGAGCCCAGCGCCTGAGCGCAGAGCCCAGCGCCTGAGCCCAGCGCCTGAGCGCAGAGCCCAGCGCCTGAGCCAGAGCGCTGTTGAGCGCAGAGCCCAGCGCCTGAGCCCAGCGCCTGAGCGGCAGAGCCCAGCGCCTGAGCCCAGCGCCTGAGCGCAGAGCCCAGCGCCTGAGCTGAGCGCAGAGCCCAGCGCCTGCCAGGCGCAGAGCCCAGCGCCTGAGCGCAGAGCCCAGCGCCTTGAGCGGCAGAGCCCAGCGCCTGAGCGCAGAGCCCAGCGCCTGAGCCCAGCGCCTGAGCGCAGAGCCCAGCGCCTGAGCTGGCAGAGCGCGCGCCTGAGCCCAGCGTCTGAGCGCAGAGCCCCAGCGCGCTGAGCCCAGCGTCTGAGCGCAGAGCCCAGCGTCTGAGCGCAGAGCCAGCGCCGAAGAGCCCAGCGCCTGAGCGCAGAGCCCAGCGCCTGAGCCCAGCGCCTGAGCGGAGAGCCCCCGCTGAGCCCCAGCGCCTGAGGCCCTGAGCCCAGCGCCTGAGCGCAGAGCCCAGCGCCTGAGCGAGCAGAGCCCAGCGCCTGAGCCAGCGCCTGAGCGGCCAGAGCCAGCGCCTGAGCCCAGCGCCTGAGCGCAGAGCCCAGCGCCTGAGCGCCTGAGCCCAGCGCCTGAGCCCAGCGCCTGAGCGCAGAGCCCAGTGCCTGAGCGCAGAGCCCAGTGCCTGAGCGCAGAGCCCAGCGCCTGAGCGCAGAGCCCAGTGCCTGAGCGCAGAGCCCAGCGCCTGAGCCCAGCGCCTGAGCGCAGAGCCCAGCGCCTGAGCGCAGAGCCCAGCGCCTGAGCCCAGCACCTGAGCGCAGAGCCCAGCGCCTGAGCGCAGAGCCCAGCGCCTGAGCGCAGAGCCCAGCGCCTGAGCCCAGCGCCCAGCGCCTGAGCCCAGCGCCAGAGCGCAGAGCCCAGCGCCAGAGCCCAGCGCCAGAGCGCAGAGCCCAGCGCCAGAGCCCAGCGCCAGAGCGCAGAGCCCAGAGCGCAGAGCCCAGAGCGCCTGAGCGCAGAGCCCAGCGCCTGAGCTGAGCGCAGAGCCCAGCGCCAGAGCGCAGAGCCCAGCGCCAGAGCGCAGAGCCCAGCGCCAGAGCCAGCGCCAGAGCGCAGAGCCCAGCGCCAGAGCCCAGCGCCAGAGCCAGAGCGCAGAGCCCAAGCGCAGAGCCCAGAGCGCTGAGCGCAGAGCCCAGCGCCTGAGCTGAGCGCAGAGCCCAGCGCCAGAGCGCAGAGCCCAGCCAGAGCGCAGAGCCCAGTGCCAGAGCGCAGAGCCCAGCGCCTGAGCCCAGCGCCTGAGCGCAGAGCCCAGCGCCTGAGCCCAGCGCCCAGCGCCTGAGCCCAGCGCCAGAGCGCAGAGCCCAGCGCCAGAGCGCAGAGCCCAGAGCGCAGAGCCCAGCGCCTGAGCGCAGAGCCCAGCGCCTGAGCGCAGAGCCCAGCGCCTGAGCGCTGAGCCCAGCGCCTGAGCGCAGAGCCCAGCGCCTGAGCCCAGCGCCTGAGCGCAGAGCCCAGCGCCTGAGCCCAGCGCCTGAGCGCAGAGCCCAGCGCCTGAGCCCAGCGCCTGAGCCCAGCGCCCAGCGCCTGAGCCCAGCGCCCAGCGCCAGAGCCCAGCGCCCAGCGCCAGAGCCCAGCGCCAGAGCGCAGAGCCCAGCGCCTGAGCGCAGAGCCCAGCGCCTGAGCCAGCGTCTGAGCGCAGAGCCCAGCGTCTGAGCGCAGAGCCCAGCGCCTGAGCCAGCGTCTGAGCGCAGAGCCCAGCGCCTGAGCCCAGCGCCTGAGCGCAGAGCCCAGCGCCTGAGCCCAGCGCCTGAGCGCCTGCGAGCCCAGCGCCTGAGCGCAGAGCCCAGCGCCTGAGCCAGCGCCTGAGCGCAGAGCCCAGCGCCTGAGCGCAGAGCCCAGCGCCTGAGCCCAGCGCCTGAGCGCAGAGCCCAGCGCCTGAGCCCAGCGCCTGAGCGCAGAGCCCAGCGCCTGAGCCCAGCGCCTGAGCGCAGAGCCCAGCGCTGAGCCCAGCGCCTGAGCGCCTGAGCCCAGCGCCTGAGCGCAGAGCCCAGCGCCTGAGTGCAGAGCCCAGCGCCTGAGCGCAGAGCCCAGCGCCTGAGCCCAGCGCTGAGCGCAGAGCCCAGCGCCTGAGCCCAGCGCCTGAGCCAGCGCCTGAGCGCAGAGCCCAGCGCCTGAGCGCAGAGCCCAGCGCCTGAGCGCAGAGCCCAGCGCCTGAGCCCAGCGCCTGAGCGCAGAGCCCAGCGCCTGAGCGCAGAGCCCAGCGCCTGAGCCCAGCGCCTGAGCGCAGAGCCCAGCGCCTGAGCGCAGAGCCCAGCGCCTGAGCCCAGAGCCCAGCGCCAGAGCCCAGCGCCAGAGCGCAGAGCCCAGCGCCAGAGCGCAGAGCCCAGCGCCTGAGCGCAGAGCCCAGCGCCTGAGCCCAGCGCCTGAGCGCAGAGCCCAGCGCCTGAGCCCAGCGCCCAGCGCCTGAGCCCAGCGCCAGAGCGCAGAGCCCAGCGCCAGAGCGCAGAGCCCAGAGCGCAGAGCCCAGCGCCTGAGCGCAAAGCCCAGCGCCTGAGCGCAGAGCCCAGCGCCTGAGCCCAGCGCCTGAGCGCCTGAGCCCAGCGCCTGAGCGCAGAGCCCAGCGCCTGAGCCCAGCGCCAGAGCGCAGAGCCCAGCGCCTGAGCCCAGCGCCAGAGCGCAGAGCCCAGCTCAGAGCGCAGAGCCCAGCGCCTGAGCGCAGAGCCCAGCGCCTGAGCGCAGAGCCCAGCGCCTGAGCACAGAGCCCAGCGCCTGAGTGCCTGAGCCCAGCGCCTGAGCCCAGCGCCTGAGCGCAGAGCCCAGCGCCTGCGCACAGCGCAGAGCCCAGCGCCTGAGCCCAGTACCTGAACACAGCCCAGCGCCGATTGCAGAGCACAGAGCAGAGCGCCAAGCAGAGCACAATAGATGGCACAGAGCAGAGCACAACCCATTAAAGGCACAGAGCCGAGCACAATAAACGCCACAGAGCCGAGCACAATTAACGCCACAGAGCCGAGCACAATAAACGCCACAGAGCCGAGCACAATAAACGCCACAGAGCCGAGCACAATAAACGCCACTGAGCCAAGCACAGCACAATATACGGCACAAAGCACAGCACAATAAACGGCGCCGAGCACAGAACCAAGCACAACACAATAAACGGCGCAGAGCACAATAAAAAGCAGAGCACAATATACGGCACGGAGCAGAGTACAGAGCCGATGTGCAGAGCCCAGCACAGAGCCGAGCAAAACAGAATAAACGCCACAGAGCCGAGCACAATAAACGCCACAGAGCCAAGCACAGCACAATATACGGCACAAAGCACAGCACAATAAACGGCGCCGAGCACAGAACCAAGCACAACACAATAAACGGCGCAGAGCACAATAAAAAGCAGAGCACAATATACGGCACGGAGCAGAGTACAGAGCCGATGTGCAGAGCCCAGCACAGAGCCGAGCAAAACAGAATAAACGCCACAGAGCCGAGCACAATAAACGCCACAGAGCCGAGCACAATAAACGCCACAGAGCCGAGCACAATAAACGCCACAGAGCCGAGCACAATAAACTCCACAGAGCCGAGCACAATAAACGCCACAGAGCCAAGCACAATAAACGCCACAGAGCCGAGCACAATAAACGCCACAGAGCCGAGCACAATAAACTCCACAGAGCCGAGCACAATAAACGCCACAGAGCCGAGCACAATAAACTCCACAGAGCCGAGCACAATAAACGCCACAGAGCCAAGCACAATAGACGCCACAGAGCACAGCACAATAAACGCCACAGAGCCAAGCACAGCACAATAGACGCCACAGAGCCAAGCACAATAAACGGCACAGCGCCGAGCACAGCACAATATACGGCACAGAGCACAGCACAATAAACGGCACAGCCAATCACAGCACAATAAACGGCGCCGAGCACAGAACCAAGCACAACACAATAAACGGCGCAGAGCACAATAAAAAGCAGAGCACAATATACGGCACGGAGCAGAGCACAGAGCCGATGTGCAGAGCCCAGCACAGAGCCGAGCAAAACAGAATAAACGCCACAGAGCCAAGCACAGTGCCAAACACAGCACAATAAATGGCACCGAACCAAGCACAACGCACCACACTTATCAATAGACTGCCCTCTGGGCAGGCTTTACACCTAGAAGAAATATTCATTATTTTATTTTTATTACTATCTATTTTTTCTTTCTATTACAACAATATTTTTTCACTTTCCAAATATAAAGTCAGCAGAGTCTGGACTTTGCATTGACCCCAAATGTGACCATGTAAAATCTATAAACATGAAGGAACAGGTTCCCATTTAACAAGAATTCCCTATACACTATATAACCACAAAGGTCTGGATTAGGGATGAGCTGTTCGGTTCGATATGTTCGGAGTTCGATTCGAACATCGCCCGTTCGGATGTTCGCGAACTTCAAACATTTCAGCGTGTTCGCCGTATGTTCGCCGACAATGCAGCACAATGGACCACAATGCACTTTTCCACTGGCCTGAAGCTTGTAATTGGCTACAGCCTGCACCTGACCACAGTTTAGGTGCAAGACTATGCCAATCACGGCTCAGAGTCCTGATTGGGCAAATTTTGCCCAATCATGGGCTCACAGAGCTAAGTGCCGCAGCACACTATATAAGGCGTCCCTTGCAGCCCCAGCACATGTTTTTTGAGAGGAGATTGTTGTGCTTAGTGTGTGTTCTCACTTCCACCAGCTATTGGGGGGGGTCTCACGTCTACAAAATATCTGGGAATTGTTCTAATCTGTGTGTTCTCATGGGCTCACAGAGCTAAATCCCGCTGCACACTATATAAGGCTTCACACAGCCTTCAGCACGTGTTTATTGAGAGGAGATTGTTAGTGTGTGTTCTCACTGCCAGTCTGCCAGCAGCTATTGGGGGGGTCTCATTGCTACAAAATATCTTGGAATTGTTGTAATCTTTGTGTTCTCACTGCCACCAGCAATTGTGGGGGTCTCATTTCTACAAAATATCTGGGAATTGTTGTAATCTTTGTGTTCTCACTGCCAGCAGCAATTGTGGGGGTCTCACTTCTAGAAGATATCTGGGTATTGTTTTAATCTGTGTGTTCTCACTGCCATCAACTATTTTGGGGTCAGTCATGTGACGGAATGGGATGTCCGCCTGTGGTCCTGCTCCTATCTGACCCCCTAGATGGCGTCCGGCCCGACTACCGAGCTGGGCTCGGCGTCTCGAGCAGCCGGATTTACCGACCTCTTGTTGGTGTGGAGGTGGCTGCTGGGCTGACTTGAGGCTCCTTTTCCTGGGATAGACGTGATGTAGAAGGCCGCCGAGTGCCTTCTAGGTGCAATGTGATATGCCCTGAAATAACTCACCAGACGAAGGCTGTATGACAAAGATTAGAACAATTCCCAGATATTTTGTAGAAATGAGACCCCCCCCAATAGCTGCTGGCAGACTGGCAGTGAGAACACACACTAACACAACAATCTCCTCTCAAAAAACACGTGCTGAAGGCTGTGTGAAGCCTTATATAGTGTGCTGCGGGACTTAGCTCTGTGAGCCCATGATTGGGCAAATTTTGCCCAAGCAGGACTCTGAGACGTGATTGGCATAGTCTTGCACCTGTCATGTGGTCAGGTGCAGGCTGTAGCCAATTACAAGCTTCAGGCCAGTGGAAAAGTGCATTGTGGTCCAATGTGGGTGAACATGCTGCGAACACGCGGAAATGTTCGAAGATCGCGAACATACGAACTGGCGATGTTTGAATCGAACTCCGAACACATCAAACCGAACAGCTCATCCCTAGTCTAAATGCCAGCTTAGCAAAATTACTCGCATTGCAGCTGCTGACTTTCCAGCTGGTGGACTATGCTTCCTTCCGTGAATTTGCTGAATGTGCTGTACCACAGTGGCAGGTTCCAAAACGCCATTTATTTTCACGGAAGGCCATTCCAGCACTATACCAGCACATGGAAGACAATGTTATGGAGTCATTGGGAAAGGCAGTCAGCAGCAAGGTGAACGTGACTTTAGACACGTGGTCCAGCAAGCATGGACAGGGCCATTACATTTCCTTCACGGCACACTGGGTAACTGATTGCAGCTGGGAGGGATCCAAGACGGGGCTCTGTGCTGGAGCTTGTTCATCCACCACGCCTCCAGAAAGCTGCTTTTATGAGGTCTGTCTGCTCCACCACCACCTCTCCCTCTTCCTCCTCCTCCTTCTGTGTCTCTGGTGAAGTGGCAGTTAAACCGATGCCTGACAGGGTCTACGTAATGGCTCAAGCAAAAAGAAGCCATACTGTGCTTGAGCTGGTTTGTTTAGGGGACAGGAGCCACACTGGGCCAGAAATTCTGTCAGCTCTGCAGGGGCAGGTGCAGAGATGGTTAACACCATGCCAGCTTCAGCTGGGAATGATTGTCTGTGATAATGGCAGCAACCTTCTCTCCGTCCTATGCAAGGGTAAATTGACGCATGTACCATGCCTAGCACACGTCCTAAATATAGTGGTACAGCATTTCCTAACCAAGTACCCAGGGCTGGCAGAGCTTCTCAGCCAGGCCAGAAACGTCTGCAGCCACTTCAGATGGTCATTCCCAGCAAGTGTTCGCCTGGCATAAATTCCACCTTCCCAAAAACCGTCTGATCTGTGACATGCCCACCAGGTGGAACTCGACATTAGCAATGCTGCAGCGTCTGCACAAGCAGCAGAGGGCCATCAATGAGTGCCTGTGTGAGTATGGAACAAGGACAGGTTCAGGTCAACTTGTTTTTTTTCCCCCCATGCTGTGGCTGATGATCAAGGATGCATGCACTGCACTGTCACCATTTGAGGAGGCACAAGGATGCATGCACTGCACTGTCACCATTTGAGGAGGCAATGAGCAGGGACAGTGCATGCATCAGTGACATAATTCCTTTAGTGTTCCTGCTGGAGCGCACTCTGCGGGGAATTATACATGTGGCACTAGAGGCAGAGCAACAGGAGGATGAGGAGGCCTTCCCTAGCTCTCAAGGCCCCAGTCTTTCCGAAGACAGCATTCCTGCAGGTCCTCCTCAGATCAGACAGGAGGAGGATGAGGAGGAAGAATATTTAAGTAGTGGGGGCATTGAAGGTGGGGATTCCTCAAGGGAGGGTTTGTGTGCCCAGAAACCCAAGGACTAGTACGTGGCTGGGAGGAGGAAGTGCACGATGGGGTCATCCTCATTGACCAGGAAGACTTGGAAGCTAATGCCACCTCCAACCTACGCTGCGGTTGATCAGAGGAAGAGCGGTAAAAGGGGCCGCTTGACTGATGCCTTTTCCAATTTTTTTGTCCACGACGCCCAGGGACATTAAATGTAGGCACCCATTGCCAGCATCTTCACCATATGGTGCAGGACTACCTAGGGGCAAGGGCAGACCTGAATACCTTTCCAGCAGATGATCCACTGGCTTACTGGGTGTTGAGATTGGATCACTGGCCAGAACTTAGCCAATATGCTATGCAGCTACTAGGTTGCCCTTCATCCAGCGTGTTTTCTTAAAGAACGTTCAGTGCTGCTGGAGGTTTTGTCACAGACAAAAGAGTGCGTCTGTCCACCGACTCTGTAGACCAGCTGACATTTATAAAAATGAATCAGTCTTGGATCAGCAGCTATCAATCCCCTGATGCTGACGTAGCGGAATAGATCAGGGATCTCTTCTGCATTCACAGAACCTCCACCACTGCACTCTTGCACAATACCACAAAAGGGTTACGGTGTGAAGGCACTTGCTGCCACCAAAGGCACAATATTTGGGTGCACTGCCACTGACGACTATATTACCAGATTCATATCTTTTTAATATAGGACTGCATGATCCACCCCTGCACTTCTCCACCATACCACAGAGGGGTTACTGTATGATGGCACTGATGAAAAGATTACATTTATGAAAAGATTAAACTTATGAATAGATTAAAGGAAAACCATTTCCGTCATTTGAAATGTAATTTTTTGTTTTTTACATATTTCCATACATCCGAAAAATCCGCCACTTCACAGACAGGTTATGGGGACCTCCTAGGCACAATATTTGAAGGAATTTTTCGTTTTTATTTTTGACCCTTATGTCATGGAAGACTCACTGTTCCTTTAAAAACTTTTTTTTAAAACTTTTTGTCCTTGTTTCCTGTCTCCCAGGGCACTACCCAGACCCCCATACACAATTTATGGAAAATATCTTGCATATATGCCTTCTTGGAGGGCACTCTAAAATTCGAACTTTCGAGTCCCATTGACTTGCATCGAGTTCGGTTTGTGTTCGACCTCGAACTTTTGAAATTATTCGAGTTCAAATGCGAACCGAACACGGGGGTGTTAGGCTCATCCCTATTGGTCACATGGGGAAGGGAAAATGCTCTACAGAGGGAAAGAGTGACAGTGACATACAGAGGGAGAGAGAGTGACATACAGAGGGAGTGAGAGTAACATACAGGGGGAGTGAGTAACATACATAGGGAGTGATAGTGACATACAGAGGTAGTGAGAGTGACAAACAGAGGGAGTGAGAGTGAAATACAGAGGGGGAGAGAGTAACATACATAGGGAGTGATAGTGACATACAGAGGTAGTGAGAGTGACATACAGAGGGAGTGAGAGTGAAATACAGAGGGGGAGAGAGTAACATACATAGGGAGTGATAGTGACATACAGAGGTAGTGAGAGTGACATACAGAGGGAGTGAGAGTGAAATACAGAGGGGGAGAGAGTAACATACATAGGGAGTGATAGTGACATACAGAGGTAGTGAGAGTGACAAACAGAGGGAGTGAGAGTGACATACAGAGGGAGTGACAGTAACAGATGGAGTGAGAGTGACATACAGAGGGAGTGAGAGTAATATACAGAGGGAGTGAGTAACATACAGAGGGAGTGAGTGACATACTACAGAGGGAGTGAGTGACATACAGAGGGAGTGAGTGACATACAGAGGGTGAGAGTGACATACAGAGGGAGTGAGAGTGATATACAGAGTGAGTGAGAGTAACATAGAAAAATGTTGGCAGATAAGAACCTTTCGGCCCATCTAGTCTGCCCAATTACATGGATACTTTACCTGGATTTATCTTTTCTTTAGGATAGCCTTATGCCTATCCCATGCCTGCTTAAATTCAATTACTGTTTTGGCCTCTACCACTTCTACTGGAAGACTGTTCCATGTATCCACCACCCTCTCAGTAAAATAATGCTTCCTGATGTTACTTTTAAACCTTTACCCCTCTAATCTAAGACTATGTCCTCTTGTTTTGCTACTTTGTTTCCTTTTAAATATACTCCCATCCTCTACCTTGTGGATTCCCTTTACGTATTGGAATCCAAGCTCAAAGATTGCAATTTATTGATATGCTTCTATGCGGAACAGTATCAAAAGCCTTACTGAAATCTAAATAAGCAATGTCTACTGCACCACCTGTGTCTATTATTTTTGTTACCCAATCAAAAAAATCAATAAGATTAGTTTGGCATGATCTCCCTGAGGTAAACCCATGTTTATTTATTTTATTTATAAAAGGATTTTACCAGGAAGGATACATTGAGATATCTCTCGTTTTCAAGTATGTCCTGTATAAGTATGTTGTTTCTGATCTTGTAATCTATGTGTTTTTAGATGTTCAACAATCCTTTCCTTTAACATGGTTTCCATTACATATAGAGGGAGTGAGAGCGACATACAGAGGGAGTGAGAGTGACATACAGAGGGAGTGAGAGCGACATACAGAGGGAGTGAGAGTGACATACAGAGGGAGTGAGAGTGACATACAGAGGGAGTGAGAGTGACATACAGAGGGAGTGAGAGCGACATACAGAGGGAGTGAGAGTGACATACAGAGGGAGTGAGAGCGACATACAGAGGGAGTGAGAGTGACATACAGAGGGAGTGAGAGCGACATACAGAGGGAGTGAGAGCGACATACAGAGGAGTGAGAGTGACATACAGAGGGAGTGAGAGCGACATACAGAGGGTGAGAGCGACATACAGAGGGAGTGAGAGCGACATACAGAGGGAGTGAGAGCGACATACAGAGGGAGTGAGAGCGACATACAGAGGGAGTGAGAGTGACATACAGAGGGAGTGAGAGTAACAGAGGGAGTGAAAGTAGAGTAACATACAGAGGGAGTGAGAGTGACATACAGAGGGAGTGAGAGTGATATAGGGAGTGAGAGTGACATACAGAGGGAGTGAGAGCGACATACAGAGGGAGTGAGAGTGACATACAGAGGGAGTGAGAGCGACATACAGAGGGAGTGAGAGCGACATACAGAGGGAGTGAGAGCGACATACAGAGGGAGTGAGAGTGACATACAGAGGGAGTGAGAGTGACATACAGAGGGAGTGAGAGTAACAGAGGGAGTGAAAGTAGAGTAACATACAGAGGGAGTGAGAGTGACATACAGAGGGAGTGAGAGTGATATAGGGAGTGAGAGTGACATACAGAGGGAGTGAGTAACAGAGGGAGAGAGAGTGACATACAGAAAGAGTGATAGTAATATATAGAGGAAGTGAGAGTGACATACAGAAAGAGTGATAGTAATATATAGAGGAAGTGAGAGTAATATACAGAGGGAGTGAGAGTAATATATAGAGGGAGTGAGAGTAATATACAGAGGGAGTGAGAGTAATATACAGAGGCAGTAAGAGTAATATACAGAGGAAGTGAGAGTAATATACAGAGGAAGTGAGAGTAATATACAGAGGGAGGGAAAGTGACAGAGGGAGTGAGAGTGACAGAGGGAGTGAGAGTGACATACAGAAAGAGTGAGAGTGACACACAGAAAGAGAGTGACACACAGAAAGAGTAAGTGACACACAGAAAGAGTAAGTGACACACAGAAAGAGTGAGAGTGACATACAGAGGGAGAGAGAGTAACATACAGAGGGAGTGAGAGTGACAGAGGGAGTGATTGACATACAGGGGGGAGAGTGACATACAGAGGGAGTGAGAGTGACATACAGAGGGAGTGAGAGTGACATACAGAGGGAGAGAGAGTGACATAGAGAGGGAGTGAGAGTGATATACAGAGGGAGTGAGAGTGATATACAGAGGGAGTGAGAGTGACATACAGAGGGAGTGAGAGTGATATACAGAGGGAGTGAGAGTGATATACAGAGGGAGTGAGAGTGATATATAGAGGGAGTGAGAGTGACATACAGAGGGAGTGAGAGTGATATACAGAGGGAGTGAGAGTGACATGATACAGAGGGAGTGAGAGTGACATAAAGAGGGAGTGAGAGTGATATACAGAGGGAGTGAGAGTGATATACAGAGGGAGTGAGAGTGATATATAGAGGGAGTGAGAGTGACATACAGAGGGAGTGAGAGTGATATACAGAGGGAGTGAGAGTGACATACAGAGGGAGTGAGAGTGATATACAGAGGGAGTGAGAGTGATATACAGAGGGAGTGAGAGTGACATACAGAGGGAGTGAGAGTGACATACAGAGGGAGTGAGAGTGACATACAGAGGGAGTGAGAGTGATATACAGAGGGAGTGAGAGTGACATACAGAGGGAGTGAGAGATATACAGAGGGAGTGAGAGTGACATGATACAGAGGGAGTGAGAGTGACATACAGAGGGAGTGAGAGTGACATACAGAGGGAGTGAGAGTGACATACAGAGGGAGTGAGAGTGACATGATACAGAGGGAGTGAGAGTGATATACAGAGGGAGTGAGAGCGACATGATACAGAGGGAGTGAGAGTGATATACAGAGGGAGTGAGAGTGACATAGAGGCGCTGGGGCTTTGTAGCTTTCTTCCTCTCAGCTTTGATCACATGGTCCTCAGCTTTAGCCTTTGTCCATTTCGCTCCTCTCTGCCCTTTTTATCAGAATATCTATGACTTTCTTCTCTCATTGTCGCTGACGATCTCATTGATTAGTTGGGTTTCCCCCTAACCGGTTGGTTGACTGGGTGGGAGCTGCTGGTGGACCAGCGATGGGGTACTTTGTGCTGAGTGTCAGTTCCTGGAGCTGAGGCAGTCATTGTGTGTCTTTTCCGTCGCTGAATATGTTTATGTCGGTGTTTAGCAGCATTTATTTATGTTTCAATATAGTGAGGGTATTAAATGGGTCTTTGCCAAACTGGTGCCTCGAGCTGCTTGATGCCAAATCACCTGCTGATATTATTCCCTGTAATGTCCAGACTTGGCAAAATGCGACGTGTTCAGTGTGAGACTCTTTACGAGGAGCTCGTGGAACGGACTGATTCTCCAATGAGCGATTTCACTATGGAAATGTTTCTGTAAAAACATCAGCGCGTTACATATTAACATTGCCGGGGATTATTGGCAAAGCTGCGGCTTGTTTGGAATCAGACGACATTACAGACTTCGCAAAGTCCCAGCGTTTATTCTCGATCATTTGTTAATGAGCCACGTTTATTCCTCGCCTTTCCATTTCCACCCGTAACCAGGCCAGATATAAAGCGCTCATCCTCTGCACAATCATCTGTAACCACGCCAGATATAAAGCGCTCATCCTCTGCACAATCATCTGTAACCACGCCAGATATAAAGCGCTCATCCTCTGCACAATCATCTGTAACCACGCCAGATATAAAGCGCATATCCTCTGCACAATCATCTGTAACCACGCCAGATATAAAGCGCTCATCCTCTGCACAATCATCTGTAACCACGCCAGATATAAAGCGCTCATCCTCTGCACAATCATCTGTAACCACGCCAGATATAAAGCGCTCATCCTCTGCACAATCATCTGTAACCACGCCAGATATAAAGCGCATATCCTCTGCACAATCATCTGTAACCACGCCAGATATAAAGCGCTCATCCTCTGCACAATCATCTGTAACCACGCCAGATATAAAGCGCATATCCTCTGCACAATCATCTGTAACCACGCCAGATATAAAGCGCTCATCCTCTGCACAATCATCTGTAACCACGCCAGATATAAAGCGCATATCCTCTGCACAATCACCCGTCACCGCACCAGATATAAATTAATTATTATTATTATCTTTTATTTATAAAGCGCCAACATATTCCGTAGCGCTGTACAATGGGGCAGCACAAACATGAGACATACATGATAAATAAGGAAAAGACAGCCCTGCCCAAAGGATAGCTTGCCTAGAAAGTACAGCACTTTAACCAAGTGCTCAGCCAGACATCACGTGAGCTTACAATCTAAGGGACGGGGTAAGTGAAACAGATGGGAGCAGAGGGAAGGTGAAGCTGGTTTCTAGAAGAAATGTTGTGACGTTGCATGGGAAGGACCAGAAGGTGGGGCTGAGTAAAGGTAATTAGCAAGAGAAGTGGAAACAGCTGTAAAGGAGCCCTTAAATTATGGACCGGGCCTGGGTGGGAGGGACTGCAGAGTGGAGCATCTTGGATCTGTGATGGTCAGTGTGTGCGCTGCAAAATAGAATGGAGATTTGCTAAGTGTGCCCTTAAAAACTACACAGCAGGAGGGGGAAGGAGGAGGAGGAGCAGGAAGAGCGGGGGTGTGAGAAGCAGAGGTATAGACCAGGTAAAAAAGTTTTTTATAAGTAAAATGGAGGGAACATTGAACCAAGGAATCAGCCAGAAATTAATACATTTAAAAATAAAATATAAAGCGCTTATCCTCTGCACAATCACCCGTCACCGCACCAGATACCACACCTTCTGTGGGCATGGCACAAGGGGCCCCAGGATCTCCTATTGGCAGGGGGCCCATTAGTTGTCAGTCCGCCCCTGTTTGTGTAAATGACCCATGTTTGACCGTCTAAATATCGGTGCCTGTCCCCATTTAAAAGGAGTTCCACTCTGTGATGGAAACCGCTCTCTTCTGTCTGTCCTGCTCTCCAGACACCCTCTCGTTGTGGTCAGCCCGGCTACTGGGAACGCGGTCCTCAGCGCCTCGAGCAGCTTGACCCGCTTGCTTCTGGCTGCTGGAAGATCTGGGCTGGCTGGCAGGGATCTGTGCCACTGCTGGGCCGACGATACAGCAATACAGCAGCTTCTAGGGATTACCCCCAAGCCCCCATACACCCAACTCCCATTACCCCCAGGTCCCCATACCCCCCCCACTCCCATTACCCCCAGGTCCCCATACTCCCCCCCACTCCCATTACCCCCAGGTCCCCATACTCCCCCCCACTCCCATTACCCCCAGGTCCCCATACTCCCCCCCACTCCCATTACCCCAAGCCCCCATACACCCAACTCCCATTACCCCCAGGTCCCCATACCCCCCACTCCCATTACCCCCAGGTCCCCATACTCCCCCCCACTCCCATTACCCCCAGGTCCCCATACTTCCCCCCAACTCCCATTACCCCCAGGTCCCCATTAAGGATGGGCTGACGGTTCAAGTCGAACATGAGTTCAAATTGAACATCGGCCGTTCGAAAGTTGGGCGTACATCGAACTTTTTGCAATGTTTGCGAAAAGTTTGACCGTTAGTGAAACGCTGTTTGCAAAAAAACTGCAGCACTGTTGATACGCTCATACACACCGCACATTACGGTGAGTTATATTGCTGTGGATCCTGTGTATGCTCATAGGCACTGCCTATTACTGTGAGAGTTTATTAGTGCGGATTCTGTGTATGCTTATATGCACTGCCCATTATCATCAGTTTTGTTGCTTTGATGCTGTTTGAAACGCTCATACACAATGCACATTACTGTGAGTATCTTCTAATCCTGAAAGGTGTTCGGCAGTTTCCCACGTGTGCCACAGGAACCTTCTGTGCCTCGGTTGTAGCTGCCATGAGTATGTGACGGCTACCATAGGAGAGCATTGTTCTTAAAGGAACCGCCTCTGGATACCTTGTGGCATAATCAAGAACCACCAGGATATATCGGTGTCCCCGAGCAGACTTCTCTAAGGGACCCACTAGATCCATAGCGATGCGCTCAAAGGGCACCTCAATTATTGGCAGAGGCACCAAGGGGTTCCTATAATGGGGTGCTGGGGCAGTTAACTGGCAAACAGGGCAGGAGGAACAGTACCTCTTAACTGCGGCACCGATACCTGGCCAGTAAAACCGGTCCGTTATCCGGGCCTCGGTTTTCTCAGCTCCCAGGTGACCACCTAGAGCATCATTGTGAGCCAGATCCAGCACCATTCTCTGGTAGGGCTGGGGTACTAGTAATTGTTCCACAATTTCTCCCCGAATTTCTGATACCCGGTAGAACAGATCATTATTGACCGCAAAGTGAGGAAATCTTTTCTCTGCATCTGGTGCTTGAGGTACCCCACTGACAACAGTTACCTGTTCGCGAGCATTTATCAACATCGGGTCACCCATTTGAGCCCTGCCAAATGCACCTCTGGACACATCTAAGTCAGGGTGTACTGGATAAGAAGAACCCTCCCCCTCATCCACCCCAAGTGTAATATCTACAGGGGATAATTCCTCTTCATCCTCTCCTACCATAAGCGGCACGGGAGAGGATTCCCCCTCCTTGGGTGTCAACTCAGGTTGAGGAGCTAGGACACTCACATCAGTTACAACATTCTGATTTTGAACACATTTGAGCAACTCCTCATCAACAGTGTCCACAGTCATGTTTGGTGGGGGTGACCCTGAATTGTTCCCCAGTTCGATGGGCAGTTCAGTTTGTGCCAAGCACCACAGTTCAGCAAACAAGGGGCAGTCCTGTCCCACAATCACATCATGTATCAGAGTACTCACCACCCCGACCTCTTGGGTGACCGAAGTATTCCTGGCGGAAATGGTGACAGGGATCAGTGGATACTCCCGAGTATCCCCATGGATACAGACAACTCGGAGGGTTCTTTGTACTGGACCGAGCCTTCCGACTTCCCGGGCATGCACCAGGGTGACCATACTCCCAGAGTCCAGGAGAGCTTTGGCTGGGCAGTGATTCACCCACACAGTACATTCAAACTGACCCCCCTCTAGGTCAAGGTGGGTAGTGCACGTTGTGAGAGTGTAGAAAGACACTCTCCGAGCGGATCCACACTCCATGGGCTCCTCCTGTAGCGGACACTGCGCCCGGGTATGGCCCCAGGCGCGACACCTCCAACACTGTATATCGCCAGCAGTTCGGGTAGCGACAGGCCTCTGCAGAACCGAGGAAGATGATTTTGGGGTGCTGGTTCCCGGGTCCAGTGACGCTTCCCTCCGAGGAACTGAAGCAGGCCTCACAGGCGGTGGCAAGACTGGTCCTCGACGACTGGTTGGTCTGAGCAGGTCCTCCACCACGGTGTATCTCTCCACCATCTCGACTACCAGTGCTGCAGTCTTGGGGTCCCCATGGCTGACCCAGCGCTGTAGATCCTTTGGTAGAGACCTCAGGTAGTGGTCCATCACAACCCTTTCGACCATTTGCTCTCTAGTCAGGGTCTCTGGCTGCAACCACTTTTTAACCAGCTGTCCTAAGTCATGCATCTGGGACCGGGGTGGCTGGTCAGGGCAGTACTTCCAGCAGTGAACACGTTGAGCCCAGACAGCAACAGTTACCCCAAGGCGGGCCAGAACCTCAGCTTTCAGCTGGTCATAATTCTTTGCATCTTCTAGGGGCAGGTCAAAATATGCCTTTTGAGGGTCTCCTGTTAGAAACGGGGCATTGAGACCGGCCCATTGGTCTTGGGGCCACCCCTCTCTCTCAGCAGTCCTTTCAAACGTGGTGAGAAATGCTTCCACATCATCACTGGCAGACAGCTTTTGGAGGAAATGACTGGCCCTTATGGAGACATGGTTACCAGTAGTGACCACTGCTTGATCACGTCCAGGTGCAAGTTGCTGCATGGCCTCCCACAGGGCATTGATCTGCGTCTGTGTGGCTACCTGCTGTGCTGCAAGTTGTGCAGCCAGCAAATGGGTGCTTTCTTGTTGGGCAGCAACAGCCTATGCCAGGGCTTGTTGCTGCTGAGCCATCGCCTCTTCATGGCGAGTCTGGGCCTGCACACTGACAAAGACCATCTGCTTAACGAGCTCCTCCATAGCTGTGGACTTCAGTGCAGCCTTAGCCCAGGACATGCAATCAGAACACTGTCCTTTTTAAAATGTCAGTTTTTTTTTTTTCTTTTCACAAAAATTCCTCTTGCTTGGCGTGTGAGGGATAGCAAATTGCCCGCATTCTCCACCAGTTGTGACGTTTGGGGGCCCACAGAGCACGTGCACAATGTCTTTCACAAACAAAACAGTTTTATTCACCCTTTCAGGGCAGTCAAAAAGGCAACATAATAAGTACACGCTTTGGTTCAGCGAAATTAAAGCAAAGTCCTGATCTTCAGCACAAATAAACAGAGAAATAATAGTGGCTCACCAACGCTTTAAACAGTCCCAAACCTAGGGAATCCTTTCCCCAGTATGTAGAAGCCTCTCCAGCAAGGCACAGCACGTCTCCTGCTTTTGGAACACAAACACAAAGCTTCCACTGATTACTTTCCTTTTCCTGAAATCCCACAATCCTATCTGGGAGCTGCTGGCTTTAAAACTCTTCCTGGACAGGAAGATTAACCCTGTGGTTGCCCTTAAAGGGTCCACAACCCAAATAGGGGTGAAACATATTGTCCATCCAGGACCCATCCCTGCCGACCTCTACAATATTACTGCAGCATTTAATTTGTTTATATTACCCCCAGCATTTAATTTCTTTATATTACCCCAGCATTAAATTTGTTTATATTACCCCAGCATTTAATTTGTTTATATTACACCCAGCATTTAATTTGTTTACATTACCCCCAGCATTTAATTTGTTTTTTTATAATACCCCCAGCATTTAATTTGTTTATATTACCCCCAGCATTTAATTTGTTTTTTATAACCCCAGCATTTAATTTGTTTATATTACCCCAGCATTTAATTTGTTTATATTACCCCAGCATTTAATTTGTTTATATTACCCCAGCATTTAATTTGTTTATATTACCCCCAGCATTTAATTTGTTTACATTACCCCAGTATTTAATTTGTTTATATTACCCCAGCATTTGTTTATATTACCCCAGCATTTAATTTGTTTATATTACCCCAGCATTTAATTTTTTTATATTACCCCCAGCATTTAATTTTCTAATTATCCCCAAGTCCCCCCCAGCATTTAATTAGTCAACTCAACTTCCCCCCTCCCCCGGCGCTCACCCACCATGCGCTATCAGAATCTTCTATGGAGGCGAGGCAGGCTGGTCCGTTCTGCTGCTGGTGGTGCGTGCTCCGAGAGCATCATCACGTGAGGGGCGGCGCCAATAACTCCCATTAATCCCAGGTCCCCCTACTTCCCCCCAACTCCCATTAATCCCAGGTTCCCCTACTTCACCCCGACCAACTCCCATTAATACCAGGTCCCCCCCCAACTCCCATTAATCCCATGTCCACATACTTACCCCCCCAACTCCCATTAATCCCAAGTCCACATACTTCCCCCAACTCCCATTAATCCCAGGTCCCCCTACTTCCCCCCAACTCCCATTAATCCCAGGTTCCCCTACTTCCCCCCGACCAACTCCCATTAATACCAGGTCCCCATACAACTCCCATTAATCCCAGGTACACATACTCCCCCCCCAACTCCCATTAATCCCATGTCCACATACTTACCCCCCAACTCCCATTAATCCCAGGTCCACATACTTCCCCCCCCAACTCCCATTAATCCCATGTCCACATACTTACCCCCCCAACTCCCATTAATCCCAGGTCCACATACTTCCCCCAACTCCCATTAATCCCAGGTCCCCCTACTTCCCCCCAACTCCCATTAATCCCAGGTTCCCCTACTTCCCCCCGACCAACTCCCATTAATACCAGGTCCCCATACAACTCCCATTAATCCCAGGTCCACATACTTCCCCCCAACTCCCATTAATCCCATGTCCACATACTTACCCCCCCAACTCCCATTAATCCCAGGTCCACATACTTCCCCCCAACTCCCATTAATCCCAGGTCCACATACTTCCCCGCCAACTCCCATTAATCCCAGGTCCCCATACAACTCCCATTAATCCCAGGTCCACATACTCCCCCCCCAACTCCCATTAATCCCAGGTCTACATACTTCCCCCCCTAACTCGCATTAATCCCAGGTCCACATACTTCCCCCCCAACTCCCATTAATCCCAGGTCCACATGCAACTCCCATTAATCCCAGCTCTACATACTCCCCCCCCAACTCCCATTAATCCCAGCTCCACATACTCCCCCCCCAACTCCCATTAATCCTAGATCCCCATACAACTCCCATTAATCCCAGGTCCACATACTTCCCCCCTAACTCCCATTAATCCCAGGTCCACATACTCCCTCCCCCAATTCCCATTAATCCCAGGTCCACATACCCCCCCCCAATTCCCATTAATCCCAGGTCCACATACTTCCCCCCCCAACTCCCATTAATCCCAGGTCCACATACTTCCCCCCCAACTCCCATTAATCCTAGGTCCCCATACAACTCCCATTAATCCCAGGTCCACATACTTCCCCCCTAACTCCCATTAATCCCAGGTCCACATACTCCCCCCCCAATTCCCATTAATCCCAGGTCCACATACTCCCCCCCCAATTCCCATTAATCCCAGGTCCACATACTTCCCCCCTAACTCCCATTAATCCCAGGTCCACATACTTCCCCCTAACTCCCATTAATCCCAGGTCCACATACTTCCCCCCTAACTCCCATTAATCCCAGGTCCACATACTCCCCCCCCAACTCCCATTAATCCTAGGTCCCCATACAACTCCCATTAATCCCAGGTCCCCATACAACTCCCATTAACCTCCCTGGTGTTACGATGCTGACATAATTTCTATGATTAGAATCGTTATAATTTTTTTCAGCCCCCTAGCGGTATTAGTGCGGCTCGGGGTTAACTTTCAGTGCTGAAAGCGGTAACGCTGAGCCACACTCGGGGCTGTATACGTTACCTGTCCTGCGCTCCCTCGCTGACCCCCCCCCCCCCGTCACCTCCGGACGATCGCGATGTCACACTTCCTGGTTCCAGGAAGCAAAATGCTGCGATGGCCGGAGGAGAATGTAATCGCTGGGGTCAGCGAGGGAGCGCAGGACAGGTAACGTATACAGCCCCGAGTGTGGCTCGGCGTTACCGCTTTCAGCACTGAAAGTTAACCCCGAGCCACACTCGGGAACACCGTCAAGGGGGTTAATCCCAGTTCCCTATACATCCCCCCAGGTCCCCATACACCCCTCCTAACTCCCATTACCCCCAGGTCTCTGTATTCTCCCCCTACCTCCAAACACCAGCAGCTTCTCCTTTCTCTTCCCCCCATACACACAGTGCTGGCAGCTCTTATTACTGGAACAGGCATCTCTTGGACAGCCAAGGGGTCTTACACAAGCTGCTGAAAGGACCCCACGGCTGTCCAGGAGAATGCTGTTTCATGTATAGAAATGAAGACGCTGCAAGCTGTGTGTGTGAGGAATCATGCTGGATCATAGAACTGCCTCCAGGTCAGAGGTCAGAGCAGGAAACAGGAAGTGTAAGCACAATCAATACATAACATCTCCCGTTTTTAACATTCAATAGAAACTATGTAAACAATGAACCTAAAACAGATCCGGAGCCGTCTGAATCATGGCATGCTGAGTGACTGGGAGTCTATCCGGCGGTCTGGAGACTCGTCCGCTACGCAAGGCCACAGAGATTCTGCCTGGGGAAGGTCGTGCGGCTCCAGTAGGCATTGATACAGAGACGCCCTCCCTCCTGGCTGGGGTGTTCGGCACAGACGAACGTGAAGGTACATGTGGCTGTATTATGTCATTCTCAATGTATCCTTCTGAAAGGACAGCAGTATTCTCTCCGCTTTGCGGATGTGGTCCAGGAAGACATGGGGCATTGAGCACCTCGGGAGGAGCGCGTGCAGGAGGCACATAGGCTTGTATGGGGAGTCACTCGACTCTTCGCAAGGTCACCCGATTGCGGCGGTAGAGACTGCTGTCTACATCCACAAGATATGAGCGAGGGTCAACACGCTGAACACAGGAACCCAGTCTCCAGTGACCAGTCCTGTCACCAGGAAGCGGCTTCATACGGATTGGCTCTCCAATGCTTAGCAGACACATCATAAGACAGTTTGGCCATCTGTTTCCTCCTCCGCAGTTTCTCTAGGACACCTGTAACCACACAAGGTTCAAGTAATTTGTTGGCCACAGGCAATGACGTTTTCAGTCTCCTTGACATTAAGCGCCGTGCAGGACTACTGTCCATGCCTTCGGATGGGGTGTTCCTCCAATGTAGAATGGCTTTCCACGGGTCAGTACCATCATACTTGGCCTTCTTACAAATATTCTTCACGATCTTGACAGCCGATTCCGCTTTGCCATTCGCTTGCGGGTGCCGAGGCAATGAGGTAACATGCAAATCCCCAACCTGCAGAGAACCGTCTGAATTGCTCGCATGCGAATTGAGGTCCGTTATCTGAGATTACCCTATCCGGCTGGCCATAACGTGCAAACTGTACTTTACAACGCCTGATTGTAGTATCAGCAGACAGGGTCAGGAAGTATAAGCATAATCAATACACAACAAATGCCTGTGTAATATTTAGTTTTTGTGCTGCTGAGGCGTTTGTACAAATGACTCTCGGATGCAGAGTTAAGGATAAACATGCTGCTGGTTTTATTATAATATGGTAATGCTGCTGAATGACCGTTACTCACAGAGAGGCAACTGACTTACACAGTGCGACGGTCACCAGGCAATTTCAACCCTGGCTTGTGATTGGTTAGTAATTACATATGCAAATATTACTGCCTGCTCCGTTTTGCCGTAGGTGTTAATGGGGCCTTTCTATCAAGATCTTGACGCGTGAAGTGTGAGAGAGAATGAAGCGCTCTGCACCCTGTGCGCTAAATCCTGTGCGCTGCATCTTGTGCACTACATCCTGTGCGCTACATCCTGTGCGCTACATCCTGTGCACCCTGTGCGATACATCCTGTGCACCCTGTGCGCTACATCCTATGCGCCCTGTGCGCTGCATCCTGTGCGCTACATCCTGTGTGCTGCATCCTGTGAGCTGCATCCTGTGCGTCCTGTGTGCTACATCCTGGGCACTACATCCTGTGCGCGCCATCCTGTGCGTCCTGTGCGCTGCGTCTTGTGTGCTACATCCTGTGCGCTGCATCCTGTGCGTCCTGTGTGCTGCATCCTGTGCGTCCTGTGTGCTGCATCCTGTGCACCCTGTGCGCTGCATCCTTTGTGCCCTGTGCGCTACATCCTGTGCGCCCTGTGCACTGCATCCTTTGCGCTACATCCTGTGCGCTACATCCTGTGCGCTACATCCTGTGCGCTGCGTCCTGTGCGCTGCTTCCTGTGCGCTACATGCTGGGCACTACATCCTGTGCGCTGCATCCTGTGCACCCTGTGCGCTGCATCCTGTGCGCTACATCTTGTGCACCCTGTGCGCTACATCTTGTGCACCCTGTGCGCTACATCTTGTGCACCCTGTGCACTACATCCTGTGCACCCTGTGCGCTACATCCTTTGCGGCCTGTGCACTGTATCCTGTGCACTACGTCCTGTGCGCTACATTCTGTGTAGGGATGAGCCAAACGCCCCCATGTTCGGTTCGACTTCGACCTCGAACAATTTCAAACGTTCGAGTTCGAACTCGAGCACGATCTGAACTCAATGCAAGTCAATGGGACTCGAAAGTTCGATTTTTAGAGTGCCCTCCAAGAGGGCATATATGCTAGATATTTGCCATAAAAGGTGTATGGGGGTCCGGGTAGTGCCCTGGGGGACAGGAAACAAGGACAAAAAGTAAAAAAAAAACATTTTTAAAGGAACAGTGCGTTTTCCATGAAATAAGGGTTAAAAATAAAAACTAAAAATTCCTTCAAATATCGTGCCTAAAAGGTCCCCATAACCTGCCCGTGAAGTGGTGGATTTCTAGGATGAATAGGAACATTTAGAAACAAAAAAATGACATTTCAAATTATGGTAAATTGTTTTCCTTTTAATCTATTCATAAACAACTGCTTGGGGCGGCAGCCTGTATGAAAAGAGGAGACGTTTTAGGACACGCAGAACAAGTTATTGATTTTTTGGGCTAAATTATTGTGAAACTTATGCAGGCTTTGGATGAAAGTAACAATAGGTGCTTTAAAATTGGGCCTTTAGTGTTGGCAACAGTGCCGTCACACCGTAACCCCTCTGTGGTATTGTGGAAGAGTACAGGGTTGGACTCTGCAGTCCAATATTAAAATGATATGAATCTGGTACAGGCGTCAGTGCACCCAAATATTGTGCCTTTGGTGGTAGCAAGTGCCTTCACACCGTAACCTCTCTGTGGTATTGTGGAAGAATGCAGGGTTGGACCCTGCGGTCCAATATTAAAATTATATGAATCTGGTACAGGTGTCAGTGCACCCAAATATTGTGCCTTTGGTGGAAGCAAGTGCCGTCACACCGTAACCCCTCTGTGGTATTGTGGAAGTGTGCAGGGTTGGACCCTGCAGTCCAATATTAAAATGATATGAATCTGGTACAGGCGTCAGTGCACCCAAATATTGTGCCTTTGGTGGTAGCAAGTGCCTTCACACCGTAACCCCTCTGAGGTATTGTGGAAGAGTGCAGTGGTGGAGGTTTTGGTAATGCAGAAGAGATCCCCGATTCAGTTACATCAGCAGCTACAACAAAACCGGATCAGCAATGTTTAGGCACTTGTACTGCGCTACTGTATATGGTGAGAATCAGCGCACACCAGTAGCAACAGGAAGCAAACAGAACAGGCAGGGAATACACAGAGAGAATAGTCAAATGGCAGGCAAAGTCGGCAACAAATCGGGTCCTCAGAACAAGCAGGGTCAGTAACAAGTATACAAACTGATTCGGTAAGCTAGCGATGCGGGAATAAAGGCTGAGACACACTGAGCGTGTAGCGACGCATAGCGTAGTGAAGAGAAGCAAATATTTTGCAGGCTTGACTTCACTCCGCTCCGCCTCGCAGCGTGTCTACACTACATAATATTTGCTTCTCACCGCACTGGACAGGAATCCACTAACTAAATTAAAATGTACACACAAAACCGTTTTATTTTCACAAAGCACATGTTATATAGGCAAAAAAAGTTTCTACTCAATAAAACAAATCAAAAATTACTGTTAATTTAATAGGAATAGTATAAAAATATAAAAAAAAGGTAACCCCTGATCATATATATTATAGGGACACGGAGCGCTATGTATAGAGTAGGGATGCATTGATACCACGCACAGACATATACGTATATATCAACACACAGACCTATATATACGTATATATCAACACGCAGATATATATATACACCCACCCACAGACCTCAGACCATATATACACATACGCACATGGGGGGTGGCATGTGGACAATCTCAACTAAATGTGCTCCCCCATTTGGCTGATCCCTCCAGAAGAAATGTTGAATCTGACAGAGCAGAGAATATATATATTATTCTCTGCTCTATCGGGTTCAACATTTCTTCTGGACGGATCAGCCAAATGGGGGGGGGCAATTAGTTGCCAAAATGTGTTTATAATACAAGTCTGGATATATATATTTATAAGAATATACAGTTGTGTTCAAAATGATTCAACCCCCACTGAAATTGAGTGTTTTGGCCAGTTTGACATTGATTTTGATCATTCAGTCATCTTGCTTACAATTAAATCAAAGAGGCACGTGTAGGTCAGACAAATATAACATAACATTTATAATGAAATAACCACAAATGTCTTTTCTGTGCTCACATCATTATCAGTTTTATTCAACCCCCAAGTGACATTCAATCTTAGTACTTAGTACAACATCCTTTTACAGTTATAACAGCTTTTAAACGTGAAGCATAGCTTGACACAAGTGTCTTGCAGCCATCTACGGGTATCTTCGCCCATTCGTCATGGGCAAAAGCCTCCAGTTCAGTCACATTCTTAGGCTTGCGCACTGCAACTGCTTTCTTTAAGTCCCACCAGAGGTTCTCAATCGGATTTAAGTCAGGTGACTGCGATGGCCACTCCAAAATGTTCCAGCCTTTAATCTGCAACCATGCTCTAGTGGACTTGGAGGTATGCTTGGGATCATTGTCCTGTTGAAAGGTCCAACGTCTCCCAAGCCTCAGGTTTGTGACGGACTGCATCACATTGTCATCCAATATCTCCTGGTACTGAAGAGGATTCATGGTACCTTGCACACGCTGAAGCTTCCCTGTACCTGCAGAAGCAAAACAGCCCCAAAGCATGATTGACCCCCCGCCATGCTTCACAGTAGGCAAGGTGTTCTTTTCTTCATAGGCCTTGTTCTTCCTCCTCCAAACATAGCGTTGATCCATGGCCCAAACAGTTCTAATTTTGTTTCATCAGTCCACAGAACACTATCCCAAAACTTCTGTGGTTTGTCCACATGACTTTTGGCATACTGCAGTCGACTCTTCTTATTCTTTGGAGACAGCAAGGGGGTGCGCCTGGGAGTTCTGGCATGGAGGCCTTCATTACGCAGTGTGCGCCGTATTGTCTGAGCTGAAACTTCAGTACCCACATCTGACAAATCTTTTCTCAGTTCCTCAGCAGTCACATGGGGACTTTTCTCCACTCTACGCTTCAGGTAGCGCACAGCAGTCGAAGTCAGCATCTTCTTTCTGCCACGACCAGGTAGCGTTTCAACAGTGCCCTTTGCCTTGAATTTGCGAATGATGCTTCCTATGGTCTCTCTTGGTATGTTTAACATTTTTGCAATCTTCTTATAGCCATTGCCCTTCCTGTGAAGAGTAATCACCTCTTCTCTTGTCTTCCTGGACCATTCTCTTGACTTCACCATGTTTGTAACCACACCAGTAAATGTCTAGAAGGAGCTGAGTATCACAGTCATTTTAAAGCTGCCTAATTGGTGCTTATTATGCTTTATTGCTGCTCCGTGACATCCACAGGTGGTTTCAATACCTGATTGAAAACACTTGAATGAACCTCTGTTCTTCAGAGTGGTAGTCTTTAAGGGGTTGAATAATTGTGTCAATGAAGAATTCACAAAAGAAACATTTACTACTGTATTACAAAACCAATTGATGTCATTTTAGTTGCATATGGTTCTTTAAAAAGTCCTTGTAGGATTTCATTCTGAATACAATTACAAATGTCACTAAATTCCCTAAAACCCTTTACAGCATTGGGGGTTGAATAAGTTTGAACACAACTGTAGATATATATCTTTTATAAATCATACCTGCCCTTACCTTCCCCTATAAATTTGCTAAAAATATACACACAAAAAAAAAAACACTGCCTGAGACCCCGCGCAGCCCACATGCCACCCCCTCTACCTGGCTGAATGTATCTAATATATATAATTAAATACATTCAGCCAGGTAGAGAAAGAAAAAAAATGGTTTTATTTTATTTTCCCGGAGACATTTAAAAATGTCCTCGGATTTTATTTTTTTTAGAAATGTGTCGCCTTACCTTAGCCTGGTGGTCAGTAGGGGCTCCCTGGATGCTGGTTGTGGGGGGGGGGGGTATGCCGTGGCGCAGGTGCAGTGTATCCCTTCCTGTGCTGCCTGTCTCTGCCACATGCACCCGGGTGGCTAGCCCGCACAGTCGCAGCTCTGTCATCTGACGGCCGCATGCTCCTCAAGGGGATCCTTGGGAGGCCCCGGCAGGCTGGCCTCTACAGTGCCTGATTAGAGGGCTGTGTCTGCCTGATGTTTTAGTAACAAGAATGTTTTATACCATAGGCTTTAACCCTTTCGCTGCTGAGGCTTTTCCCACCTCTGTGCTGAGGTCATTTTTACCGGTTTCGCTCATCATGTTTAAACGCGTTTTGAAGCCTTATTTTAATATATGACCCAGACATATTATATATCATTCTTTCCGGCAGACTGTGCAGATTTATAATATGTCATTATTATATGTATACGTTATGTCATGTCTGTATATTATAACAAAAAATGCAATAAAATTTGAATTTTCAATAATTTACAATGTGTAAAGTGTTTTTTTTTCACATTTTAACATGCGAGCGTTTGTGGTTATATTTTCTATGGGGTGCGCTTGTTAAAAAAATTAGAAATGAGGAATCGTTACTTTTTTTGGGGAAATTACGTGTTTTTTAGCAAACGCCCCCCACAGAAAAAATCGTTAGTGCAGCATCATTGTTCACATTATAATTGAAATGGGAACAATATTGTTGCACTAATAAAACGAAAAAATAACCCAAAAACCTTTTTTTTTTTTTTTTTTTTACAATTTACATGGTCATGTTTGGTATCATTGGAAAGGCCACGCTCTGGCCGTTCCAATGATAGTAAACATTAACCCCTAGCTGTCACGAATCGGGAGATAGGGGGTTCATTGGAACCCCCTATCTCCACTATAGGTGGCAGCAAGGGGTTAATTTCAAAACTGGCGCCATCGCACTCCGCGCGATGACGCCAGTCATTAGGGGGATATCCTGGAAGCTTGCGCAACATCCAAGATGTCGGCCAGCTCCGGGAGGGGACCGCGATACGGCGCATGTTAGCGCCATATCGCAATCCAGCCCCCTAGGGGTTAAGGACAGCCGCCGCTTGGAAGGGCAGGCTGTGCCCTTCCAGGCGGTGCCTGTCTTTAATCGCTGGCCCACGGGGAATGGCGGGGGGTGCCTGAAATAGACGTCATCGCGCATGCGGTTGACGCCTATCGTGCCCGCCGGGGTCCCGGAGGCTGGGCTGACATCGATGATGTCAGCCCGCACCGGGGGGCCACGCGATCAGCCGGAATACCGGCTGATAGAGGCTGCAAAGGGAGGACGCGCTCAGCGCGTCCTCCGCAGCGAAGTAGCAATGCGGGTGGACGCGCTGAAGGCGTCCACCGCATTGAAAGGGTTAATGTTAAAAATATTCCCGATTTAATACAATATCTAATAAACCGTTGCTTATAATATTCTGCAGTAAAGAGTCTCTTTATTTCTAGATTTTTTTTAGTACTTTTTAAGCATTTTTTATACTTCTTTTTTTTAAAAAAAAAAAAAATTAGAACTTTTGGCGAACATCCCAAAAAATCCCAACTACATCCTGTGCGCCCTGTGCTCTACATCCTGTGTGCCCTGTGCGCTACATCCTGCGCTCTACATCCTGTGCGTTACATCCTGTACGCTACATCCTGCGTGTAGTGATGAGCCGAACACGTCCAAGTTCGGGTTCGTATTCGAACCCGAACTTTCCAAATGTCCGGATCTGGACCCGAACCCGAACTCGAACTCAATACAAGTCAATGGGGCTGAAAATTCGTTTTTTAGAGTGCCCTCTAGACATGTGCACAGCACAAAATTTCGTTTTGAACTAATGGATTAGTCCTAAAATGCAATTTATTTAGTTGCTAAAGAAATTCGTTTTCAGTTCTTTAGTATGAACTAATGTCATTCATCCGAAAACCAGTGGATACAATTACTATTGTAGTGGCTCCTCATAGGGCTGAGATCGCTGCTTGTTACAGTATCTCTCACTCTCAGCACAATGTGGGCCATATTACATAGTTGATGCTAACTTAACCAGAGCTGTTGTAAACTTCCCAGAGCCATTATAGCCTATAGAGGTTTTCAGTTTACAACAGCTCTGGTTAAGTTAGCACCAACATTGTAATACTGCCCCGTGTCAGGCAAAGCTGTTACAGTAACTGACTGCTGCTCATCACAGCGCTCAGTTTCAGTAAAACTAGTAAATAATATTTTTAGATATAAGAGGTTAGAACAATATTATTTCCTTGTTTTACTGAAACTCTGAGAGCTGTCACAGTCAGTTACTGTAATAGCTGAGCCTGATACATTGTACTGAGAGATAATGTCACATGCAGCCGATCTCAGTGCTCACAGCCGCTGGATTTAAAGGGCTAAAAAAAAAAGGCTCCTCTCTGTATAATGTTTAGAACATCCACCTGCATTAATTAATACTCCTCTCTGTATAATATATAGAACATCCACCTGAATTAATTAATGTCCCTCTCTGTATAGAACATCCTCCTCAATTTATACCTTTCTCTGTATAATGTATATAACATCCTCCTGCATTAATACCCCTCTCTGTATAATGTATAGAACATCCTCCTGCATTAATTAATGCCCCTCTCTGTATAGAACATCCTACTGCATTGGCATGTGGAGGGTGCAGAACTTCGGATGTTGCGATGTTGCGCTCTTCATTGCTGGTCTCCTTCACTCATCAATGTAATATCACAAAAAGAACTGAAACTAAAATGTAGTGCATTTTATTTAGTTTCTTTCGTTTTTTGTACTGAGCAGTTTCGTTTCTCTTGAGTCATACGAAAACTAAATTATCCGAAAATTCGGACTAAATCGTTTTAGTACTAAAACGAATGCACATGTCTAGTGCCCTCCAAGAGGGCATATATGCTAGATATTTGCCATAAAAGGTGTATGGGGGTCCGGGTAGTGCCCTGGGGGACAGGAAACAAGGACAAAAAGTAAAAAAAAAAACCTCTTTAAAGGGACAGTGAGTTTTCCATGAAATAAGGGTTAAAAATAAAACCAAAAAAGTCCTTCAAATATCGTGCCTAGGAGGTCCCATAACCTGCCCGTGAAGTGGCGGATTTCTAGGATGTATAGAAACACTTAAAAACAAAAAAATGACGTTTCAAATGACGGTAAATGCTTTTCCTTTAATCTATCCATAAACAACTGCTTGGGGCGGCAGTCTGTATGAAAAGAGGAGACATTTTAGGACACGTAGAAAAAGTTTAGTGATTTTTTGGCTAAATTATTGTGAAACTTAGGTAATTTAAAATTGGGCCTTTAGCGTCGGCAACAGTGCCGTCACACCGTAACCCCTCTGAGGATATGAATCTGATACAGGCGTTATTGGCAGTGCACCCAAATATTGTGCTTTTGGCAGTGGTGTATTTAGGCTTTGTGCTGCCCTAGGCCTAACTAAACTCGTGCACCCCCTAATTTAAATTTGAGGCACCCCTTCCTGTCAAGGGCACACCTCTTCCTGGTTAATCCCCACCCTTCCTCTTTAAGCTCCACCTTTTCCTCTTAGAGCTCCGCCTTTTCCTCTCTTTATATTAAAAGTGGATACCAAGCGCCTACTTGTATATTTTGTATACCATTTCAAATGTATCTATTGAGATAAATAAAATTATGAAATGTTAAAATTCAAGCATTTTTACAAAGAACAGCCAGTATACTGGATCACAGCCGCTCTAATTGGTTGAACAATAAAATGCACAGAAACATGCACTGCATATGAGCGTATCACAGAGCTGCACAGCAATAAAACCCACAGAAATGTGCACTGTGTATGAGCATATCACAGAACTGCACAGCAATAAAACTCACAGTAATGTGCAGTGTGTATGAGAGTATCCCAGAGCTCCAGGGCAATAAAACTCACAGTACTATGCAGTGTGTATCACAGAATCCACAGCAATAAAACTCCCAGCAATGCAATGTTTGGTGTGTATGAGTGCATCAGAATCCACTGCAATAAAACTCCCAGCAATGCAATGTGTGGTGTGTGTCAGCGTATCAGAATCCACAGCAATAAAACTCCCAGCAATGCAATGTGTGGTGTGTATGAGTGCATCAGAATCCACTGCAATAAAACTCCCAGCAAACCGAGTGTATATGAGCACACAGCAATTATTTATTCTACATTTACCGGCCTCCGCGGTAGGGCTGTGTGCAGAGTCAGCAGGGACTGTGTACAGACTCAGCAGGAGGTCCTTCCAGGCCACGCTAGAATCGCGGCTGTGCCTGTGCGTGGAGCCATCTTGTCAGCAGTGGGGTGCCACTGCCAGAGGGTGCACCGTGGCTTTGATTCCCTTCCCGGTGGGTGTTCAGTCCAGAATAGAGTGACAGTCCATGTTAACAAAAGGACGGGCAGCTGCATGCCTGCGTGCGTGTCACGTGGTTCAGCCAGTCAGGTGGTACTGAGACTCAGTACCACCTGACTGGCCGGACCGAGTGTGACCTGCACGCACGCAGCCTCACCAGGAGCCAGGCAGCTCAATGACAAATTTCTATCACTGCAGTGCTGGTTAAGGAAAGGTCAGGTCCACTTTAAACAGCAGTAAGCAGACAGAGCTTCATATTCTGCTGATACCCCCCTCTTTACCTGCCATTTACTGTCATCTTCTCTCTCTGGACACAAATCACATCCCCCTCCCCTCTCCTAGAGCTGCTGCGGGGCAGGGGAAGAGCTATGGAGGGAGGAGATTGGGATTTTTATTCTATTCAATTTTATTCCGTATGCAAACGCCCTGCTCCGCTGCTCATTGTTTAAGAACACAGCTCAAAGCTGACACACCCTGACAGTGGCACCTCCTAGTACCCCCTAATGACACCCCAATAATCACTGGTACTGGGGCGGCCCGCCCTCCGCCACTCCTCTAAGTACACCACTGCTCTGGTCATATGCTCACACACAAGTTTGGCGAGCTGCCAGCAAGTACGGTGCTGTTTGAAGGCAGTGCAAATCCCCATAGAGAAGTAATGGTTAATCTATTCAGAGAACCCCAAACAGCAGAGAAATGTCAGTGAAATGCCCTGATGTTCGGTGGTTTCAATCAGCAGGTTTATTCAGGCGAACCCCATAGGTTTCAATGTTAAAAATATTCCCGTTTTTATGCAATATCTAATAAACCATTTATTATTTTAATCTGCAGTAAAAGTCTTTATTTATTTATAGATTTTTTTTTTTAGTACCTTTTAGTAATTTTTGGCAAAATCCCCCCTCCCTTTTTTTAATAGCGGTTCTTCTTTTTCTGTAACAGAACTTTTTATTATCAATCATAGGATCTTATATGTAAATTCCAGACATTTTCGTTCAGTAGTTCTTTTGAAAACAGCAGGCCATGGGTTTGCGCTGGCAGCATACAGCGGCCGACTCCATGCACTTTGGGGACCCTGCGGTGAATGGTGAATTCACTGCAGGGTGGGGAAATTTTATTCCTCAAAGTGCAGGGAGCTACAGAACACCAAAATGTTGGCGTAATTTCGGTGCTCTGTGAGTAACCAAATTAGTGGTGAGGTTTTTTTGTTGCCCCCTGGAAAGTGAAAGCCTAGGCCTTGCCTAACTTGAAAATTAGTGACATCTCAATGTTTCCTTCCTGGTAAAATAGTTTGCAAAAGTAAAAAAAAATATATATTTTTTTTTTTAGGGGTGGGGCCACCCAGCAGGCCGCCGGCCCCTGGAAAGTGCCGCCCTAGGCCTAGGCCTTGTTGGCCTAGGCCAAAATACACCAGTGGCTTTTGGTGCCAGGCCAGCAAGACTGCCAGGCCAGCATGTACTATCCTACAGTAACCCCTCTGTAGTATTGTGGAAGAGTGCACCAGGGGACCATGTGGTCCTATATTAAAAAGATATGCATCTGTTAAAGGCGTCAGTGCACCCAGATATTGTGCTTTTGGTGCCAGGCCAGCAAGTACTATCATACAGTAACCCCTCTGTGGTATTGTGGAAGAATGCAGGGGTGGACCTTGCGGACCTATATTTAAAAGATATGATTCTGGTCAAGGCGTCAGTGCACCCAGATATTGTGCCTTTGGTGCAAGACTGCCAGGCCAGCAAGTATCATCATACAGTAACCCCTCTGTGGTATTGTGGAAGAATGCAGGGGTGGACCATGTGGTCCTATATTGAAAAGATATGAATCTGGTCAAGGCGTCAGTGCACCCAGATATTCTTCCTTTGGTGCCAGACTGCCAGGCCAGCAAGTACAATAATACAGTAACCCCTCTGTAGTATTGTGAAAGAATGCAGGGGTGGACCATGTGGTCCTATATTGAAAAGATATGATTCTGGTCAAGGCGTCGGTGCACCCAGATATTGTGCCTTTGGTGCAAGACTGCCAGGCCAGCAAGTATCATCATACAGTAACCCCTCTCTAGTATTGTGGAAGAATGCAGGGGTGGACCATGTGGTCCTATACTAAAAATATATGCATCTGTTAAAGGCGTCAGCGCACTCAGATATTGTGCTTTTGGTGCCAGGCCAACAAGTACTATCATACAGTAACCCCTCTGTAGTATTGTGGAAGAGTGCAGGGTTGGACCCAGCGGTTCAAAAAATTTAAATGATATAAATCTGGTACAGGCGTCATTGCAGACAAATATTGTGCCTTTCATGGCAGCAAGTGCATTCACACTGTAACCCTTTTGTGGTATTGTGGAAGAGTTCAGTGCTGGAGGTTTTGTGAATGCAGAAGACATCCCCGATCTATTCTGTTACGTCAGAATCAAGGGATTGATAGCTGCTGATCCAGGACTGATTCATTTTTATAAATGTCAGCCGGTCTACAGAGTCGGTGGACAGACGCACTCTTTTGTCTGTGACAAAACCTCCAGCGGCACTGAACGTCCTTTCAGAAAGCACGCTAGATGAAGGGTAACCTAGTAGCTGCATAGCATATTGGCTAAGTTCTGGCCAGTGATCCAATCTCAACACCCAGTAAGCCAGTGGATCATCTGCTGGAAAGGTATCCAGGTCTGCCCTTGCCCCTAGGTAGTCCTGCACCATATGGTGAAGACGCTGGCGATGGGTGCCTACATTTGACGTCCCTGGGCGTCGTGGACTAAAAAAAATTAAAAATGCATCAGTCAAGCGGCCCTGGCCTTCACCACTATTCCTCTCATCATCCGTAGCTTCAGAAGCACATGTGTCATCACTTGGTAACCTACCAGTGCCTGGAAAGGTGTTACACAAGTGTCGCTTTAGAGCGTCCTCAAGTTTTTTCATCCTGTGCTCCCTCTGTGCAGGCAGGATGAACTCTGCAACTTTACCCTTGTATCGTGGATCAAGAAGGGTTGCCAACCAGTAATGATCCCTCTCCTTGATAGCACGAATCCTGGGGTCCTTTAGCAGGCTTTGTATTATTAGGGAGCCCATGCAACGTAGGTTGGAGGTGGCATTAGCTTCCGAGTCTTCCTGGTCAATGAGGATGACCCCATTGTGCACTTCCTCCTCCCAGTCACGCACTAGCCCTTGTGTTTCTGGGCACACAAAACCCGCCCTTGAGGAATCCCCACCTTCAATGCCCCCACTTCTTAAATATTCTGCCTCCTCGTGCTCCTCATCCTCCTCCTGTCTGATCTGAGTAGGACCCGCTGGAATGCTGTCTGCAAAAAGACTGGGGCCTTGAGAGCTAGGGAAGGCCTCCTCTTCCTCCCGCTGCTCTGCCTCTAGAGCCTCATCTATAATTCCCCGCAGAGTGTGCTCCAGCAGGAACACTAAAGGAATTGTGTCACTGATGCATGCACTGTCCCTGCTCACCATCCTCGTTGCCTCCTCAAATGGTGACAGCACAGTGCATGCATCCTCGATCATCAGCCACTGCGGGGGTGGGTGGAAACCAAGTTGACCTGAACCTGTCCTTGTGCCATACTCACACAGGTACTCGTTGATGGCCCTCTGCTGCTTGTGCAGATGCTGCAGCATTGCTAATGTCGAGTTCCACCTGGTGGGCATGTCACAGATCAGATGGTTTGTGGGAAGGTGGAATTCTCTTTGAATTTCTGCCAGGCGAATGCTTGCTGGGAATGACCGTCTGAAGTGGCTGCAGACTTTTCTGGCCTGGCTGAGAAGCTCTGGCAGCCCTGGGTACTTGGTTAGGAAATGCTGTACCACTAGATTTAGGACGTGTGCTAGGCATGGTACATGCGTCAATTTACCCTTGCATAGGGCGGAGTGAAGGTTGCTGCCATTATCACAGAAGATCATTCCCAGCTGAAGCTGGCGTGGTGTTAACCATCTCTGCACCTGGCCCTGCAGAGCTGACAGAATTTCTGGCCCGGTGTGGCTCCTGTCCCCTAAACAAACCAGCTCAAACACAGTATGGCTTCTTTTTGCTTGAGCCATTGTGTAGACCCTGTCAGGCATCGGTTTAACTGCCACTTCGCCAGAGACAGAGAAGGAGGAGGAGGAGGAAGAGGGAGAGGTGGTGGTGGTGGAGTAGACAGACCTCATACAAGCAGCTTTCTGGAGGCATGGTGGATGAACAAGCTCCAGCACAGAGCCCCGTCTTGGATCCCTCCCAGCTGCAATTAGAGTTACCCAGTGTGCCGTGAAGGAAATGTAACGACCCTGTCCATGCTTGCTGGACCACGTGTCTAAAGTCACATGCACCTTGTTGCTGACTGCCTTTCCCAATGACTGGATAACATTGTCTTCCACATGCTGGTATAGTGCTGGAATGGCCTTGCATGAAAAGTAATGGCGTTTTGGAACCTGCCACTGTGGTACAGCACATTTAGCAAATTTACGGAAGGGAGCAGAGTCCACCAGCTGGAAAGGCAGCAGCTGCAATACGAGTAATTTTGCTAAGCTGGCAGTTAGACGCTGTGCTTGGGGATGGTTGGGACTATATTGTTTCTTACGCTGCAGCAGCTGCGGCAACGTAATCTGACTGCGTAAATCTTCAGATGCTCGGATGATGTCACATTGTGAAGAAGGACCTGGTACATTCATTACTGTAGCATCATCCCTGTCAGTGGAGGTTGTAGGCAATGACATGGCAGGACATACAGTGGGGGTAGAGACAGATGAGGAGGACCTACGCAATGTTTTGCGCCAACGGGATGTGTGGCAGGAGGTCATATGTCACCTCAATCACGTGGTACCCAAGTGTCCGGTGTCTATCCCACGCTTCAGCCTCATCTGACATAGATTATAAATAGCAATGGTGAGGTCTGCTGCACATTTCTTAAAGAACTCCCAGCAGACAGCAGAGTTCCTGCATGTGTGCTTTGAGACAACAGCGCTCTGCACCGGAGCAGCTCTGACATCTGATGCCTTGGACTGGCTAGTGCTACGGTTTGTCATAGAGGATGTTGTGCCTCGTGTTTGCTGTGCCTCCTCCTGCCCCTCTTCCTCACTTGATTCCTCTGTTCGATCAGGCACCCAGGTGGAGTCAGTGACCTCATCATCATTATCATCATCCCCTATCTCCTCGTCACTGGAGCCAAATTGGCAGTACGCTGCAGCTGCTGGGGCAACATGAGTGCCAGTTATTTGTGTGTCATCACTGGCACCCACTTCCTCTAGGTTGATTATACTCCCTTACAGATGAGAGATGGTGCAGCGCCACACTATATGTATCCACCACCACGGCACCCCAAATAGCCAATAACAGGATATAGTGGTTTCCCCTACACCAATATACACAGAATATACACCAGCTCTGTCTGGTCCACTGTCACTGCCCCCCAGAGGAGAGGACTTTCTGCCACTATCTGTAGAGCCACAAACTCCTGTCACATTCCCTGGTCACAGCTGAGTTAACTCCTTCCTGGCTGTGTCAGCTGTGCCATCTCTCTGGATACGAAGTGGTTTTCTTTGGGTTCTCCTAAAACCCATAGGCGCTTACTCTGGAGAGGAAATGTGAGTACAAGACCTCAAACTTACCTTGCAATAGTTCTCATAGATCTGCGCAAGGAGTGTTCTTCTCTTTTTTGTCTTCCACTACATGAATTTGGTTACACCAGTCCAAATAAGGTGGGGGCCACCTGAGAAATTGGAAGAAAAATCACCCACACGCCTGGACCCACTTAGAGCCAGTGTTAAGGCTCTAGATTTGTAAGTGGGAGATTATCTATATTAACCTACCAATTGCCATCTATGATGTTACACTATTATTGTTTATTCTCTTCTATGTATATGTGAGATCCCAGGACCCCAGAAAGCATATTTGCGCCGATTCAGGTCATTTTCTATATTGATTATACTCCCTTCCTCAACCTCAGAGATTGAATCAGAGCACTGTACTTGCTGCTCATCCTCAAGCAGCATGTCACTGTCATTGTAGTCAAACAATTCAGCTGACTCCTCCGTGTGTGATAGCGAGGCTACGGCAGGAGTAGCTGTGGACATGGAGGCTGCATTAGATGCTTTGGCAGCTGAGGTGGACTGTAAATCACTAGAAGCCTGGTTGGCAGAGGACTCGGAGGATGAGGATGGCCTGGTTAGCCAATCCACCAAATCCTCTGTATGTTGCTGCTGCTTAAGACGGCCAGCACCAGTTAGAAAGGACAAGTGTGCCCCTGCAGAGGATACACCACGTCCACCATGACCAGAGGCACAGCCTCCCGACACAGGGGCTGCTTGACTCTTATCTGTGTCTGGGAGTGTCTGCCTGTACTTTTTGTTTTTTCAGACATGGTGAGTGATATATAGATTAAAGATATACAGAACTCTGATTCAACTCTGGTATAAAGATTAAAGATTTAAAGAACTCTGGTATAACTCAGTGAGACACCCTGATAGCTGGCAGCCAGTAACAAGACACAGATTACAAGTCTCAGAAACCTCTTATAAATCAGTGAGACCCCTTGATGGGTGGCAGTGAGAAGCCACAGATTACAAATCTCAGAAACCTCTTATAAATCAGTGAGACCCCTTGATGTGTGGCAGTGAGAAGCCACAGATTACAAGTCTCAGAAACCTCTTATAAATCAGTGAGACCCCTTGATGGGTGGCAGTGAAACCTCTTATAAATCAGTGAGACCCCTTGATGGGTGGCAGTGAGAAGCCACAGATTACAAATCTCAGAAACCTCTTATAAATCAGTGAGACTCCCCCTTGATGGGTGGCAGTGAAACCTCCTATAAATCAGTGAGACCCCTTGATGGGTGGCAGTGAGAAGCCACAGATTACAAATCTCAGAAACCTCTTATAAATAAGTGAGACCCCTTGATGGGTGGCAGTGAAACCTCCTATAAATCAGTGAGACCCCTTGAGGGTGGCAGTGAAACCTCCTATAAATCAGTGAGACCCCTTGATGGGTGGCCGTGAAACCTCCTATAAATCAGTGAGACCCCTTTATGGGTGGCAGTGAAACCTCCTATAAATCAGTGAGACCCCTTGATGGGTGGCAGTGAAACCTCCTTTAAATCAGTGAGACCCCTGGATGGGTGGCAGTGAAACCTCCTATAAATCAGTGAGACCCCTTGATGAGTGGCAATGAAACCTCCTATAAATCAGTGAGACCCCCTGATGGGTGGCAGTGAGAAGCCACAGATTACAAGTCTCAGAAACCTCCTATAAATCAGTGAGACCCCTTGATGGGTGGCAGTGAAACCTCCTATAAATCAGTGAGGCCCCTTGATGGGTGGCAGTGAAACCTCCTATAAATCAGTGAGACCCCTTGATGGGTGGCAGTGAAACCTCCTATAAATCAGTGAGGCCCCTTGATGGGTGGCAGTGAAACCTCCTATAAATCAGTGAGACCCCTTGATGAGTGGCAATGAAACCTCCTATAAATCAGTGAGACCCCCTGATGGGTGGCAGTGAGAAGCCACAGATTCCAAGTCTCAGAAACCTCCTATAAATCAGTGAGACCCCTTGATGGGTGGCAGTGAAACCTCCTATAAATCAGTGAGGCCCCTTGATGGGTGGCAGTGAAACCTCCTATAAATCAGTGAGGCCCCTTGATGGGTGGCAGTGAAACCTCCTATAAATCAGTGAGGCCCCTTGATGGGTGGCAGTGAGAAGCCACAGATTACAAGTCTCAGAAACCTCCTATAAATCAGTGAGGCCCCTTGATGGGTGGCAGTGAGAAGACACAGATTACAAATCTCAGAAACCTCCTATAAATCAGTGAGGCCCCTTGATGAGTGGCAATGAAACCTCCTATAAATCAGTGAGGCCCCCTGATGGGTGGCAGTGAGAAGCCACAGATTACAAATCTCAGAAACCTCCTATAAATCAGTGAGACCCCTTGATGAGTGGCAGTGAAACCTCCTATAAATCAGTGAGGCCCCTTGATGGGTGGCAGTGAAACCTCCTATAAATCAGTGAGACCCCCTGATGGGTGGCAGCCAGTGAGAACACACGGATTATAACAATTCCCAAATATTTTGTAGAAATTAGTGACCCCAAAATACTTGCTGGTAGTGACAAGAGACAGATCACCTCAATTCCCAGATATTTTGTAAAAATTTGTGACCCCCAAAATACTGCGTTGTACTGGCTGTGTGACAAGACACAGATCACCTCAATTCACAAATGTTTTAAAGAAATTTTTAACCCCCCAAAAAGACTTGCTGGCACAGTGAAAAGACACACATCACCTAAATTCCCAGATATTTGGTAGAAATGAGACCCCCCAGACCCCCCCAGTAGCGTGGCAGACCGGCAATAACAACACAGAACAACTATCTCCTATGAAATCTCCTCTGAAACGCGTGCTGAAGCGCTGCGTGGAAACGTTATATAGTGTGCTGCGGGACTTAGCTCTGTGAGCCCATGATTGAGCAAAATTTGCCCAATCAGGACTCTGAGCGGTGATTGGCATAGTGTTAAACCTGTCTTGCACCAGACCTGTGTCAGTGGGAAAGTGCATTGTGGGCCATTGTGATGCATTGTGGTCGAACTTGCTCTGAACACCCGGAAATGTTCGGAGTTCGCGATCTACCCGAACAGGCTAAGTTCGGCCCGAACTCCAAACCGTCCGAACCGAACAGCTCATCCCTACCTGCGTGCTGCGTCCTGTGCGCTGCATTTTGTGCGTCCTGTGTGCTACATCCTGGGCACTAAATCCTGTGCGCTGCATCCTGTGTGTCCTGTGCACTGCATCCTGTGCGCTGCATCCTGTGCGTCCTGTGTGCTGCATCCCGTGCACCCTGTGCGCTGCATCCTGTGCACCCTGTGCCCTACATCCTGTGCGCCCTGTGCCCTACATCCTGTGCGCTACGTCCTGCTCGCTACATCCTGTGCACCCTGTGCACTACATCCTGTGCGCCCTGTGCCCTACATCCTGTGCGCCCTGTGCACTGCATCCTATGCGCTACGTCCTGCTCGCTACATCCTGTGCACCCTGTGCACTACATTGTGTGCAACCTCTGCTCTACATCCTGTGCGCCCTGTGCACTGCATCCTGTGCGCTACGTCCTGCTCGCTACATCCTGTGCACCCTGTGCACTACATCCTGTGCACCCTGTGCACTGCATCCTGTGCGCTACGTCCTGCTCGCTACATCCTGTGCACCCTGTGCACTACATCCTGTGCACCCTGTGCTCTACATCCTGTGCGCCCTGTGCGCTACATCCTGTACGCTACATCCTGTGCGCTACATCCTGCGTGCTGCGTCCGGTGCGCTGCATCCTGTGCGTCCTGTGCGCTGCATCCTGTGCGTCCTGTGCGCTGCATCCTGTGCGTCCTGTGCGCTGCATCCTGTGCGCCCTGTGTGTTGCCTCCTGTGCGCTGGATCCTGTGCGCTACATACTGTGCTCTACATCCTGTGTGCCCTGTGCGCTACATCCTGTGTGCTGCATCCTGTGCGCTACATCCTGTGTGCTACATCCTGCGTGCTGCGTCCTGTGCGCTGCATCCTGTGCATCCTGTGCACTGCATCCTGTGCACCCTGTGTGTTGCATCCTGTGCGCTGCGTCCTGTGCGCTGCATCCTGTGCGTTTTGTGCGCTACATCCTGGGCACTACATTCTGTGCACTACATCCTGTGAGCTGCGTCCAGTGCGTTGCGTCCTGTGCGGTGCGTCCTGTGCGCTACATGCTGGGCACTACATCCTGTGCACTACATCCTGTGGCTGCATCCAGTGCGTTGCGTCCTGTGCGCTGCGTCCTGTGCGCTACATCCTGGGCACTACATCCTGGGCACTACATCCTGTGCGCTGCAACCGGGGAGTACTGTGCGCTGCATCCTATATGCTACAAACTGTGCGCTGTATCCTTTGAGCTGCTCTCCCACTGGGTCACCATGGAAATAGTTTACCCTGGGTGCCAAAGCACTGGACCCTTGGGGTTCGGTACAGGAGACCATACTGCATAAACGAGGCTGTCCCCCTGGTGATAGCTCTGGGTATCACAGCCTGGTGACACTATACACTGGCATCATAGCTAGGTGTGCAGGTATTGTTGCAGGTGCTGTGTACAATATGCAGGTATTGTGGCAGGTGGTGCTCCGGTACAATATGCAGGTAATACTGCTGGGTACAATATGCAGGTATCGTGGCAGGTGCTGGGTACAATATGCAGGTAATACTGCTGGGTACAATATGCAGGTATTGTGGCAGGTGGTGCTCCGGTACAATATGCAGGTAATACTGCTGGGTACAATATGCAGGTATCGTGGCAGGTGCTGGGTACAATATGCAGGTAATACTGCTGGGTACAATATGCAGGTAATACTGCTGGGTACAATATGCAGGTAATACTGCTGGGTACAATATGCAGGTATCGTGGCAGGTGCTGGGTACAATATGCAGGTAATACTGCTGGGTACAATATGCAGGTATCGTGGCAGGTGCTGGGTACAATATGCAGGTATCGTGGCAGGTGCTGGGTACAATATGCAGGTATCGTGGCAGGTGCTGGGTACAATATGCAGGTAATACTGCTGGGTACAATATGCAGGTATCGTGGCAGGTGCTGGGTACAATATGCAGGTAATACTGCTGGGTACAATAGGCAGGGATTGGGCATTTTGCCCGGGAATGTTTCAGGGAATAACCCCGGAGCCCCGTTCTCCGCGCTGCTCTGTGCGGATCGTGGTAATAAATCCTCGTTCTATGGATGGGGCATTAAATGCAGTTGATTTTTTTCCTCGGGGTTCCATTGACGGAATGCAGTAAATCCCTGTTTCCCGGCTCTCAGGACGCCTGGATCGGAGTCATTTGAGAGAACCTTGGCTTTGCTGGGTGATTTATCTGATGCAGGGATCTCAAACTCACGGCCCCCCAGATGTTTTTGCCTACAAGTCCCAGAATTCTTTGAATGCATTAGATGGCTAGGGAATCATGGGAGCTGTAGTTCAGAAACATCAGGGGGGCCAGAGTTTGAGATCCCTGATCTGATGTATTGTCTGTCGCAGGGCGGTTAGATCCAGCGTTTAATAACCACCTCACGTGATCCGGATTGATGGAGGAAGCCGGTCCCACCGGGTCATTGGTCTCTGCTCCCCCGGCACCTCGCATTACCTGTCCGAGACGTGTAACTGGCGTGTACTCCCTTAAATCACGCCATGTAACACAGAGATCATGTTTGGGCCGCAGAGCCTCTGAGCGCGGCTTCAGGCGCGGAATAAATCCTCTCCGGGAAACGAGCGGAGCTGAGTTATCTGTCTATCTGCTACCTGTCCGGCTGGCCGTGTTTTGATAAATCGAGGACATGCAGTGGATAAATGACCCCAATAAAATCCTAATGAAACAGCTGGAGATTCCCACCAATAAATGGGTTTGTGGCTGTAAGTTAAGTCTGTCTAATAGAAGGCAGTAAATCTCCCACCATCATAGACAAACAATGCTGGGCGTCCGCCATCCATCCCACTTACACCGATTTATGCCACTGGCCCAGGACTCGCTGGAAGGATCCGGACCCTGGTGACCCGGCTCATTTATAAAGCTTCCAGACGAGCATAGAACGGCAGGCCTGGGGCTGCAGAACCTAGGGTTGTCTTCATGTGGTTCCTACGTCCACACATTTCCTGACAGTTTTTTTTTATTTTTCCAGCTCTGCTATTGGCCTGAGCTTTGGCCTTTTCTGCCCCCATGCTGGTGGTAGGACAAGTCACCCACGATTCTCACCAAATATGTGCGTGAAAGAGGATTATTCTGAAAACTTAGGAGGTTTCCAGTGGGCAGGATGACGGCTTCTCACGAGGAACTGAAACCCGTTTCCTTCAGTATGAAGGGGTGTGACGGTGTGATTGTGTGATTGTGTGATGGTGTGACGGTGTGATTGTGTGACTGTGTGATGGTGTGATTGTGTAATGGTGTGACGGTGTGATGGTGTGACTGTGTGATGGTGTGATTGTGTAATGGTGTGACGGTGTGATTGTGTGACTATGTGACTCTGTGACCGTGTGACCATGTGACGGTGTGATTGTGTGATGGTGTGACTGTGTGATGGTGTGACGGTGTGATGGTGTGACTGTGTGATGGTGTGATGGTGTGATTGTGTGACGGTGTGACCCTGTGACCATGTGACGTGTGATTGTGTGATGGTGTGACGGTGTGACGGTGTGACCCTGTGACCGTGTGACCATGTGACGGTAGTCACTTGGGACTCTGGGCTCATGGACCTGGGATTGCTTTAGTCATGTGTGGCACTGCAGCATCTGCTGGGTTTGACTGTTCATATTGTTCCCCATATATGTTAAGGTCACCCTGTTCATATAGTTGTAGGTACGGGGCGTCTGTTGTATTATTCCCGGAAGTGTTTATTGTAGTGTTTCTCTTATTTATATGTGTGTGTAGCGCTCACCCCCGAAGGAGCCGCTGAATAAACCTCGGGTTAGTCTCACCGCACTAGGGAATAAATATACACCAGCACTGTTGTGGATTTTATAGATTATATACTTTACTGATCCCAATAAAGCGGCATATATAATGTAGATACGGTATATGAACGACAGGATTTCGTAATGCGGGAAAAAAACACGCGGCGGCAAAAGAAAAGTTTAACCCTTCAGTTCTGGAGTGTAAGTCCCGCGAAAGTAATGTCTCAGAAAGGTGTGTGTATGATCTCGTGTACCCGGGTACTGTATTCAACTGGCCAGTGCATGGAATGAGCAAATCTTCAATTAGTCACGTTGGGGCCCTGTAGATTTAGACAATAATGCAGCGTGCTTGGTTAAACTTGGAACTGTGGTCTGCAAGGCCTCTCACCCATCCGTTAGACAATCTGTTCCGCTGCCCGATCAAGGATGTCTCTCCGCTTTTACTCTCTGGAACTCTGTGCCACCGGATCTGCTTCCCTTGCTTGTCCGATCTCTGCAATGAGAAACTACGGCCTACCGCCTGCACTCCCAGTGGATCATCGCGGTATCCTTACTCGGGGTCCAACCGGAACTTTGTGTCTGTACAGAACCTCTCAGCTGTGCGTAGGTAGGTCTCTGGCAAGTCACTGTCCCGATCCCCAGCACCCGCGAGGCAGCGACTGCTCTCCGACCTGGTCACAATCTCTGGCAGTTTCACGTGCGTCTTCCACCTTTCGCCGCTCGGCTCACCCTGGCTATCCTCCGACGAGGCTGCGGATGTCCTTCCTTTCTCTCCCACCCACTCCCTGTCTCCACCGCAAAGCACGATGGAAATTGTAGTTCCGTTTGTGTCCAGCATAGTCCATATTGCCCCTGTCTCCCTCTGGTGGCCACAACAAGTAAATGCAGCAAGCACAATTTTAAAGCAGCGCTACACTCTCCCCCCTTGAACTCTTGGGTCTCTCCAAGGAAGTGTAACAATTACATGACATTCCAGCATTTACATTAGGCAATATACACAGGTTCAGTAGCAAACATACAATGGGTCAGGTATACATCCTCAAGTTGACTCATGCTCCTGACTACCTCAGCTAGCATAGCAGACACTTCAGGCAACCTTCGCACTGTGGTAACAGCCTCTTCAGTGCTATGCCCCGGTGAATCGTAGGTGAGTCTCTGAGGGGGTCGGATAGAGCGTTTAGACTCTGGTTCAATCATCTCCTCTTCGGGTGGAAGTGCCACATTTACGGGCTCAATTCTTTCATCCACAACTGAAGCAGACACCTCTTCCGAATATGAGCCTTCCAGTGAAGGCATAGAACTATAATTTATGGACACATCTTCTGGAACTACAGGAATTTCCAAAGTCTCAGGAACTTCCAATCGGAATTCAGGAGCCTCGGGCCTCAGGTTACTTTCCCACCGTTCAGAAGCTGGAATGACCTCTTCAGTCTCAGGCGAGCGCACCCAGTCCAGACAAAAACTTCCTTCCTCACTGTCTCCTTCACTTTCTTCAACAACCCGTGTCTGTTGAGACCGAGTAACAGGAATCGAGCGTGAAACAGGCGGGTTCGGCAAAGAAAGTTCGTCTCCAACTGGTATTCTCACAGCTTCTGTTAAAGGCAACAGATGATTTCGGTGCCAGTTTTTTAGAGGCCCGGCCTTTCCATCCGGTCGGATTTGGTAAACTGGCAAACCCGGCAGTTGCTTGCAGACAATGTAAACTTGAGAACTCCATCTATCCGCCAGCTTATGCCTTGCAGAAACACCCAAGTTCCTCAGCAAAACTCTATCACCGGGTTGTAGATCCTGTATACAAACTCTCAGATCATAGTATCGCTTATTCCTCTGTTCTCGGCTTCCTGAAGTTAAACGGGCCTGTTCAAACGCAGAAGCCAAATTTTTTCGAAGTCTATCCACATAATTTTTTATGAGAGGCCACAGACGTCTGATCAAGAGATAACCCAAATGCCAAGTCAACAGGCAGTCGAGCTTCTCTTCCGAACATGAGACGGTAAGGTGAGTGTCCAGTGGCATCACTCTCCATACTGTTATACGCATGCACCAGCGTAGCTATGTGACGACTCCAATTCTGCTTCTCTCAGTTTGACAGTGTCCCCAACATATTTAGCAGCGTGCGATTAAATCTTTCGGGTTGGGCGTCACCTTGAGGGTGATATGGAGTGGTTCGGGTCTTCTGAATTCCTTACAGTTCCAGCAATTGTCCAACAAGCTGGCTCTCAAAGTCTCTGCCCTGATCCGAGTGGATCCTCCTTGGTAGGCCATAATGAACAAAAAACCTCTCCATCAAAACTTTTGCCACTGTAGGAGCACGTTGGTCTTTTGTAGAGAAAGCTTGGGCATAACGTGTGAAATGATCAGTCACTACTAGAATATTTCCCTGCCCACTAGCATCCAGCTCTAAGCACAGGAAATCAATGCACACCAAATCCATAGGTCCTTGACTTTGCAGGTGGCTCATTGGAGCAGTTCGAGTTGGTAGGGTTTTTCCCTGAATACACCTCAGACATGAATGGCAGTAACTTTCAACTTCAGATCTCATACAGGGCCAATAAAATCTGTCTCGCACTAGCTTAAAAGTTCTCTCTGCACCCAAATGCCCATGATCATCGTGTAATGATCTCAGCACACCCTCTCTGTGTTTGGTGGGAAGGAACAACTGTCGTGTCTCTTCAGCATTGTTCGAGGGGCCCCATCGGTAGACCACCCCATCCAACATCTTCAGCTGTTCCCACTCTTTGTATACCCATCGGGCTCCGCCTGGGGAATTTGTCAGTAGAATTTCCCTTTGGTTCGTGTTTATGGCCTTTACTGTTAATGCAATCAGAGGATCTCTAGCCTGATCGGCTCTCAGGTCCTGTTTCGAAAAAGTAGGCAGACTTTCATCCCTCAGCTGTGTAGGATTACAATAAAACTCTGGAACAGCTGCAGCCATAACTCCTATAGCTTCTGCTTCAACTACTCCCTTGACCCGGCGCTCTGCTCCTTGACATAAGGCTTGCACCCCATCTGGAGTCAGTTGAGTCCATTCTGTAGTGTAGGGTCTTCTTGACAAAGCATCTGCATCTCGATTATTCACTCCAGGGCGATACTTAAGGCTGAACCGAAACCCTGAAAGAACGGCCAACCACCGATGTCCCGTTGCACTCCTGACGAGCCATTCGTGGCGAAACGCGCGTCGGGTGCACCTCGTTGGCAGGATCTCTCCATTTTCAATTACAATACCCTTGCTTGGAGACTTGAACCACTGGTTGCCTATACGTCTTTTGATGCCTTTGGCAATATATAATCGTATATATCTCTGAGCATCATTGTATTGGGTTACTTGAGTTAAAACTCCCCATTGGAGATCCTTGCTTTGTTGTTTTCTTCTGCTCATTCCATTGGGCTTGTTTGCCTTTCATGCGCAGTGTTTTGTCATTTAACACAGTTAACATCATCATTTTTTTCTACCACAACACTTTTGAAATGACCCTCGAAGGTCATTTATCGTGTTTATTATAACTCATTGCCTCTGTTGTTATGTATATATATCACCTCTAGCAGATCTGTCTTTCTGCTCACCTGAATTGTAACTTCTTCGTGACCTCTAATTGACAGCATGCAATAGCCATTACCTTCATTACATTTCTTATCATTACACTTTGAGATGACCCTTGAAGGTCATTTATTGTGTTTTTTGTCATTCATTGTCTTAGCTGGTGTTCATATATATACACCCTTGTTTAGCAGATTTGTGTTCTCTGCTCATTTACCCGCAGTGTATTTGTGAATTTTGATTGCAAACAAGCCAGCAGCCCATCTTTTGTCATTATCCAACTATTTTTGTGATTTTGCATTGGTCAATTGCTGCGCAGCTTGTCAATCTCTGTTCCTGCTGGTAATATTTATATACGCTTTTTTCAGCAGATTTGGTTTTATTACTGTCTTGTGAATTTTGGTCAATTTATGTTTATGTTTATGTTTGATTCTCTTTTTATATGTTCATTAAAGTTAAATTTTAATTTGGTCTCTGAGAGACACTAGTACCCTGATGGTCTCATCAGAGTAACTGAAGTTTATTCACATTTAGGGGTAAACCCTTTGGTCTCTCATTACCGTTTCTATTTTTTCCTTCATTTTCTACTTCTGGTATCATCTTGTTACGTTTTACCTTCCTGGTAGCGATTGTCCCGTTGCATCCAGTTTCGCCGTAGTAAGGACGTACGTAAGAGGATTGTTGTCAGTCTTGATCACAAATTCAGCTCCATATAGATAATCTTTCAGCTTGTCTATTACCGCCCACTTCAAGGCTAGGAACTCTAATTTGTGGGTAGGATAGTTCTTCTCTGAAGGCGTAAGGCTTCGGCTCACATACGCTACATGCCTCAATAATCCACCATATTCTTGGTATAGGACTCCCCCTAGACCTTCTCTGCTGGCATCCACATGCAATTCGTACGGCTTATGAGGATCAGCGTAAGCCAGGACAGGAGCTCGAGTTAGACTCTCTTTCAGCTTCATGAAAGCATTTTCGCATTGATTAGTCCATTCTTCTTGGATGGATTCTCAAGCCTTCCTTGGCCCCGGAGCCGACGGAACTACGATCAGAGGCCTTGGAGCCTTCTTCTGCGTCTTCCTTCTGTAGGAGCTTATTCAGGGGTTGAGCTATCTTGGCAAAGCCTCCTATGAATCTTCGGTAATATGAGCAGAACTGCATGAAAGATCTAAGTTTAGTAACATTTCGGGGTCTAGACCAAGAAGCTACGGCTTCCAACTTTCGAGGATCCGTCGAAACGCCTTCTGCTGAAACAACATGTCCCAGGTACGTAACGGAAGGTAGACAAAATTGACACTTCTCCAGAGACAGTTTCAACCCTTCTTTGTGGAGCCGCTTCAAGACCTTTTCCAACCGCTGCTCATGCTCTTCCAGAGTCTTCCCGAACACAATAATATCATCAAGATACACCAACACTTCGATCAGGTTCATGTCCCCGACTGTCTTCTCCATTAACCGTTGGAACGTGGCGGGAGCCCCCGTAAGGCCTTGTGGCATTCTGTTGAACTCAAAGAACCCCAGTGGGCAGATGAACGCAGTCTTCTCTTTGACCTCAGGATGCATTGGTATCTGATGATACCCACTTTGCAGGTCTAGTACACTAAACCATTTTGCTCCAGGCAAACACTGTAGGGCATCTTTTATCTGAGGAGTGGCATATTGATCTGAAATGGTTCTCTGGTTTAGCGTGCGATAGTCTATACATAGACGAATAGAACCATTCTTCTTCCGAACCATCACTATTGGAGATGCATAAGGACTCCTGGACTCTTGAATCACCTTAGTCCTCTGTAGTTCATTCAGCTGTTCTCGTAGATCATCCAAGTCTCCCAGTGGAACTCGTCTTGACCTTTCTTGAAACGGCTTATCTTCCTGTAGTCGAATGCGATGCTCAGTACTCTTAGCTAAACCCACGTCGAACTCATCCTTCGAGAACAAGTCCCTCCATTTTAAGATCTGGGACTGAAGACGTTTCTTCCATTCAGGTGAGATGGGAGCGTCCTTAGGATAGAACCTGTCAGCTGCAATCTCTTTATTCACTCCCCCTCCTAAATCAGTAGGGGAGAGAGGTGTAACGGACGCTACTTGCCCGATGGGTATTCGCGCTTTCAAGATCACTGGAGAATCAGACACATTACATACACTAACTGAGACTCTTCCTCGTGTCCGTTTCAAAGCTCTCGTGGAGATTATTTCAGGGATTACTTCTACTCCGGCTTCATTCCCATGACTGAGATCAGTTTCCAGTACCACATAGGGACCCGGTTGTGATCCGTTCAACTTGACTGAAGCCCGGAAACTCGTCACTTCTCCTGATTGCAGAATCTTCTCTGTACCTCCCAATCTCCACAGACGCCCCACTTCGGCAGGTGCCCTCTGTTCTTCGACCATTCGCTGATAGACCGGACGTAACATCGGGTGCACTCCTCTGGTAGAACGCTTCTTCCATCACTATTGGAGTCAGAAGACGTCTCTCCAGATCAGTATTCGTCCCCACTATCATAGAGCTTCTGTTGGTCCCCTGAAGGCCGAGGACACACAATGGCCAATGCATCACAACCTCCAGACTGTCCGATAACTTCGGATCCAATTTCTAACTTCACCTGTAGATATCCATCATAGAGAAGCTTCTCAGTTCCGATACCCAGATCTCAAGGTCCTTTATCTTCTGTAGAGGTATGTGCTTCAGTGCTTCTCGTAGAAGTCTCGATAGATCAATGTCACCTGAGCCCCTGAGTCTAACAGAGCTTTAGTGTAGACTCCCTCTACTTGGATTGGAACGATAGGAGAAGGACCTATCAGCTGGTCAGGAAACTTTGTCGTAGCCACAGGAGGTTTTGACCAGTTCGCTGTACCCTGGCCTTTTTCTTGACTCGTGGAGGTTTTGGGTGTGCATTGTTTCCCCATGACATAGGACCGGATACCAAGGGAGTAACTCTTTAAGTCCTGGTAGGCTCAGCAGTTGGCAAGACTCTGGGCCCTCTCAGCCCTTCTGTTCTGGCTTGAATTTTGGAGCGGTTTTCAACCATTGGGCACCTAGTTTGCTCCTTCACTTGGGCCCTCTGGCGTTTACCGCCTGTGAGATAGATAGCAGCCCTTCTAAGGCCTTTAGGAACTCTTCCACTATATTTCCTTCAGGCCTTTGGTTTTTGCACTGTGCTCGGAAATGATCCATCTCCCCACAACTGAAACATCTCTTCTTTGAAGACGGAGGCGCACTTGCTCGTGGTGATTCGGTTGAAGGACCCTGGCCAGACACCACAGCAACTCCAGTTGTCCGCATATCAGTATCGGTTGTGTCTCTGCCACCTTCAAAAGTGCTCGGCACAGGTCCGTGTGCGCCTGTTTCAGTTCAGCTTGAGCTTCTTGCACCTTCTTAACAGTCTTGTGTATTTCACTATAGGTAGGAATGGTTGACTCTTTGGCAGCACTCTCTGTGGATATAGGAACAAACAGATGCTCTTGTCCGTCAACTTCGGATCCATAGGTGTCCAACGAATCATCTTCAGTTTGCAAATATTCGTTATGCCTCACGGGTTGTGCGTAAGCACTTTCTCCTCTCCTTAAGGATTTTTCTTCCAGCAGAGCCTCTTCTTCTCTAACAGCTCGGATCAGTTCCAAGTATTTCAATTGTCGGTTACCTTCTCTGGTTCTCAGCTGTAGCATCACAGGATCTAGAGGTTGAGCGCCCCTCAATATCTGCTGCATTCGGATTTTATCTATTGTGGCCGGTCCGGCCCCTTTCTTAAGAATTAACTGGTGCAGAATCTTATCTAGGCACCTCATATATTCAGTAATTTTCTCACATTTTCGCTGGTAAGTATGTTCATACTGGTACATGAGCTCAGCGGCCTTTTCTGTTCGCCCAAAGACTTCCTGTAATATGTTTAGGTAATCTAAAGCAGTGCAGTCTTGCTTACTCAACTTCAGGTTTCTGACAGCCTCTGACGCAGGTCCCTTTAAGCTCTCAGTAATTCTTTGCTTCTTCTGCGCTTCAGGGACGTCCCACTCATCCAGAGCCTGCATCGCCTGTTCCACCCATTCTTCAAAGGTTTCTTCTTCCGCCGGAGTTGGTACGTTTCCTGTAAAATTCCTCAACCGTCGATTACCAAAGTTAGTGTGTGGAGGGCTTGTTCTTTGACATTTAGCCAGCGAATCTCCAATAGCCACTATAAATTCAGGCCCGATCATGGCCAGCGGACTGGGCGCGGGAACACTTGCGGGATCGCCACGTGGCACACTTGGTTGAATCAGTTGAACTTCCACCTCATCGGTCAGCTTCACGCTCGCGCCCTGAAAACATACTGGAACACCCTTTCTCCACTCAAAAAGAACATATGTGTGAGAAGAATCCGGGTTCGCTTTAATGTCCAGGATTAACCCCCGATGATCTGGTGTCAGCGCGGCCACGGCCCGGCGAATCTGATCTTCGGCCCAAGTGTCTGCCAGGAATATCCATGACTATGCTTAACTCTATCTGGCTATTTTGCTCCTCACACCATTTGGCAGCAGTGTCTGGATCCATAATTAACCCTTTAACTGTTTTATTACAGAGACTGGAATCCCGGAACGAGCCCCCACGTGTAGCGCTCACCCCCGAAGGAGCCGCTGAATTAACCTCGGGTTAGTCTCACCGCACTAGGAAATAAATATACACCAGCACTGTTGTGGATTTTATAGATTATATACTTTACTGATCCCAATAAAGCGGCATATGTAATGTAGAAACGGTATATGAATGACAGGATTTCGTAATGCGGGAAAAAAACACGCGGCGGCAAAAGAAAAGTTTTACCCCTTCAGTTCTGGAGTGTAAGTCCCGCGAAAGTAATGTCTCAGAAAGGTGTGTGTGTATGATCTCGTGTACCCGGGTGCTGTATTCAACTGGCCAGTGAATGGAATGAGGAAATCTTCGACTAGTCACGTTGGGGCCCTGTAGATTTAGACAATAATGCAGCGTGCTTGGTTAAACTTGGAACTGTGGCCTGCAAGGCCTCTCACCCATCCGTTAGACAATCTGTTCCGCTGCCCGATCAAGGATGTCTCTCCACTTTTACTCTCTGGAACTCTGTGCCACCGGATCCGCTTCCCTTGCTTGTCCGATCTCCGCAATGAGAAACTACGGCCTACCGCCTGCACTCCCAGTGGATCATCGCAGTCTCCTTACTCGGGGTCCAACCGGAACTTTGTGTCTGTACAGAACCTCTCAGCGGTGCGTAGGTAGGTCTCTGGCAAGTCACTGTCCCGATCCCCAGCACCCGCGAGGCAGCGCCTGCTCTCCGGCCTGGTCACAATCTCTGGCAGTCTCACGTGCGTCTTCCACCTTTCGCCGCTCGGCTCACCCTGGCTATCCTCCGCCCAAGGCTGCGGCTGTCCTTCCTTTCTCTCCCACCCACTTCCTGTCTCCACCGCAAAGCACGATGGAAATTGTAGTTCCGTTTGTGTTCAGCATAGTCCATATTGCCCCTGTCTCCCTCTGGTGGCCACAACAAGTAAATGCAGTAAGCACAATTTTACAGCAGCGCTACATGTATTTAATGCTTTGTTCTTAACACACAAGAGTCGGGTTAAACCAGATCTCTGCCACCACCCCTGGAACTGCAGGAAGCTAATTCCGCTACAGCGCCTTCCTGCTCCCTGTGATGCCGAGGGAGAGGGGATGCTATCCCCTCTCTTTTACACCAGACGTGTGCTTGAATGTGGCTATTCAATAAATTAATTCAGGGTCATAGTGGTAACAAAAAGGTGCAACATAAAAGGCGCCCCTAAAAAGAAGTAATGAGACTTTCCCTAATGAATATATCGAAAAAGGAAGAGGAGGTATCTGCCAGAGACGGGACTATGGGTAGCGGATCCTTCCAGCACTACCAATACATTATAGAAAAAACTTTAATTCAGGCTCATGTTTTACCTTGTGAGAAAAAGAGAGGTTTGTGAGGGTCCTGAGAACGATCAACAGCACTAGTGGCCAGGCAATCAGTACTCGCCGCCCTTTCTGGGTGAGAGCAGCTGATTTGGATATGGAGCATCATCCCTGTAATGACACAATCGAGAAAAAACCCTATGAGACCTGAGCGGCCCCACCGTAGAGCAGCCACTAGTGCCGCCGCTCGTCCTCAGGACCCTCACAAACCTCTCTTTTTTTTCTCATGTTTTACCTTTGCTGGACTGTCCATCCCCGTATGTGTTGTCCCATTGTAAACTCAAAATAAAACTCTTAGTTCTGTGTACTTCATGGATACTGACGGTGTGAGGGAGCCTTTCTGCACGGGGATGCCCTCCCTGGGTACTGGCCCCTTTACAATGAATTTAAAATGGACCAGGAAGACCTGTGTTTTCAAAACACTTGAATATGCCGGCCTCATGCACCCAGTGGTGGAATGACCCAGTGATGACTATGATTTCCATTCTGCCCAACGGTGTGACTGGAGATTTGTTTTATATTGAGTTGCGTTTTCTTTCCTCTTTTCGTGGTATGGGAGGTCAGGGAGATTTTCAGACGTTTCAGAATGTTTAGTGCAGTTTGTGTCGTCAGAGTTTGAGGCCTTTTCTTTGACCGAGTGATCAGATGGACTTTCTGTGAAAAGGATTATGGGTTACATCATGTGCAAAAGAACATCATTCACTCAGGGATGACTCAGTAAGGTGATACAACAGATTATAAGCGGCAGAAAACCCTCTCCATGAACATAAACATCTTATAGCAGGTGCCAACACATACAGGGCCAGATCCAGATGATTCGTATCACAAGCACGGCTTGGCGCGGCATGGCAAGGCTTGACACGGCATGGCACGGCTTGGCACGGCATGGCACAGCTTGGCACGACATGGCACGCCAAGGCTTTAGGGATAGGGCACATTTATTAAAGAGACTTTAGAAGACTCTTCTGAGTCGACACATTGTTTCTTACCAATGATGCTTCAATACATTTGCTCTGGTCAGGAAACTTTCAGAAGGTTCTGAGCCGTGTGACCAGCAATGCGGTGTGGCAGCAGGTGAGCAGCCAGCTGGTAGTTATCTCATGCATGGATGAGAAATCAGCCGTCCTGGAGGAAACATCGGATGGACTTTGGCTGATACTTCCCTCACTCTGTTTCCATTGCTCCTTGGTTTGATTGTGTCACATTTCACCAGACAGAACGTTGTGTTTTGTGCCGGCGCTTCCTTTTCTCAACGTGAATGTTTTATTAAGGAAAAAACACACAGATCTTCATCTGGTGAAAACAGAAATGAGAAGAACATGGGACGCCGTCAGGCGGCATTGTGAAGATGCTGCTTAATAAATGATGCATTATTAGCGCATCGCTATCGTATTCCTCATTCATGGGAAATAAAAGTGGGATCACAGCCCCCGCCATGAGAATCCACATTGGAGACGTGTAACCGGCTGACAAATTGGGTCTCTGTCCTGAGGGGAGATATTTCATCTTCCACAAATGGTTCTCAACCCAACGATAGACTAAATGGAGGATGACATGAATGAAGATTTTTTTCGGTTTCCTCCTGTTCTTTGCCGAGCTCCGGCGTAATCCCATTGGGGAAAATATTGAAATTAACAAGGAAGAAGCCGTCCGCTGGCTCTTGATTTTACGCGTCTGACTTTTAGGGGATGGTGTGATAGTCAGATATCACCGGCATTCATTTCCGTGTCGTTAAAGCTTTCATGGGGAACACAGAACGAGTGTCGGCTAAGTGAAGAAAGAAGAGCAATTCATCATTCTCTAACCTGTAGACCTGAAGAAGACCCTTTCATTCCAGCGCGCACTGCACACAGACCAAACACATTATGTATCCTTCTCTCTCATTTCCCGCATTGTGCGCGTTTTATGTGCGTGTGTGTGTGTGTGCGTGTGCGTGTGTCTTGAATGATTTAGGGATGTATTTAAATTCTCCCTGGTTAGAAAGTGATATATATATTTTTTTTTTACGGCTGGCGTGCCTGAGGCAGACAAGGCTCTCTCCTGATTTGCCTAATGCTTGACATCTCTTTCTAGTTCTTGTCAAAAAAAAATCACAGCAGGGGATCCTAAAATATGCCAAACGAGAGGTCCTTGGCACCTGCGTCTCCAATCTATTATGGCTTAACTTCAGTCCACTTCTTAAGGAACGGGATTTATAATGTAAAGGGAAAAGTTAACTTTTGGCGGGTCTTCCTATTAGCGAGACGGATAATGATTGCTCAGATACGGCACAGAAGACATCGCTCTGTATCTCAAAGAAGAGGCGACGTTCATCAAGCCTGTCCTTCCCGTCTTCCAGGTGGAACATTGAAGCGTCACTCATCCAATTATTTATTCTCAGAAAAAGGAGGCTGGTTTTTAGGGTAATTTAAATAATAGATTTTACTCACACCGTCGAAGAATGCATTCTGCTCTTTCCATCCTCCTCCGGTTCCCTTTCAGAACAAATTCAAATCGATGGACAACCGTCAGCCAATCAGGAGCTGGCCAGTCATGCATTCAGATATCTGAAATTCTAGAATGGGTGATTTGGGGATTAACAGATCTCTGTACCCCGACTGGGTCACATCTGTTAATGGCGCTCCCTTACCTGAACCCTGTTCTCCCACCAAATGTCTTTCAAGCCTTTCTCCTGCCCGTAGCTGAAGCTTAAGGATGGCTACACAGAAGGCACATTAATGGCATCCCCAGAAAGGAGGCAGTATGCGGATTTTGAGGTTAGAACAGTCAGCCTTTAATCAATAATTTATACAGTGCCAGGCAGGGCCTAGAGGCCCATGGGAAATCCCTCCCTGGAATATTCCTGCAACAGCTCAGAAATCACTGCCTGGCATCTCACTGTCTGTGACATAATTAGACCAGGGACAGATAATGAGATTAACTCTGGTCACCAAAATGCATAGCAAAACATTCCAGAAAAGAGAACAATAGCAAAGTGCAAGGATAAACGGGGGATTCAGATTATAGAGTATCAGATAATGGGGCAGTGTAAGAGAAAGACATGAGAGACTGCTGGTAGGAGAACGGGGGTCTGGCAAAAAAGCGGCATTAACAGATGTGTCCCAGTTGAGGGAGATCTGCTACTTTTCCTAAAAGCCCCTTTTTTAACCCTCATTAATACCAGAGCTGTGTCTGTATAACTTTGTCCTCCCAGGGGAGGCGGCACGTTCCTTTATATCCAGTGACGTATGAGAATAATTCTGCTTTCCAGTTCTCGGACCTTCATGTATTCATGACATTGAAATGGACACGTTCTGCTCCTGACATGCCACCCCGCAGCCCGGTGAGGAGTCTGTCACAGCCCCGTATAATATAGACATCTGACTGTGTAATAAGCGTATCAGCGAGGAGCAGAATAAAAGCTGCCAAATGGCCATGATCGGAGTCTCCACCGGAAAGCACTGGACTGGACGGACGTGGCTCTCCACCTCCCTTGTCTTGACGCTAAGCGGACGGACAGAAGATACAGTGCGAGGACGTGCCTGACAGTAAGTCATCCTGACGCGCCGTGCTATTTAATGGCTTGATGGGAAGGGGCTTCCTTCATCAATATGGATATGGGGCCTCATCCCCAGCTCGGCTTTTAAGAGCCCTGTCTGGGCCATTTGGTCAGTAGAGTGAGGGGAAAAGCGTGCATTTTAGTGTTTGCTGAAAATGACTAATGTGTCTAAAACTGGAAGATTTCATGTCACATCCTTGTCAGCGGGAGCAGAGCTAATCTGAAGGCTGCCAGCTCGATGCTACGAGTCAAACAACAGGACGCCGTCGCCACTGCCACCGCGCTCCTCTAGCTGCTATTTAAGATGCTTTTATTTCAAGGCTTGCTGGACGCGTAGAGGGCCGCGCCGTCATTAAAGTGACACTAAAAGTACAAAGAGATTATGCTTTGCAAACTGACTGACCCGTCTCTGTCACAGCCGCATCAGGCGCAGAACATCCCCGAACTCGCCGGCGGTTTTAGCATGTTCTTCTATTTATGTTAACCACAAGATTGGCGACTGGATGGACAAGCTTTCCTGGGCTCCGTGTGAAGGAGGGGGCCCAGCCAAATCCATCGCATGATAAAAGTACGTACAAAGATCCTGGAATTAACCGAAACCTGCCGTGTGATGTCATTAACAGGGACTGGCACGAGGAACAATTAGTGTGACGCTGCCGACACCTGGACAATCGGGAGTCACCGAAATCTAATGCAGGATAAAGTGCAGATATGAAGGAATTAAACAGGGACATGGAAAAATGAAATCAGACCCCCCCCCAAACAAAGCCCTGTCTGTCTGCTGGAGCACTTTAAATAACGTTTTTAAGGAACATCTCCTGGGTCTGATCGTCACATGGTGTCCAGACTCTGGCTATTACGCAAGGGAATTAAAACAATTACACACAATGTGGAGCATTCTCATTTAGAAACCAATGAATAAAGGTTACACTGTATGTTAAGACCATTTTTATTGAATTTCTCTCTTCTCATCGTGAACATCTGAACTGTCCCTTTTTGGGTTTGTAATTTCCAGTTAGGGTCTGTATTTTCCAGTTGGGTCTGTATTTTCCAGTTAGGGTCTGTATTTTCCAGTTGGGTCTGTATTTTCCAATTAGGGTCTGTATTTTCTAATTAGGGTCTGTATTTTCCAGTTGGGTCTGTATTTTCCAGTTGGGTCTGTATTTTCCAGTTAGGGTCTGTAATTTCCAGTTGGGTCTGTATTTTCCAGTTGGGTCTGTATTTTCCAGTTAGGGTCTGTATTTTCCAGTTGGGGTCTGTATTTACCAGTTGGGTCTGTATTTTCCAATTAGGGTCTGTATTTTCCAGTTAGGGTCTGTATTTTCCAGTTGGGTCTGTATTTTCCAATTAGGGTCTGTATTTTCTAATTAGGGTCTGTATTTTCCAGTTGGGTCTGTATTTTCCAGTTAGGGTCTGTATTTTCCAGTTGGGGTCTGTATTTACCAGTTGGGTCTGTATTTTCCAATTAGGGTCAGTATTTTCTAATTAGGGTCTGTATTTTCCAGTTGGGCCTGTATTTTCCAGTTGGGTCTGTATTTTCCAGTTGGGGCCTGTATTTTCCAGTTGGGTCTGTATTTTCCAGTTAGGGTCTGTATTTTCCAATTAGGGTCTGTATTTTCTAATTAGGGTCTGTATTTTCCAGTTGGGTCTGTATTTTCCAGTTAGGGTCTGTATTTTCCAGTTGGGGGTCTGTATTTACCAGTTGGGTCTGTATTTTCCAATTAGGGTCTGTATTTTCTAATTAGGGTCTGTATTTTCCAGTTGGGTCTGTATTTTCCAGTTGGGTCTGTATTTTCCAGTTAGGGTCTTTTTTTTTCAGTTGGGGCCTGTATTTTCCAGTTGGGTCTGTATTTCCCAGTTAGGGTCTGTATTTTCCAGTTGGGTCTGTATTTTCCAGTCAGGGTCTGTATTTTCCAGTTCGGGTCTGTATTTTCAGTTCCGGTCTGTATTTTCCAGTTGGGTCTGTATTTTCCAGTTGGGTCTGTATTTTCCAGTTAGGGTCTGTATTTTCCAGTTGGGTCTGTATTTTCCAGTTAGGGTCTGTATTTTCCAGTTAGGGTCTGTATTTTCCAGTTGGGTCTGTATTTTCCAGTTACGGTCTGTATTTTCCAATTAGGGTCTGTATTTTCCAGTTGGGGCCTGTATTTTCCAGTTGGGTCTGTATTTTCCAGTTGGGTCTGTATTTCCCAGTTGGGTCTGTATTTTCCAGTTGGGTCTGTATTTCCCAGTTGGGTCTGTATTTTCCTGTTAGGGTCTGTATTTTCCAGTTGGGTCTGTATTTTCCAGTTAGGGTCTGTATTTTCCAGTTAGGGTCTGTATTTTCCAGTTGGGTCTGTATTTTCCAGTTACGGTCTGTATTTTCCAATTAGGGTCTGTATTTTCCAGTTGGGTCTGTATTTCCCAGTTGGGTCTGTATTTTCCAATTAGGGCCTGTATTTTCCAGTTAGGGTCTGTATTTTCCAGTTGGGGCCTTTATTTTCCAGTTGGGCCTGTATTTTCCAGTTGGGCCTGTATTTTCCAGTTGGGTCTGTATTTCCCAGTTAGGGTCTGTATTTTCCAGTCAGGGTCTGTATTTTCAGTTGGGGCCTGTATTTTCCAGTTGGGGCCTGTATTTTCCAGTTGGGGCCTGTATTTTCCAGTTGGGTCTGTATTTCCCAGTTAGGGTCTGGATTTTCCAGTCAGGGTCTGTATTTTCAGTTGGGGCCTGTATTTTCCAGTTGGGTCTGTATTTTCCAGTTGGATCTGTATTTTCCAGTTACGGTCTGTATTTTCCAATTAGAGTCTGTATTTTCCAATTAGGGTCTGTATTTTCCAGTTAGGGTCTGTATTTTCCAATTAGGGTCTGTGTTTTCCAGTTAGGGTCTGTACTTTCCAGTTGGGGCCTGTATTTTCCAGTTGGGGCCTGTATTTTCCAGTTGGGGCCTGTATTTTCCAGTTAGGGTCTGTATTTATGAGTTAGGGTCTGTATTTTCCAGTTGGGTCTGTATTTTCCAGTTGGGTCTGTATTTTCCAGTTAGGGTCTGTATTTTCCAGTTAGCGTCTGTATTTTTCAGTTAGGGTCTGTATTTTTAGTTCGGGTTTTTTTTTCCAGTTGGGTCTGTATTTTCCAATTAGGGACTGTATTTTCTAGTTAGGGCCTGTATTTCCCAGTTAGGGATGAGCCGAACACGTCCGAGTTCGGGTTCGTATTCGAACCCGAACTTTCCAAATGTTCGGATCCGAACCCGTACCCGAACTCGAACTCCATACAAGTCAATGGGGCTGAAAATTCGTTTTTTAGAGTGCCCTCCAAGAGGGCATATATGCTAGATATTTGCCATAAAAGGTGTATGGGGGTCCGGGTAGTGCCCTGGGGGACAGGAAACAAGGACAAAAAGTAAAAAAAAAAAACGTTTTTAAAGGGACAGTGAGTTTTCCATGAAATAAGGGTTAAAAATAAAAAATAAAAATTCCTTCAAATATCGTGCCTAGGAGGTCCCCATAACCTGCCCGTGAAGTGGTGGATTTCTAGGATGTATAGAAACACTTAAAAACAAAAAATGGATGTTTGAAATGGCGGTAAATGCTTTTCCTTTAATCTATCCATAAACAACTGCTTGGGGCGGCAGTCTGTATGAAAAGAGGAGACATTTTCGGACACGTAGAAAAAATTTTGTGATTTTTTGGCTAAATTATTGTGAAACTTATGCAGGTTTTGGATGAAAGTAACAATAGGTAATTTAAAATTGGGCCTTTAGCGTCGGCAACAGTGCTGTCACACCGTAACCCCTCTGAGGATATGAATCTGATACAGGTGTCATTGGCAGTGCACCCAAATATTGTGCTTTTGGTGCCAGGCCAGCAAGACTGCCAGGCCAGCATGTACTATCATACAGTAACCCCTCTGTGGTATTGTGGAAGAATGCAGGGGTGGACCATGTAGTCCTATATTAAAAAGATATGATTCTGGTCAAGGCGTCAGTGCACCCAGATATTCTGCCTTTGGTGCAAGACTGCCAGGGCAGCAAGTATCATCATACAGTAAACCCTCTGTGGTATTGTGGAAGAATGCAGAGGTGGACCATGTGGTCCTATATTGAAAAGATATGAATCTGGTCAAGGCGTCAGTGCACCCAGATATTATGCCTTTGGTGCCAGACTGCCAGGCCAGCAAGTACAATCATACAGTAACCCCTCTGGGGTATTGTGGAAGAATGCAGGGGTGGACCTTGCGGTCCTATATTAAAAAGATATGAATCTGGTCAAGGCGTCAGTGCACCCAGATATTCTGCCTTTGGTGCCAGACTGCCAGGCCAGCAAGTATCATCATACAGTAACCCCTCTGTAGTTTTGTGGAAGAGTGCAGGGGTGGACCATGTGGTTGTATATTAAAAAGATATGCATCTGTTAAAGGCGTCAGTGCACCCAGATATTGTGCTTATGGTGCCAGGCCAGCAAGTTCAATCATACAGTAACACCTCTGTAGTATTGTGGAAGAGTGCAGGGTTGGACCCTGCGGTTCAAAAAGTTAAAATGTTATAAATCTGGAACAGGCGTCAGTGCAGCCAAATATTGTGCCTTTCATGGCAGCAAGTGCCTTCACACCGTAACCCTTTTGTGGTATTGTGGAAGAGTTACATAGTTACATAGTTACATATGCTGAAAAAAGACATGCGTCCATCAGGTTCAGCCTCTCCCACATAACCTACTGCTGTTGATCCAAAAAAAGGCAAAAAACTCAGTCTGAAATGCTTGCCAATATGCAACATACTGGGAGAAAAATTCCTTCTTGACCCCAGAATGGCGTCAGATTTCTCCTTGGATCAAGAAGCTTTTACCCACATATTAAATATTATAACCCTTAATATTCTGTGTCTGCAGGAAGTCATCTAGTCGTTTTTTAAAAGTCTGTACAGACTCTGACCCAACCACCTCAACAGGCAGAGAATTCCACAGTTTTATTGTTCTCACCGTAAAATAACCCTTCCTATGCTTTAAGCTAAATTTTCTTTCTTTTTTTATTATTATTATTCTTTATTTATAAAGCGCCAGCATATTCCGCAGCGCTGTACAATAGGCACAGTATAGACAGGTTACAATACATTGAACAACATTTGACAAACAGTACAGGAGGAGATGAGGGCCCTATTCCCGTAGGAACTCACAATCGAGGAGGGTTGGGGTTGGAAACAGGAGGAGAGGACTGTAAGGTGAGAGTGATTGATGGTTGTGTCAGTGAGTTGGGTGGTAGGCTTCCCTAAATAGGAACGTTTTAAGGGAGCGTTTGAAGGAAGAGAAGTTAGGGGAAAGTCTGACAGTACGAGGGAGAGCGTTCCAGAGAGTGGGGGCTGCGCGTGAGAAATCCTGCAGTCTATCATGGGAAGAGGTGATGCGGGGAGAAGCTAGGCGCAGGTCACTGTTTGACCTTAGGGAGCGGGCTGGGGTGTATTTGGTGATTAGTGAGGACAGGTAGTGGGGCGCTGAGTTAGTGAGGGTTTTGTAGGTAAGGATAAGGATATTGAACTTAATTCTGCAGTGGATGGGGAGCCAGTGAAGGGACTCGCAGAGGGGAGCGGCAGAGACAGAGCGGCGGGTGAGGTGAATTAGCCTGGCGGAGGCGTTCAGGATGGATTGTAGGGGGGAGAGGCGGGACAGAGGGAGGCCAGATAAGAGATTATTGCAATAGTCGAGTCGGGAGATTCCAGGGCGTGTATGAGTTGTTTTGTGGTGACAGCGGTAAGAAATGGCCGAATTCTGGAAATATTACGCAATTGGTATCGGCAGGAGGAGGAAAGAGACTTGATGTGGGGGATGAAGGAAAGAGCAGAGTCAAGTGTAACTCCAAGACAGCGAACTTGGTTTGATGGGGAGATGGTGATACAGGCACAATTCTTCCAGTCTAAATGGATGACCCCTTGTCCTATGTATAGTCCTGTTAATGAATAGGTTATCAGACAATGGTTGATAATGGCCCCGTATATATTTATATAAGGTTATCAGATCCCCTCTAAGGCGCCTTTTCTCTAAACTAAACAGGTTTAAGCTTGTTAAACTTTCCTCATAACTTAACCCTTCCATTCCCCTTATTAATTTAGTTGCCCGTCTCTGCACTTTTTCTAACGCTATAATATCTTTTTTTTAAGACAGGTGCCCAAAATTGCACGGCATATTCAAGGTGCGGCTGACCATTCATTTATACAGAGGCAAAATGATGTTTTCATCCCGAGAGTGAACTCCCCTTTTAATGCATGCCAATACTTTGCTGGCCTTGGCGGCTGCTGTTTGACATTGCACATTGTTACTTAGTTTGAAGTCTATGATTATTCCCAAATCCTTCTCCTGCTTGGATTTCCCTAACTCCGTACCATTTAGGGTATAAATTACTTGTGTGTTCTTCACTCCAAAGTGCATAACTTTACATTTATCTATTAAATCTCATCTGCCATTTAAGTGCCCAGTCCCCCAATCTATCTAAATCCCTCTGCAGCAAAGTAACATCCTGCTCACATTGTATTACTTTTCCTAGTTTTGTGTCATCTGCAAACACTGATACATGACTTTCAATGCCTATCTCAAGGTCATTTATAAATAAATTGAATAGTATTGGTCCTATAACAGACCCCTGAGGGACACCGCTTACCACTGGTGTCCATCTTGAAAATGTACCATTTATGACCACTCTCTGTACCCTATCTTTTAGCCAGTTTTCTATCCAAGAACAAGTATTTTCATCTAGACCAATTTTTCTTAATTTAAATAGTAACCTTTTGTGTGGAACTGTGTCGAAAGCTTTGGCAAAATCTAAGTAAATCACATCCACTGCGACCCCTGATCTATACTTCTACTTACTTCCTCATAGAGCGTAATTAGTTAGTCACATGATCTGCATGAACTATGCCCTGATTTTTGCCATACATTATACCTCCTAAATTCCTGAATATTATCCCTTATACCTCAATACTTTCCAGCCACAGATGTTAAGCTCACAGGTCTATAATTCCCAGGCACAAATTTTCCTTTCTTAAATATAGGGACCACGTCAGCTTTTCTCCAATCCTCTGGTACTATTCCTGAAAGAAAAGAATCTTGAAAGATTAAGAACCAGAGGTTTACATATTTCAACACAAGCTCTATCAGTACTTGTGTCATGCCCAGGTACAGGTCACTGGATAATATCCCAGGCAGTTAGCACAATAAGCAGGTTTATTAAATTAAAATAAAGGAAACTGACCAGGTTGGATTCTGTAAGATGATGGGAAGAGTGATTCCCAGGAAACAAAATGAACTGGAACAAATAGTACTTCACTTGAAGACACAGGAGCTTGTAATGATCCAGCAATGTGCTCTCTGGATTTTGTGTTTGAGTCACCTGTGTTTTGTGATTTAACTGTTTGTAACAGCACTGTTCTGGCAGTTAGAGAGTAGAACATGAAATGTACCACCGGGTATCAGGATGGATCCATGGGGCTATGACACGGGTGATTTCCATCCGCCTGGGTTTTATATTACATTGTAATTTCTGCAAAAACCTTGTCCTGAGTCAACCAGTCACTTTGTATTAGTAAGTTTTTATTAATGAATTTCATGTCTCCTGTTATAGGTTTCTCTTTGATAAATACTGAAGAAAAATAATCATTTAAAATTTCTGCCTTATCCTGATCTTCAGTTAATAATAACCCTGACTCAGATTTTAGTGAACCTACATTTTCACTCTTGGGTTTTTTAGAATTTATGTACCTAAAGAATCTTTTAGGGTTGGTCTTGCTCTCTTTGGCTATTTCTTTTTCATTTTCTAGTTTAGCCCATCTAATCGCATTTTTACATGCTTTATTGGCTGCCCTATATGCTTTATAGGATGCCTCAGATTTATCAAATTTAAAAGCTTTAAATGCCTTCTTTTTATTTTTCATTTCCTTAGTTACCTTCCTACTAAGCCACATTGGTTTCAGTCTGTTTCTTTTATATTTATTAACCAGTGGAATATATTGTGACGTGTACTTTTCTAGTGTTAGTTTAAAGATATTCCACTTATCCTCCGTGTTTTTCCCGTGAAAGAGTTTCTGCCAGTCAATGACATTGAGAGCTTCCTTTATTTTAATAAAGTTGGCCTTTTTAACCCCTTAGTGACCGGGCGGTTTTACACAAATCCGTCCTTTAGTGACCGCTGCTGTTTTTACGTTTCTGCGCTGTTAGGCTGGGGTCAGACGAGCGCAGTGTTAACGTCCGTGTTGCCGCACATAAGTACGTCCGTGATAGCATACAATTGTGTTAAATGGAGCCCCACACACGAAGTACGTCCGCACAGAAGTGCGGGGGCTGACGGACGCTGCAAACGGACGCAGGTTAGGCAAGAACGTAATACTGCTAGAACGGACGTGCGGAGTGCGCTGCGTCCACAACGTCCACATAGCTTTGTGTGTGAGTGATGGAGCATGGTCAGACGGACTGCATTTATACGTCCAGCATTTTTGACGGACAGAATGTTTTTTCATTGTAATTTATTTTCCCTGCTACATCCGTCAAAAATAACTTCAGTGAAAAAACGGACTGTGTGACCACTACTGCGTCATCCGTACTGACGATGTCCGTACTGCACGGACGTACAGCCCGTAGAAATCACGCTCGTCTGACCCTAGCCTTAGTGTTTAGGTCAAATTTTCCTCTTACTCGTTTATTCAACCCACACATATTATACACCCTTTTTCCCGTCATTAAATGGACTTTCTAGAAATACCATTATTTCCATCATATCCAATAATTTACTATAAAAAAAAATATGAAATATGAGGAAAAAAAAAATGGTAAAAACATACTTTTTTTAATTTAATCCCCAAAATCTACAACCACTCAAAACGACCCCGGCTAAATAGGTTAAAAATTTTGTCCCGAGACTAGAAATACCCAATTTTTACATGCGTTTGCTTTTTAACCCCTTCACTGCTGAGACAGTTCACCTATGTGCGCTGCGCTCATTCTGACCATTTTGTGCTAATTATTTTTAGATGACAGCCTAGGTCATATTTAATTAAACCCCCCCCAGAACAAATTTTTTTTTTTTTTAAAAAAAAAAATTATTTTTTTAATTTTTTTATTATTATTATTTTTTTTTTTTTTTTAAACCAAACCTGGTCATGTTTGGTATCATTTGAAAGGCCTTTCAAATGATGGCAAATATGACTATCTAGCTGCCATGGATCGGGAGATAAAGGGATCCTTAGGATCCCCTTATCTCTACATGGCAGCTAGAGGGTTAACTGGCCCACTGACATCCTCACACATATGGTGAGGTTGTCAGTGGGTGGGGGGGGACCTGGAGGCTTGGCTGACATCCAAGATGTCAGCCCCCCTCCAGGTTTGCACTGCGTTTTGGCGCCAATTGGCGCCGCAACGTGATCCGGCGGCGAAACGGTTAATGCCATACACCGCCGGAAAGGGGAGGCTCTCCCCTCTCCAGCGGTGCAAACGGCATCTCCCTAGCTTCAATGGTTGGGGGAGATAGAGGGCTCCGAAGGAGCCCCCCCCTCCATTGAAATCCATGGGGACGCCTGCTGATGACGTCACCACGCAGCGTGGCGACAGCCTCGCCTGCCCATGTAAATCAAATGGGCAGGCTTCCTCCCTGCCAGATCGCCGTGGGATCCAGCGAGGGAGGTGAGTATCGGGCGGGAGGGGGGTTAGGCGCCGCTGACGTACCCTGTACGTCCGCGGGTCTAAGGGAGACCTGTGGACAGGACGTACAGGGTACGTCAGGGGTCCTTAAGGGGTTAAAATTATATAGAAAAAAATGGCGTTGCGCCCATACTCACTTATTTTTGGAGCGGCAGCAACTGCCAGGAATAACAGCCCAGTCAATGTATAAAACATAACAAAGAAAAAAGAGTGTCATCTGCGCTCGTTTCTATGTGTTCCATGTACAACAAAAATGAGGTTTTTGTTTGTTTCAATGGCCATTGCAACGTAAGCCCACTCGCCACTTCAAGGCACCTCTTTAGTTAGGTACCCACTCTAAAGAGGTGCCTTGAAGTGGCGAGTGGGCTTACGTTGCAATGGCCATTGAAACAAACAAAAACCTAATTTTTGTTGTACATGGAACACATAGAAACGAGCGCAGATGACACTCTTTTTCCTGGTTAAAATTATATGTTTTATCTGCCCCTATGAATGTGTTTTTTTGAGTTTATTTCAAAAGACACCATATTATGGTCACTGTTTCCCAACTGTTCCTTTACATTAATATTTGAGAAAAGATCCACATTATTTGTTATAACCAGGTCCAGAAAGTTATCCTCTCTAGTTGGTGTTTCTACCAGTTGTGACATAAAGGTATCATTTTTTGCTGAATTACTTGTCCTTTTGCTGAATTACTAGTCCCACTATCCCAATTAATGTCCGGGTAATTAAAATCTCCAATAATTAAAGTGCTACCATGATCTGCAGCCTTCCTGTCATGCGCTGATTCCGGGGCGGTAGGTGCGAGCCAATATGCAATGAATACTAGTAAACCAGATATATTTATATATAAGGATTTGAGAAAAGGCACAAAAAGGGATTGGCCGGAGGCAACAACAGAATCTAGGAGGGGAAAACGAGAGAAGTGGGAGAAAGCTAAGGAATAAGGGAGGAGAGATTGTATATATACAGGTTACAGGGCTAGAGGGAACTAGTAGAACATACACAGGTTACAGGGCTAGAGGGAACTAGAGCAGAACATATACAGCTTACAGGGCTAGAGGGAACTAGAGCAGAACATATACAGCTTACAGGGCTAGAGGGAACTAGAGCAGAACATATACAGCTTACAGGGCTAGAGGGAAAGAGCAGAGCATATACAGGTTACAGGGCTAGAGGGAACTAGTAGAACATAGGCTTGTGCACCGATTTTTTTTTCGGTTCCATTTTTCGGATTTTTAAACTTTTCGATTCGGCTCGTTTCGACCGATTTCGGTTTCGATTCGGTTCGACCTGTTTTTCGGGTACATTTTTTTTTTCGGAATTTCGACCATTTTTCGTATTTTCGTGTCACTGTGCTCGGTTTTGGTATCGACTTTTCGTTTTTTCGAAAAATTTTCGTTTTTCGGAATGCACATTTTTCGGCATATCGACCATTTTTCGTATTTTTCGTGTCATTTTGCCCGTTTTTTTGTATCGACTTTTCGAAAAATTTTCGTTTTTCAGAAAATGTTCGTTTTTCGGAAAATTTTCGTTTTTCGGAACATCTGTTCTCCTCGTTTGCCACATTTCAAGCCCATTCGAAAAATCCGAAAATATTTCGTTTCGGCTCGGAAAACATTTCGGATCTGAACTTTTTGGATCTAAAATTTTTCGGAAATTCGGCCGCATCCGAAAACACGAATCGGGAAATTTCGTGAAAATTCCGAAATTCCGAAACCCGAAACGCACATCCCTAGTAGAACATACACAGGTTACAGGGCTAGAGGGAACTAGAGCAGAACATATACAGCTTACAGGGCTAGAGGGAACTAGAGCAGAGCATATACAGCTTACAGGGCTAGAGGGAAAGAGCAGAGCATATACAGCTTACAGGGCTAGAGGGAAAGAGCAGAGAATATACAGGTTACAGGGCTAGAGGGAACTAGTAGAACATACACAGGTTACAGGGCTAGAGGGAACTAGAGCAGAGCATATACAGCTTACAGGGCACTAGAGCAGAGCATATACAGGTTACAGGGCTAGAGGGCACTAGAGCAGAGCATATACAGGTTACAGGGCTAGAGGGCACTAGAGCAGAGCATATACAGGTTACAGGGCTAGAGGGCACTAGAGCAGAGCATATACAGTTTGGTTTGTATTTTTCAGTTCTGTTTGTATTTTCCAGTTGGGTTTGTATTTTTCAGTGGGGTCTGTATTTTACAGTTGGAGGTTTATATTTTTCAGTGGGGTCTGTATTTTTTAGCTGGGTTTGTATTTTTCAGTTCTGTTTGTATTTTCCAGTTCGGTTTGTATTTTTCAGTTGGGGTCTGTATTTTTTAATTGGGATCTGTATTTTTCAGTTGGGTCTGTATTTTCCAGTTGGGGTCTGTATTTTCCAGTTGGGGTCTGTATTTTTCAGTTGGGTCTGTATTTTCCAGGTGGGGTCTGTATTTTCCAGTTGGGTCTGTATTTTCCAGTTGGGGTCTGTATTTTCCAGTTGGGGTCTGTATTTTTCAGTTGGGTCTGTATTTTCCAGGTGGGGTCTGTATTTTCCAGTTGGGTCTGTATTTTCCAGTTGGTGTCTGTATTTTTCAGTTGGGTTTGTATTTTTCAGTTCTGTTTGTATTTTCCAGTTGGGTTTGTATTTTTCAGTGGGGTCTGTATTTTTCAATTGGGGTCTGTAATTAGCAGTTGGGGCCTGTATTTTTCAGTTGGGGTCTGTAATTTCCAGCTGGGTCTGTATTTTTCATTTGGGGGTCAGTAATTTCCAGTTGGGTCTCTAAATTCCAGTTAGGGTCTGTATTTTCAGTCGGAGTCTGTATTTTTCAGTTGGGTTTCTATTTTCCATTTGGGTCTGTATTTTCCAGTTGGGTCTGTATTTTCAGTTGGGTTTGTAATTTCCTGTTGGGTTTGTATTTTTCAGTTGGGTGTGTATTTTCCAGTTGTGTTTGTATTTTTTTCAGTTGGGTTTGTATTTTTTTCAGTTGGGTCTGTATTTTCCAGTTGGGATCTGTATTTTTCAGTTGGGTCTGTATTTTTCAGTTAGGGTCTGTATTTTCCAGTTGGGGGTTTGTATTTTTCAGTTGGGTCTGTATTTTCCAGTTGGGGGTTTGTAAGTTCCAGTTGGGGTCTTTATTCTCTAGTTGTAGCTGTATTTTCCAGTTGGGGTCTGTATTTCCAGTTTGGGTTCTGTAAATTCCAGTTGGGGGCTTTAATTTACAGTTATAGTCTGTATTGCTTTTCATTTATATAATCTGAATAGCGATGGATAAATAGATAGAGATAGAGATAGATAGAGATGGATAAATAGATAGCAATGGATAAATAGATAGCGATAGAGATAGATAGAGATGGATAAATAGATAGCAATGGATAAATAGATAGCGATAGATAGTGATGGTTAAATATAGATAGATAAATAGATAGTGATAGATAAGTAGATAGCAATGGATAAATAGATAGCGATGGATAAATAGAGCTAGACAAATAGAGATAGCAATGGATAAAAAGATAGTGATAGATACATAGATATAAATAGAGATGGATAAATAGATACATAGATATAGTTAGCGATGGATAAATAGATAGTGATGGATAAATAGATAGCGATGGATCATTGGATAAATAGATAGCGATGGATAAATAGAGATAGATAAATAGATAGCAATGGAAAAATAGATAGCGATGGATCATTGGATAAATGGATAGCGATTGATGAATATATAGTGATGGATAAATAGATAGCGATTGATAAATAGATAGCGGTGGATAAATAGAGATTGATAACTAGATAGCGATGGATAAATAGCGATGGATTTAGAGATAAATAGATAGCGATTGATAAATAGATATTGATGGATAAATAGATAGATAAATAGATAGAAATAGATAGCAATTAATAAATAGTGTGATAAGGTGAGGGGAATTGTGTGTAATGGTGTGTACATTACCCCTGTGTTTTTGAGCAGGCATTGGGGTGTTTGAATCCAAGAGGAAAAAATATGTTTTAAATTATTACCCTGTGCTGCAAGGTTTCCCCACCTGCTAATTAAATGCCTATAAATGTTTCCTGGGTGTGGGGAACCGGTGAGAAGGAAGTAAGGAGATTTGGAGAGACACAGACAGACTGAGATCAGCAGCAAACACGGTGAAGCTTTGAGGTGGGCAAAGATTTATGTTTGGTTATTTTCCCAAGTTAGAAGAGGAACGCTTTATTGTTTAGTCAGCGCTCAGAGGAGTTAAGTTTTGTTTCCTGTTTTATTTTGTTTATATGCTGGAGTGCCACAATAAAACTCAGCTATATAAAGAGACTGTTTCCGTGACATACTTGCCCTAGAGGACCGCGCTATAGCGCCCCGTGTGACAAATATGGTGGAGAATGCGGGCATGGAAGTTTGAAAAGCCCCTGGTGAAACAGTGGTGAACAGCTGAAGGCTTAATCAGCACGGTGCTGCAGCAAAAAAAAAGTGTGTTCCTGGCACGTTTAAACAGATTTCCTGTGGAGGCTCATTTCTCCAATTTCTCCCCATTTGGTCATTGTCATGGAGGATTAAGGTGAAAGCCTTGGTACAGGCAACTGCTGTACAGCAACAAACCAACCGCTTATTGGTGGCACAAGTAGAAAGCGTAAGGGAAGCTCAGCAGGAAGACAGAGCAATCTTCACAAATGCTTTGCAGCAAGCCTTACAGCCTGGTATGGTGAGCCCTCCTGCAGACTCGTATTCGAGCGACTGACTTTCTGCACAAGCTGTCTGAGACAGATGATGTGGAGGCCTATCTCACGACCTTTGAGCGGGTCGCCGACAAAGAAAATTGATCCCTTGAACAGTGGGCAGGACTGTTGGCTCCATGTCTGAGTGGGGAGTCCCAGAAAGCCTATGAGGATCTGCCTTACAGCCAAGCTCAGGAGCACACACGGCTGAAAAGAGAAATCTTAACGCGTGTTGGAATAACCCCCACGCTACGAGCTCAAACGTTTCATAAGTGGCCTCATGACTTGGAAAAGCCTACTAGGACCCAAATGTATGAGCTGCTGAGATTTGCGCATAAATGGTTGCAACCAGAGACAAACTCGCCGACAATAATCGTGGAAATGCTGGTTATTTTATTTATTTATTTATTTATTTATAAAGGATTTTACCAGGAAGGATACATTGAGATTTCTCTCATTTCCAGGAAGGATACATTGAGATTTCTCTCATTTTCAAGTATGTCCTGGGTTCAAGAACATTGAATTGTTACAGAAATACAAAGTTAGTTACAGTTACAAGTACTTATACAGCGCCAACAAATTCCATAGCGCTTTACAATGGGGAAGCACTAACAGCAGACTTACATGATACAAGAGGAAATAAAACCCTGGTCGTTGAATAACTGTCCAGGTTATATTATTATTATTATTCTTTATTTATAAAGCGCCAGCATATTCCGCAGCGTTGTACAATAGGCACAGTATAGACAGGGTTACAATACATTGTACAACGTTTGACAAACAGTACAGGAGGAGATGAGGCCCTATTCCCGTAGGAACTCACAATCTAGAAGGGTTGGGGTTGGAAACCAGAGGAGAGGACTGCAAGGTGAGAGTGATTGATGGTTGCGTCAGTGAGTTTGGTGGTAGGCTTCCATAAATAGGAACGTTTTAAGGGAGCGTTTGAAGTAAGAGAAATTAGGGGAAAGTCTGACCATATGAGGGAGAGTGTTCCAGAGAGTGGGGGCTGCGCGTGAGAAATCCTGCAGTCTATCATGGGAAGAGGTGATGCGGGGAGAAGCTAGGCGCAGGTCACTGTTTGACCTTAGGGAGCGGGCTGGGGTGTATTTGGTGATTAGTGAGGACAGGTAGTGGGGAGCTGAGTTAGTGAGGGTTTTGTAGGTAAGGATAAGGATTTTGAACTTAATTCTGCAGTGGATGGGGAGCCAGTGAAGGGACTCGCAGAGGGGAGCGGCAGAGACAGAGCGGCGGGTGAGGTGAATTAGCCTGGCGGAGGTGTTCAGGATGGATTGTAGGGGGGAGAGGCGGGACAGAGGGAGGCCAGATAAGAGATTATTGCAATAGTCAAATCGGGTGATTACCAGGGCGTGTATAAGCTGTTTTGTGGTGACAGCGGTAAGAAATGGCCGAATTTTGGAAATATTACGCAGTTGGTATCGGCAGGAGGAGGAAAGAGACTGGATGTGGGGGATGAAGGAAAGAGCAGAGTCAAGTGTAACTCCAAGACAGAGAACTTGGTTTGATGGGGAGATGGCGATACCCTCCACCGTGATAGAGAAGTCAGGAGGTGGGGAGGCATTAGAGGGAGGAATAAGTAGGAGCTCCGTCTTGGACATGTTGATCTTTAGGTGGTGGGAGGCCATCCAGGAGGAGATGCCAGATAAACAGTTGCTGACTTTGGAAAGGAGAGGGGGAGAGAGATCAGGGGTAGAGAGGTAGATCTGAGTGTCATCAGCGTAGAGGTTATATATCACTTTAAACCAAAAGCTCAGGCAGACATCCCATGAGCTTACACTCTAAGGGACTAGAGTAACAGAAACAAATGGGAGCAGAGGGAAGGTGAAACTGGTGGTCAGTAGAATATCAGAGGGATTACATGAAATGGACCAGATTTTTTGGGTTTAGTAACGGTAATTAGGGAGAGAGAAGAGACAGCTGGAAAGGATCGCTTCCTCCGGAATTTGCCTACAGGGCTGCGACAGTGGGTCAGCTAAGGAGACCCAAAGGATCCTGAGGAGATGATTTGTCTGGTTGAGCGGTATGTGACTGCAAAGGAGCTGCACACCCATGAACCTCAGCCTAAGCCCAGATCTCCTAACAGCCGGGCAAATAGGAAACCTGGCAACAAAGGAAAAGGTACCAACGATTGGCAATGGGTGCCAGACCAAAACAAGGAGCGAATAATATGTTTCAGGTGCCATTTGCCAGGACATATCGCCCGCAGTTGCCGTCAGGGTGATGAGCCCATGCAGTGCAACATAGGAGCACAAACCCTGCATAAGACTGTGTTAACCTGTTCAAAACTGTGTGTGTACTGTGAACATTAACCATTTAAGGACTTTGAGGGTTGAAGGGAAGGGTGTTCAAGCGCTCCTTGATTCCGGGAGTGAGGTTACTCTGGTAAAGAGCGTGCTGCTCCGTCCTGAACAGCTTGATTCCAGGCAAACGATTAGTATAGTGTGCATACATGGGGACACCCATTCGTACCCCACGGCTGATGTGGAAATTATCACTGATGTGGGGAAAGTTGAATGTAAAGTGGGGGTAGTACCTGTATTGCCTTATGATGTTGTGATAGGAAGAGACTTTCCTCAGTCAATTATGGGAAAAGTCCTCATTACAGCAGAAAGTGTGCTCTGAGGAGGAGCAGGAGGTAGAGGGGTCAGATGCTATTTTCACTTTCTCTACTATTGATTGGGAGCCTGGCAGAGAGCCAGAGTCTCCCATGGTATGTTTTAGTGATGATGAGGTTGCGCCCCATAATGATGATCCTGTAGAAGTGGAGCTTCGGGATATTGTAGTCCATCCTGGCAACTTCCGAGTTGCCCAGTGGGAGGACTCAACTTTGGCTATGGCCAGAGACAATGTGCTGTAACGATGGGGGCTTCCAGCCTTTCCAGTGTGCTTGACGGCAGCATGTCTGATGCTGCTCGCTCACCAACGCCCAGTTTAAATTGAAAGAGGCAGGGAGGTGGCTGCATGAGGTGCGGCTTGAGAGGGGGGCGCAGTCTGGTGAAGGTCTTTTTAAAAACCAACAGTTCCTTCTAAGCAGTGCCAGATCGTGGTTATCCATACCTGAGCTCCTTGTACCTGAATTCTCTCGTGATTTAACCTGTTATTGACCTCTGCTTGTTTTCTGACTATTCTGCCTTCCGTTGCCCTAGACTATTTTTGTACTACGCTTCTGCACTGATATCGACCCGGCTATTCCATTTGACTATTCTATACTTTGTATTCCTGATTCTGGCTCGTCTGACTATCCCCGTGTTGCTGACCTGGTTTGTATTACGACATTGTCTTTGATTAACCCTTTCTGTCTAGCTAGTATACCTGGCCAATTCTAAGGACCAGACAGTTAGGGATTCTTCTACGGCTACCCTATTGGTAGCTTTTGGGCTCTGTGGAGTGTTGGGCTTTAAGGACTGTGTGGTGGGAACCGTGACATGTGCAAGTCATAGAGCATGATCTGATGAACCTGAGAAACCATTATGTTTTCCCTATTTCAAAGTTAAAAATAATTTGCTTTACAGTGTGGAGCAAAAAGGGGCTGAGGAGCTGGAACAGTTGTTGGTTCCAGAGACCCACAGGAATACTGTTTTGAAACTTGCTCACAACCACGTGCTAGGAGGTCACCTGGGAGTGGATAAAACAAGGGAAAGGGTTCTTAAGCAATTCTATTGGCCAGGTATTTTTGCTGGCATTGAAAGGTTTTGTAAATCTTGCCCAGAGTGTCAGAGCAAGGCTCCGAGTAAGGGTTTCCGCAACCCTCTTGTACCCCTACCTGTCATAGAGGTACCATTTGAGTGAATTGGTATGGACTTAGTAGGACTGTTGCTTAAGTCCGCTAGGGGGCACCAATATATCTTAGTCATTGTAGACTATGCCACACTGTATCCTGTGGCGGTGCTTTATGAAACACCTCCTCTAAGAAAATCGCCACGGAGTTAATGCTGATGTTCAGCAGGGTGGGCATCCCAAAGGAGGTCCTTATGGACCAGGGAACTCCTTTTATGTCTAGAGTTATGAAGGAGCTATGTAGACTTCTTAACATCAAACAATTGAAAACATCGGTATGTTGGCCTGGTGGAGAGATTTATAAAACTCTAAAATCCATGCTACGTAAAGTAGTAGATAAAGATGGAAAGAACTGGGATTGTCTGTTACCTTACCTAATGTTCTCTATTCGGGAAGTTCCACAAGCTTCCACTGGGTTTTCACCAATTGAGCTACTGTATGGCAGACATCCCAGGGGCATTCTGGATATTGCCAAAGAGACATGGGAACAAGAGTATACCCCTCAACGTAGCGTGATAGAACATGTTTCCCAAATGCAAGACCAGAATAGAAGCAGTACTACCTATATCTATAGTCAGGGAAACCATGCAGAAATCTCAGGGCTCAGCAAGCCAGTTACAGTAGAAATGCGCTGTCACGGAAAGGCCCAACAACCCCAGCCAGGGGCAGTTCACCGTGACAGTTATGGCCATGGACACTTAGGTGCTGTGGCACCCGCAGAGTTTTGAGTTCTTTTATTAGATGTGAATTTGTGTGTGGCGTAATAAAAAAATGTCCCCGTGTGTTGTGCAATGTAATTCCCTTTGTCTGCCTTGCCCGTCGCCATTTTCCCAGGGCCTCGTGGATCCGGTCAGAATGATCGGATCGGGAAATGGCCGATTCGGACCATCCGGTCGAATCGCAAAATGGTCGATTCGGACCATCCGGTCCGAATCGGCAACTCCCCGATTTGTAACCACCAATGCGGATCGGGGCCCGGGTGCCTCCTGCCAGCGAGGGCCAATGGGTCTTGTGTGGGCGGGCAGGGATCCCCATTGTATTCATAAGTGTGTAAAGTTGATAAATGTCTTTGATGTGAATAATAAACTCAGATTTACCAGTGCATCCAGCCTCGCCTGATGACTTTTATTCTCCGCCGCATTATATGTGTCTGAGCACCCCACAAGGTCTCAGGGCGCGGTGTCTAGCTTACGTTCCGAGCAGATCGAGGTGAGATCCGAACCGAACGAGCGCCCTGTGCCTGCATTCCGCATCAGGACAGGGGCGCAGCGTATGACCGCCGGTTCTAAGAATATTCGACCGGGATCCGAACCGAAGGCGCGTACCGCGCTTCCGGTATAACCAGTGGCCAGCGATCCGATCCGAAGTTTCACCCGTCCCCGTAGATCCGAATAACCATCAGATCCGAAAAGTCCGCGCGGCTGGAAGATCCGAATATTTCTCCGTGGCAGATGATCCCGATCCCTGGAATTCGCCGGCCGCTCCGCAGAACGTCCCACACCCACCCACCAGGTCAGTGAACCAGCTGCTCGAGACGCTGAGGACCGTGGTGCTCAGTGGTCGGGCTGGTTCGACACAGGGGTCCCCTCCACCGCCCGCATAACCCTTTCCCAGGGTCACTCCAGGCCGCATGAGACGCCGAGTGCGCGTCACTCGGTAGTCGGGCCAGCGGTAAGCGCCGGGGGCACGCAGATAGAGCACACCCGCAGGCGGACAACATCTCATTCCGTCATACTGGTGGCAGCGGTGGGATAAGCTCTCTGCAGACCCCTAGGAGACCCTCACTATGGCCGGGTACGGGGCCTACAAGCGGGACGTCCTGCGTGGGATGCTGGAGAATCGGGGGGGCACCCCGGGCTCCAAGAGTCGGGAAGCCATGATGGAGGAGCTACGGAGGCTGGATCAAGAAGAGGCGGCGTCCGCAGCGTTACCCGCTGACATCGCGCCAGCACCCGTCCCCGCCGAGGCCGAAGAGAGCGATTTCCATCGGAAGGTGCGGGAGCGGGCCGTTATGTATGGAACGCCCCATCGGAGGCTGTCATGCAGAGCCTGATCCGGGAGGTCAGTCAAGAAGAGGAGCGAGAAAAGGAGCGGGCGCACGAGCTGCGGCTGGAGGAGGTGCGGGGCCGACGGAACAGCAGCCCTCACTCAGACCGTGCCGCCGGTCGCAAAGTGCCTTTTCAGGCGTTCAAGGAATTCCGAGAAGCAGAAGAGGAGATAGAGAGCTATCTCCAGGACTTTGAGCGCCTGTGCCAAGTGCACGAAGTGCACCGTGCCGACTGGGTGAGGATTCTGGCATGTAAGCTGACCGGTCGGGCCGCCGAGGCCTACCGCACGGTGCCGGACGAGGAGGCCACCAGTTATAAGCACGTGAAGCAGGCGTTGCTGAGCAGGTTCGCTGTGACCCCGGAAGCCAGCCGGGTGAAGTTCAGGAACTCGCGCCGGCCCAATGGCGCTACCCACGTCGAGTGGGCCCATCGGTTGCAGAGGGACTTACGCACCTGGTTCTCGGGTAGCAGAGCGGAGACGGTAACTGAAATCATCCAGCTGCTACTGCTCGAGCAGTTCTTCGAGCACACCCCCTCCGCTATCCGGGAGTGGGTGCGTGATAAGAAGCCCCAGACAGTGCAGCAAGCGTCCATTTGGGCCGACGAGTATACGGACACTCGGAAGGTTTCCGTGGGGGAGCGATCCCTGCCCTTCCGCCCAGCTCTACCAGCTCCACCGCCACCCCCAACACCGGTAGTTCGGACACCGGCAGCACGACCCCCCAGTCGGCCCAACAACTTGGCCAATGTCCGATGTTATGGGTGTAACCAAGATGGGCACTACAAACAGTATTGCCCCAACCGTCCGGAGCTGACCCGACCGCCTGCCAGATCATCGTCGTCCGCCCATTGTTGCGACACCGAGACCCCGTGGCCAGAGGCCCCGGAGGGATGGGAGCGGCTACATGAGGCAGACCCCGTGCAAGCCGCCGCGGACGACAACCGTCATCACCACCGTCAGGCGGTGTGGATCAACGGGCGGGCCGCTGAGGGGCTGCGGGACTCCGGGGCTACCATTACCCTGGTACGGCCCCACTTGGTTCCGCCGAACGACCGTCTGCACAACACCATTGCAGTACGGGTGGCCGGAGGAAAGGTTCTCCGGCTTGAGACGGCCCGGGTACAACTGGACTGGGGGACTGGGGAGAAAGTGGTGAGGGTGGGGTTGCTGAAGCAACTGCCGGCCAAGGTGCTTCTTGGCAACGATCTGGGGAAGCCGGTCTCTTCTTACTCCACAGATGCGGCCACCCCAGTAACCACTAGGCAGCAGAGTCAACGCCACGACAGGGGCACTCCGATCGGGACCCAGGTGAGATCCCAACCACGACCTCCCTGACCTCCCCGACCTCCCCGACCTCCTCGACCCCCCATACCCCGACAAGTCCCGGCTCTTCCCGTCCCACCTGATCTCCCGTCCCCATGGAGCTCCCCGGAGACGCTTCGTCACCAGACCCAGACCGATCCCATGTTACAGTGCTACCGGGATCGGGCCGGACGAGGCCTCGACGATAAGAGAAATGACAGGATAGAGTGGGAGGATGGGCTTCTCTATAGGTACACCGCGAGGGAGGGGTCCAAGAAGAAGCAGGTGCCCCAGAAGCAGTTGGTAGTTCCCCAGGGCCCTAGACAGGAACTGTTGCGCTTGGCTCATGACATTCCCCTTGCAGGTCACCTAGGGCAGAAGAAAACCCGGCACAGGTTGGCGCGCGCGTTTTTCTGGCCCCGCCTCAGCGAAGATACCCGCGAGTATTGCCGCACCTGCCCAGTTTGCCAAAAAACTGGGAAGGCCGGGGATCACCCGAAAGCGCCCCTGCGCCCCATGCCCATCATTCAGGAGCCCTTTAGCCGGGTGGCGGTCGACATCATTGGGCCGTTGCCACGGCCCAGTGCCACCGGTAAGAGGTACATCCTTACCGTGGTGGATTATGCCACCCGGTACCCCGAGGCTGTGGCCTTGGCCAACATCCAGGCGGACACCGTAGCGGACGCGCTCCTACGGGTGTTCACGAGGGTGGGTTTCCCCGGGAAATCCTATCCGATCAGGGTACCCAGTTCACCGCTGAGCTCACCCAGCAGCTCTAGCGTCTCTGTGGTGTTAGGGCGCTGCACAGCGCCCCGTATCACCCCCAGACAAATGGGCTGTGCGAGCGGTTCAATGGGACCCTGAAGCAGCTCATCCGGGCCTTTGTGCACGAAAGCAAGGATTGGGAGAAGTATCTTCCCCACCTGTTGTTCGCCTACCGGGAGGTTCCTCAGGAATCCACCGGTTACTCTCCCTTCGAGCTGCTATATGGGCGCCAGGTGAGGGGGCCTCTGGATTTGGTTAGGGCTCAGTGGGAGGGGGTACAGGAGGAGGATGGGGTTCCTGTGTTGGGTTATGTCTTGAAGCTCCGGGAGCGCTTGGCAGAACTCGCGGGGTTCGTACAGGAGAACATGGAGACGGCCCAGGCTCAGCAGAAGGCGTGGTACGACCGTGCTGCTTGCAGTCGCTCGTTCCTGGTGGGGCAGAAGGTTCTGGTGCTGAAGCCACAGCGGCAGAACAAGCTGCAGGCGGCCTGGCAAGGCCCCTACAAGGTGGTAACCCAGCTGGGGGATACCACCTATGTGGTTGTTAGCTGCGCAGACACCAGAATCCAGCGGACGTTCCACGTCAATATGCTGAAGGCCTACCATGAGCGGCCAGAGACGGTGGACGCCATATGCGCGCCGGCTGCCGAAGAGACGGAACTATTCCCGTTGGTGGAACTTCCGGGGGTAGCCAAGCAGCCTTCCGGGGTGGATCAGGTGCAGCTGGGGGAGGAGTTAGGGGCCGAGAAGCAGGCGCAGGCGCGGCAGCTGCTTCACGATTACCCGGGGGTTTTCTCGGCTCTTCCGGGATACACTGACCGGGCCATCCATCAAGTGGACACGCCCGGTCAGAGACCCCTTCGGCAACCGGCATACCGCTCCCGGAAGCGGTCCGCGAGTCCATGCGGGCCGAGATCCGGGAGATGTTGGAGCTGGGGGTCATCGAACCGTCGGCCAGCCCCTGGGCGTCGCCCGTGGTCCTGGTGCCCAAGAAGGACGGTACCACCAGGTTCTGCGTCGACTATCGGCGGATAAACGACTGTACCATTACAGACGCTTATCCCATGCCCCGAGTCGACGAGTTGCTAGACCAGATCTCCCGGGGTCATTTTCTGACCACGGTCGATCTGTGCAAGGGGTATTGGCAGATTCCCCTTGCCGAGGAGGCGACCCCGAAGTCGGCCTTCATCACCCCATTCGGCTTGTACCAGTTTCGAGTCATGCCGTTCGGGATGAAGAACGCCCCTGCTACCTTCCAGCGGTTAATCGATCGCCTCCTCGATGGCCTCCAGGGGTTCGCGTGCGCATACCTGGATGACATAGCCATCTATAGCCAGACCTGGGAGGAACACCTGGACCATGTAGGGACAGTCCTGGGCCGGATTAGAGACGCCAACCTGACCCTGAAGCCGGAGAAGTGTAAAGTAGGGATGGCCGAAGTACAGTATCTGGGTCACCGGGTGGGGTGCGGGATACAACGGCCAGAGCCCGCCAAGATAGAGGCCATTCTAGACTGGCCCACCCCTGTGACCAAGACCCAGGTCCTCGCCTTTCTGGGCACCGCGGGGTACTACAGGAAATTCGTACCCCATTACAGTGACCTGGCCAAACCCCTGACTGACTTGACGAAGAAATCCCTACCTCGCCAAGTCCTGTGGTCCCCGGAGTGCGAACAGGCCTTCCGGCAACTGAAGGCCGCCCTGACCCAAGCCCCCCTGCTAGCAGCTCCCAACTATAACAAACGTTTTGTTGTCCATACAGACGCGTCCATGTTCAGACTGGGAGCTGTCCTAAGTCAAGTGGGGGGCGACGGGGGGATCACCCAGTGGCGTACATCAGTCGGAAGCTGTTGCCACGGGAGGTGGGGTATGCTGCCGTGGAGAAGGAGTGCCTGGCCTTGGTCTGGGCCCTACGGAAGCTCCAACCTTATGTCTACGGTCGGTCCTTCACCGTGATGACCGACCATAACCCCCTGGTGTGGCTCAACCGCGTGGCGGGGGAGAATGGCCGCCTGTTGCGGTGGAGCCTGGCTCTCCAACCCTTCAACTTTACCATTCAGTACCGGCCCGGGTCGCAAAACGGTAACGCAGATGGGTTATCGCGGCAGTCGGATTGGGGAGCCCCGACTACCCCGGTACGACCCGTTGGGGTCCAACCGGGTGCGTCGGACCTTGGGGAGGGGGGAGGAGTGTCACGGAATTGCCCAACAACCCCAGCCAGGGGCAGTTCACCGTGACAGTTATGGCCATGGACACTTAGGTGCTGTGGCACCCGCAGAGTTTTGAGTTCTTTTATTAGATGTGAATTTGTGTGTGGCGTAATAAAAATGTCCCCGTGTGTTGTGCAATGTAATTCCCTTTGTCTGCCTTGCCCGTCGCCATTTTCCCAGGGCCTCGTGGATCCGGTCAGAATGATCGGATCGGGAAATGGCCGATTCGGACCATCCGGTCGAATCGCAAAATGGTCGATTCGGACCATCCGGTCCAAATCGGCAACTCCCCGATTTGTAACCACCAATGCGGATCGGGGCCTGGGTGCCTCCTGCCAGCGAGGGCCAATGGGTCTTGTGTGGGCGGGCAGGGATCCCCATTGTATTCATAAGTGTGTAAAGTTGATAAATGTCTTTGATGTGAATAATAAACTCAGATTTACCAGTGCATCCAGCCTCGCCTGATGACTTTTATTCTCCGCCGCATTATACTGTCTGAGCACCCCACGAGGTCTCAGGGCGCGGTGTCTAGCTTACGTTCCGAGCAGATCGAGGTGAGATCCGAACCGAACCGAGCGCCCTGTGCCTGCATTCCGCATCAGGACAGGGGCGCAGCGTATGACCGCCGGTTCTAAGAATATTCGACCGGGATCCGAACCGAAGGCGCGTACCGCGCTTCGGTATACCCAGTGGCCAGCGATCCGATCCGAAGTTTCACCCGTCCCCGTAGATCCGAATAACCATCAGATCCGAAAAGTCCGCGGCTGGAAGATCCGAATATTTCTCCGCGGCAGATCCGATCCCTGAATTCGGCCGGCCGCTCCGCAGACGTCCCCACACCCACCAGGTCAGTGAACCAGCTGCTCGAGACGCTGAGGACCGTGGTGCTCAGTGGTCGGGCTGGTTCGACACAGGGGTCCCCTCCACCGCCCGCATAACCCTTTCCCAGGGTCACTCCAGGCCGCATGAGACGCCGAGTGCGCGTCACTCGGTAGTCGGGCCAGCGGTAAGCGCCGGGGGCACGCAGATAGAGCACACCCGCAGGCGGACAACATCTCATTCCGTCATATGCGCGGTTACGGAAATTCAAACCAGGGGACAGGGTTCTGGTCCTGATCCCTACTGTTGAGAGTAAATTTCTAGCCAGCTGGCGAGGGCCATACGAGATTGTAGAACAAGTGAATGAGGTGAACTATAAAGTAAGCCAGCCAGGTAGGCAGAGGGCAGAACAGATTTACCACATTAATTTATTGAAACCCTGGGTAGAGCATGAGGCTCTCTTCACTTGTAAAGGTAAACCTGCTACTGCTACTAGCAGGAAGGAACCTGATGTATATATTGCTGAGACTCTTGCCCCTTATCAGAAGCCGGAAGTGAAGGAGTTTGTGTCTAAAAACAGGGATGTGTTTTCCCCAGTACCAGGAAAAACGCACGTTATCACCCATGATATCATTACAGAACCTGGAAAGAAGATTAATCTAAAACCTTAGAGGAACACAGAGGCAGAAGGAGGCAGTTAGCGCAGAGGTGAAAAAAATGCTCGAGTTGGGTGTTCTAGAAGTCTCTCAAAGTGAACGGAGCAACCCAATTGTATTGGTGCCTAAGCCGAATGGGGAAATACGGTTTTGTAATGACTTCCGTAAACTGGATGAGATATCAAAGTTGGATGCCTACCCTATGCCTCGGGTTGATGAGCTTATTGAGAGGTTGGGTAGAGCCAGATACCTAAGCACACTGGATTTGACCAAGGGCTACTGGCAGGTTCCCTTGGCAGCGAGAGCAAAGGAAAAGACAGCCTTTTCTACACCTGCAGGGTTATTTCAGTACAGAGTACTGCCATTTGGGTTACATGGTGCCCCAGCCACATTCCAGCGTATGATGGATAGGATACTCAGGCCCCATCGAGAGTATGCAGCTGCATACCTTGACGACATTGTGATTCACAGTGAGGACTGGGTAACACATCTGTCCAGGGTTCAGGCAGTAGTGGATAGTATCTGGGCTGCTGGTCTAAGTGTTCTTTGGGTTTGGAGGAGGCCAAATATCTGGGATATACAATTGGTCGCGGGCTCCTCAAACCCCAGCAAAGTAAGGTGGATGCCATTGCCAATTGGCCACGTCCTGTCACCAAGAAGCAAGTAAGAGCATTCTTCGGTTTAACCGGATACTATCGTTGGTTCATTCCCAGGTTTGCTACCTTTGCCAGAGCTCACCAGAGCTAAAAGCCCCATAATGGTCAAGTGGACCACGGAGGCAGAACAGGCCTTTCAGATCCTGAAAGAAGCCTTATGTGCTAGCCCTATTCTGGTAGCTCCAGATTTCTCAAAGCAATTTGTTGTACAAGCAGACAGATGTGGGTTTGGGTGCTGCTCTCTCTCAGGTGCATGGAGGAGAGGAACATCCAGTTATGTACCTCAGCCGGAAGCTGGATTCTCACGAGCTGAGGTACTCCTGATGAGAAGGAGTCCCTGGCAATTAAGTGGTCTCTAGAGACTTTGAAACATTACCTGCTAGCGAGGCAGTTTTTGCTGATCACAGACCATGTGCCGTTGACATGGATGAGGCAAAATAAGGAAAAGAAGGCCAGAGTGACCAGATGGTTCTTTAGTCTCCAACCCTTCTGGTTCTCGATGGAGCACCGGGCTGGTACAGCCCAAGGTAATGCTGATGGCCTCTCCAGAGTTCATTGCCTCTGGTCTAAGGCCGCTCGCCTCGATGGGTCTGAGCTGGGGGGGGGATATGAGATAAGGTGAGGGGAATTGTGTGCAATGGGGTGTATATTCCCCCTGTGTTTTTGAGCGGGCACTGGGATGTTTGAATCCAAGAGGAAAAAATGTGTTTTAAATTGTTCCCCTCTGCTGCCAGGTCTCCAGACCTGCTAATTAAATGCCCTTAAATGTTTCCTGGGTGTGAGGAACCGGTGAGAAGGAAGGAGATTTGGAGAGACACAGACAGACTGACAGAGATCAGCAGCAAACACGGTGAAGCTTTACTGTATGTTTGGTTATTTTCCCAAGTTAGTGAGGGACGCTTTGTTTAGTCAGTGCTCGGACGAGTTAGGTTTTGATTTCTGTTTTATTTTGTTTATGTGCTGGAGTGTCACAATAAAACTCAGCTATAAAGACACTGTTTCCGTGACATTTGTTGCAAAATATCCAACGGCGATAGAAGACCGCCCTCGGTCTGAGAACTTAAATCGGGAAAAGTGATTAAACACCGGTTATGATAGGCAAATTCCTCTAAACGAGGAAAAATCCCTCATTTTACTAAAACATTAAACTAAATACAGTTAAAATAAACTTATTCCATTTTAATTCTAAAAAATAGTCATCAATTGAACAGATAGTGACCTCCTACATATGACAATTATTAACACCTTCTTGGTCTCGCTATTACAACTTATATTAGAGCTTTGTATTTAGTACAGAATCTTCCAGAAGTCTGTGAGTTAGTAGACTTATTAGGTTCGTTTAATGGTTCTCTATTGTGTACGTCATACATATCGAAATGGTATTAACCACGACATAGCAATATTATGCAAGTGTTCTAACCAATCTGCTGTTTAATCCGGCATCATATAGTTCAGTTTACAATTGATTGTAGGAAAAAAAAAGCTCGCTGCTGTGATCAATTGCCTTAATTCCTGTGTTGTATGCAGTAAATGTTTGGAACACTTAGATAAGTTTAACTCTCACACTAGATCCTTCTGAACGTTTGGGTGCACAACATTAGTAACTGTTGGTATGTGTTAGTCACCCCTGAGTTTCACATGTTTCAGACCAAGCTATCTTTAAACTGGTTTGGACAATTAAAACGACACCATGTTACACCGTTAATATCCAATACAAGCCTTAGATGTCACAACCGTTATATCAACATTGGTCGCCTCTCCGGCAAAAACATTTATGTATTGGTCTTAAATTCATGTCTGATTAACAGTGTTTAACAATATTGTGTTAGATTACCAGCAAACTGCTCTTATTAGTATCTTCTTGGTCTGGATAATAAAAGAGTGTGAGCGTTGTCTTTTAGTACAGGAAACCTCCTAGAAGTCTGTGAGTGGGTAAACTTATTAAATACGTATTGTTACTTCTCTATTGTGTGCGTCATACACATCGGAAGGACGTTATCCACAACTTGGCAATATTTAAACAAACTGCTGTTAAACCGGTATCATACAGTTTAGTTTTCAATCAAATTGTAGGAAAAGGTCTCTCGCTCGCCGTAATTATTTCCTGCGCTATTCCAAACGTTTACTGCATACATTTACTCTCACACCATATTAATACTTCTGAGGTTTTGGGTGCACAACATTAATTCGCTGCGGTTATGTTTTCACCACCCCTGGGTTTCAATTAATTCAGACCAAGCTATCTTAAAAGCTGGTTTAGGCAATTATAAACACCATACTGACACCGTCAACAGGGCCGCCATCAGGGCATTATGCTCCATGCTGCCGTAAGGGGCCTGGAGCCCGGGGGGGCCTGGACCGCCGGGACCCCATCGGCAGCGGCGGCGCCCTTTTTAACAGCTCTGGTACCGGACTCAATGAGTCAGAATCCGGAGCTGACTGTCTCCCCCTCGGGCCCCTCCTGCTCCTGGCAGGCTTCGCTGGGCGGACCAAGCAGAATGCGTGGGCCCTCCCAAGCACGCTGCTTTGGCCCCGCCCCCTTTAGTCACGAAAAGCTGCCTGGGAAGGAGGGCCCGGCCGAGAGAAGAAAAAAGAGGCCAGGAAGGCGGGGCTTTGCTGGCTGTGCAGGCGGCATGCCCCAGTCCACATGTCCCAGTCCTGGTACACAGACTGGCTGTTTGGCGGGGTGGACCCCAGCATGGCAGGGCTGCCTGTGCTTCCTTCCTGCTGTCCAGACAGAGGCTGCTGGAGAGCGCCGTGCTGGTGGCTGTGTCCGCGCTGGAGATTGCGCTGTCCCTGTGGAGGATTGACCGCACCTCCACTGCCTGGGCCGGAGCCTGCTGCTGGGGGTCTCTGCCTCACCTTCGGGGTGGAGGTCGGCTTTAAGTTCACCACCAGGACTGTCCTCTCTTCTACCTGCTGAACCCCTGCCATGTGGTCACCATGCTGCAGATCTTTCTCCTGCCTTGCCCACCCAGCAGACTTTCCACAGTGGTATTCCGGTTACACTTGCACATGCTGAATGGGTCGCCCTACTTGCACTGCTCTTCCATGTGCTGAATACACGACTGCTAAGTGATGGGGTGTTTATCTGACAGATACATTTCCAAGCTGAGAGGTAAAGAGTCTTGGATTGTACCATTTCATGCACTGCAAGAGGTTGAAATACTATTTTAGTGTATTATTTGACTTTTTCTGATGCATTTTGGTCCAGTTTTGACATTCCTGGGTTCAGGTAGACACAGGTATTTAGGATTTTACTTCTAGTTCCTCAATATATAGATTATTCTACAGATACTTCTATATACAAATCCATTGTCTGCCTCCGGAGTTGAGTTTAATATAAAATTTTCAAGCCCTGCTGTAGGTGCCAACCGTGCCAAGATGTATTTACAGGTATGTTTCACACTGCACTGGTCTGTTGAAGATGGCATCTTGTTACCCCGAGCCACCAAAGCACAAACAAGCTATATCTCAGCTACAGAAACTGGGCCAGTCCTTCGTTTTTAATGCAGAATCTAAAATGAACCAGGAAAAATATATGAATTTATTTCTATCTTAAGGTCATTTATGTGATTTGAAAGATGGCGTTTTGTGTTCTGTTTTCTGCTTTCCTCTTTGCTGATCATGGTGACCTGTAAAGAGATCGCGGCAGGTAACCCACCTTATCCTTCTGAAACCAGGTGACAGGGGTGGTCTACTGGAATAGGAAGGTCCTGCAAAGGAAATAAAGTTAAGGTGATAACAGCAGTGTGTGGTGGTGCCAGCAGACCTGACATTTAAAGGCCGCTTATACGTTTACATTTGAAGTTTGTTCATGGTGTTGTTAGTGTAGCGCTCACTCCCGGAGGAGCCGCTGAATTTAACCTCGGGTTAGTCTCTCCGCACTAGGGAATAAATATACACCAGCACTGTTGTGGATTTTATAAGTTATATATTTTACTGGTCTCAATAAAGCGGCATATATAATGTAAGCACGGTGTATAGAAAACAGGATTTCGTAATGCGGGAAACGCGCAGCGGTAAAATAAAAGTTTAACCCCTTCGTTTCTGGAGTGTAAGTCCCGTGCAGGTTATGTCCCAAAAAGGTGTGTGTGTGTGAGCTCAGGTACCCGGGTACTAGATTTTGACTGGCCAGTGAAAGGATTTAGTAAGTCTTCGAATAGTCACGTTGGGGCCCTGTAGATTTAAGCAATACTGCAGCGTGCTTCGTTAAAGTTTGACTGTGGCCTGGAAGGTCTCTCACCCATCCGCCAGACACTCTGTTCCGCTGCCCGATCTAGGACGTCTCTCTGCTGGATTTCACTGGGACTTCTGTGCCACCGGCCGCTTCTCCTGCTTGTCCATGTTTACAGCAAGGTCCACGGCCTACTGCCTGCACTCCCTGTGGATCATCGCGGTCTCCTTACTCGGGGTCCAATCTGCTACTCTGCGTCTGTGCAAACCTCTCCGCGGTGGATTACTAGGTCTCTGGCAAGTCACTGTATTGATCCCAGCATCGGCAAAGGCAGCGCCTGCTCTCCGGCCTGGTAATAATCGCTCACAGTCTCACGTGCGTCTCACTCTGTTCACCACTTGGCTCACACTGGCTCTCCTTCCACGAGGCTGCGGATGTCCTCTCCTCAATCCCCACGCACTTCCTGTCTCTGCCCCAAAGCATGCTGCAAAACGTAGTCCCTTTGTGTCCAGTATGTTTACATTGCACTTGTCTCCCTCTGGTGGCCAAAACTGAGCAACACAGCAACAGAGTTTTAAACAGCGCTACACTCTCCCCCTCCTAGAACTCTTGGGTCTCTCCAAGGAGGTATAACAATTACATAACATTAGGCAATGTATACAGGTTCATCAGCAAACATACAATGGGTCAGATATACATCCTCAAGTTGACTCATGCTCCTGACTACCTCAGCTAACATAGCAGACACTTCGGGCAACCTTCGCACTGTGGTGACAGCCTCTTCAGTGCTATGTCCTGGTGAGTCGTAGGTAAGTCTCTGGGGGGGGGGTCGGATAAAACGTTTTGATTCGGGCTCAACCAGTTCCTCTTCAGGTGGAAGTACTACAGGTATGGGTTCAATTCTTTCTTCCACAACTGGAACAGACATCTCTTCAGAGTATGATCCTTCCAGTGAAGGCATAGAACTGTAATCATAGGACGCGTCTTCAGGAATTACAGAAATTTCTAAAGTTTCGGGAACTTCCAATTGAAATTCAGGAGCCTCAGGCCTCAGGTTACTTTCCCACCGTTCGGGAACTGGAATGACCTCCTCAGGTTCTGGCGAGCGCACCCAGTCCAGACAAAAACTTCCTTCCTCACTATCCTTTTCACTCTCTTCGATAACCCGTGTCTGCTGAGACCGAGTAACGGGAGCCGAGCGTGGAGCAGGCGGGTTCGGTAGAGTAAGTTTGTCTCCAACTGGTATCCTTACAGCTTCCCTCACAGGTAACAGATGATTTCGGTGCCAGTTTTTAAGAGGCCCAGCCTTTCCATCCGGTCGGATTTGGTAAACTGGCAAACCCGGCAGTTGCTTGCAGACAATGTAGACTTGAGAACTCCATCTATCCTCCAACTTATGCCTTGCAGAAGCACCCAAGTTCTTCAACAAAACTCTATCACCGGGTTGTAGATCCTGTATCCGAACTCTCAAGTCGTAGTTTCCTCTGTTATTCCTCTGTTCCCTGTTCCCTGAGGTCAAACAGGCCTGTTCAAACGCAGAGGCCAAATTCTTCCGAAGTCTATCCACGTAATTTCTATGAGAGGCTACAGACGTCTGATCCGGAGATAGCCCAAACGCCAAATCAACCGGCAGTCGAGCTTCCCTTCCGAACATAAGACGGTACGGTGATTATCCAGTAGCGTCATTCTCCATACTGTTGTACGCATGCACCAGCGTAGCTATGTGACGACTCCAGCTCTGCTTCTCTTTGTTCGACAATGTCCCCAACATATTTAGCAGCGTGCGATTAAACCTTTCTGGTTGTGCATCACCTTGAGGGTGATATGGTGTAGTTCGGGTCTTCTGAATCCCTAGTAGTTCCAGAAATTGCCCAAAGAGCCTGCTCTCAAAGTCTCTGCCCTGATCCGAGTGTATTCTCCTTGGTAGGCCATAGTGAACAAAAACCTTTTCCATTAAAACCTTTGCCACCGTAGGAGCACGTTTGTCTTTCGTTGAAAAAGCTTGAGCATAACGCGTGAAATGATCAGTCACTACTAGAACATTTCCCTGCCCACTAGCATCCGGCTCTAAGCACAGGAAATCAAGCTAAAACCTTGTTTGTGAGACCTGAGCGGGCACCCACCGTAGAGCAGGCCATTGTGCTGTTGCTCGTTCTCAGGACCCTCACAAACACCCCCCCTGTTTCTCACTGTAATTGTAAAGGGTCATCCAGACGTGGACCCCTTGCTTGATGTGCCTAGAGGGGTGTCAGCTATACCCTCCTGACGAGGCCCAATGAGGCCGAAACGATCGTCGGGGGTTGCTGCACCTCTCGTGCAGGGATGACGTCCTTGGCAATCAACACTGGCCACCCTTTCTGGGTGAGAGCAGGCTGATTTGCATATGGAAAATTCATCCCTGTAATGGCACAATCAAGCTAAAACCTTGTTTGTGAGACCTGAGCAGGCACCCACCGTAGAGCAGGCCATTGTGCTGTTGCTCGTTCTCAGGACCCTCACAAACACCCCCCCTGTTTCTCACAGGAAATCAATGCACACCAAATCCATGGGTCCTTGACTTTGTAGGTGTCTCATTGGAGCGGCTCGGGTTGGCAGGGTTTTCCTCTGGATACACCTCAAACATGAGTGGCAGTAACTTTCAACTTCAGATCTCATACAGGGCCAATAAAATCTGTCTCTCACTAGCTTAAAAGTTCTCTCTGCACCCAAATGTCCATGGTCATCGTGTAGTGACCGCAGCACACCCTCTCTGTGTTTGGTGGGAAGGAACAACTGATGGGTCTCTTCAGCATTGTTTGAGGGGCCCCTTCGGTAGACCACCCCATCCAACATCTTCAACCGTTCCCACTCTTTGTATACCAATCGGGATCCGCCTGGGGAATTTGTCAGTAGAATTTCCTGTTGGTTTGCGGTTAGGACCTTCACGGTTAATGCAATCAAAGGGTCTCTAGCCTGATCGGCTCTCAGGTCCTGTTTCGAGAAAGTAGGTAAACTTTCATCCCTCAGCTGCGTAGGATTACAATAAAACTCTGGAACAGCCGCAGCCATAACTCCTATGGCTTCTGCTTCAATCCCTCCCTTGACCCGGCGCTCCGCTCCTTGACATAAAGCTTGCACCCCATCTGGAGTAAATTGAGTCCATTCTGTAGTGTAGGGTCTTCTCGATAAAGCATCGGCATCTCGATTATTCACTTCAGGGTGATACTTCAGGCTGAACCGAAACCCTGACAGAGCGGCCAACCACCGATGTCCCGTTGCATCCAGCTTCGCAGTAGTAAGGACATAGGTAAGAGGATTGTTATCGGTCTTTATCACAAATTCGGCTCCATACAGATAATCTTTCAGCTTGTCTACTACCGCCCACTTCAAGGCTAGGAACTCCAACTTGTGTGTAGGATAGTTCTTTTCTGAAGGCGTAAGACTTCGGCTCACATACGCTACAGGCCTCAACAGTCCACCATATTCCTGGTATAGGACTCCCCCTAGACCTTCTCTGCTGGCATCCACATGCAATTCGTACGGCTTATGAGGATCAGCGTAAGCCAAGACAGGAGCTCGAGTTAGACTCTCTTTCAGCTTCATGAAAGCACCTTTGCATTGATTAGTCCATTCTTGGATGGATTCTCGAGCCTTCCTTGGCCCTGGAGCCGATGCATTTCGATCAGAGGCCTTTTGGCCTTCTTCTGCGTCTTCCTTCTGTAGGAGCTTGTTCAGTGGTTGAGATATCTTGGCAAATCCTCCTACGAATCTTCGGTAATAGGAGCAGAACCCCAAGAAAGATCTGAGTTCGGTGACATTTCGGGGTCTAGGCCAGGAAGCTACGGCTTCCAACTTTCGAGGATCCGTCTAAACGCCTTCCGCTGAAACAACATGTCCCAGATACGTAACGGAAGGTAAACAGAATTGACACTTCTCCAGAGACAGTTTCAACCCCTCTTCATGGAGCCGCTTCAAGACCTTCTCCAACCGTTGCTCAAGCTCTTCCAAAGTCTTCCCGAACACAATAATGTCATCCAGATACACTAACACTTCGATCAGGTTCATGTCCCCGACTGTCTTCCCCATTAACCGTTGGAACGTGGCTGGAGCCCCCGTAAGGCCTTGAGGCATTCTGTTGAACTCAAAGAACCCCAGTGGGCAGATGAACGCAGTCTTCTCTTTGACCTCAGGATGCATTGGTATCTGGTGATACCCACTTCGCAGGTCTAGTACACTAAACCATTTTGCTCCAGACAAATACTGTTCTGCCCTCACAGTGTGTCTGAGGCACAAAGCTTGGCAGACAGCTAACATAATAAAAATCTGGAAGCAGGATTGAAGAAAAGTCTTTACTGAACTTTATTTGTATCTTTACTTTTCAGATCTTTAAACTTTGTAAAACTGTGGAAAATACGGAATTATGGCAATATATTAGTCTAGGAATGCAAATCTACACAAATAAGTGACAGGCATGCTACCTAGATGTAAATTACTGGCTAACAGAAGTTTAACTTAATGTGAAGACAATCAAACACTACTAAACTAATCTAACAGTGCTTTGAGTTGCTAAAAATATATACATAACTAAAAACATGAAGGTTCTACTTACAGACTTATAAGCAGAAGGCCTGTGTAACAGAACTGTGGAGCTTGCTTTCTGCTTGACTCACTGGTAGCTATGCTGGTTGAATCTGGCTCTACCAGGAAGTAACTGTACTGCATGGCATCAGTAATGGCCGCTCAATTAAAGAAACAGTACTCTAATAAACTAAATGCTTAGAAATTTGTGAGTGACAGAACACTCCCCACTTTGGATAATAACATTATGCAACTATGTATCCTTTTTGAGAAGTAAGACAACTTCAGAAACAGGCCTAAAATAAACTTTTGGAGTACCTTCCTTCATGACTTTAATTTCTACCTTTCTAACTTTGTTGTCAACACTAGGTACAACTTTGATAATAAGTCCAACAGGCCATTCATTTCTATGAACTTGAGTGTCTTTCAGTAAGACAACGTCTCCGACTTGTAAGTTAGGCTTGTCAGCTTGCCATTTCCTGCGTGGCTGGAGCGTCACTAAATATTCCTGTCTCCATCGTCTCCAGAATGTGTCTGCAAGACTCTGCACTTGCTTCCACTGCTTGGTATGAAGATCTTTGAGTTCAAAATCTCCAGGAGGTGCCGTTGTTGTTTTGACTTTCAGAGTCAGAAGCATCGCGGGTGTCAATACTTCTGGCATTTCAGGATCTGTGGATACTGGAACTAAAGGTCGAGCGTTCATGATGGCCATGACTTCAGCCATGAGTGTGGTCAGGACTTCATGTGTAAGACGTGTAGAGGTAGCTTTTAGAAGCAAGGCATCTAGAATACGACGAGCGACTCCGATCATCCTTTCCCAAGCTCCTCCCATATGTGATGCATGCGGAGGATTAAAGGTCCAAATACATCCTTGTTCTTGAAGGTAAGTATCCATCTCAGAGCCTTCCGTGTTAATCTTCAGTTCCTTGCAAGCTCCTACAAAGTTCGTACCACAGTCAGAGCGAAGTTGCTTTACGGGTCCTCGGATAGAAATAAATCTTCTCAGGGCATTGATGAAGCTTGACGTAGACAAGGGCTCAATCACTTCTATGTGTGCTGCTCTAGTGCTCATACAAGAAAACAGAACGGCCCAACGCTTACTCCCTGTGCTGTGTCCTCTGGTCCGACGAAAGGAGACGTTCCAAGGACCAAAGACATCTAATCCAACATGCGTGACTGGTGGTTCCGAAGTAAGTCTATCTATGGGTAAGTCTGACATCTTTTGTTCTTCAAGTTTTCCTCTAATTTTTCTACAAATTACACATTTATGAATTACATTGGAGATTAGTCGTTTACCTCCTATAATCCAGAATCCAGATGACCGGACTGCTCCTTCAGTGAAGTGGCGTCCCTGATGACCAATTTGTTCATGATAATGTCTTATCAATAGCAACGAAAGGTGATGGTTCTTGGGTATGATGTAGGGATGTTTCTCCTCAATAGTTATGTCACTTGCTGACATACGACCTCCAATTTTCATGACTCCGTTTTCATCCAAGATAGGGTTCAGTTTTCTAAGTGAACTATGTTTGGGGAGCTCTTCTCTTTTAGTAAGACACTTGATGTCTTCTTTGAAAACTTCTTGTTGTACACATCTGATAATGTTGATTTTAGCTTGTACGAGATGATTGTCATCACACTTGTCAGTGTTTGTAGCTCTGCAGAAAGATTTGGCTAAAGTAATAAGTTTTGCTACTGCTCGAGTAAGTGACTTCCAACTTGAGAATCTTTCAAACCTGTACGTGCCTAGACTACCTCCGGTAGATTTAGTAATTAACGCTGTGACTTGTGGTCGTATTTCCTTGTCATCATCTGGTTCTATAAGTTCAAAGGTCTCTGACTGAGCACTCTCTCCTTTCTCTCTCCTGTTTAGAAAGGGTGGACCTGAGAACCAGTTAGTGTGTTGTAGGGCAGATGCTGTTATAGGTCTAGTCCCGTGGTCAGCTGGATTTTTATCTGTACTGATGTAATGCCACTGTTCTGGATGGGTGGACTTCCTAAGGCTAGGGACAGATGAGCGCATTTTCTGCGGCCACCGTCAAAATGTACGTCGATGCGTGCGCACGCATTTTTTCACGGAATACGCTTAAGTGGTCAGACGATGCGCAATTCTGGACGTATTTCATGACGATGGGGTAAAAAGAAGTCTAGGGAAATCCGGCTGTTTGAACGTTATGTTGGCCGCACACTAGCAGCGTCTGACGTCTCCTAATCACGCACACACGCTGCTATGCGGCCGCAGCGCACTCTGTACGTCAGTACCAGCGGTTTAACGTTCTCGAAAAAATGCGTTCATTTTCCACTTGCGTTGCGCGGCCGGACTTTTGTGCGACCGTACGTCGTATATTGGCCGTCATTGCCTGTCATCTGCTGCTAGTGCGGCCGTGATTATGTGCGCCAGAACGCGCGTTCGCACTGCCTCAGTCTGACCCTAGCCTAATGCGGGTCACTCTGTTCAGAGTGCATTGCATGGAAAGGAGACGCTTCATTGCTTGTCTTCTGTTATTCGGGAGGTGACATCGTGGTAAACGGAAAGGTAAAGGAGCTACCCAGTTGTTTGATTCATCTATGAAGACTTCTTTGCTCATGATCTCAAGGAAGAGGTTATCTTCCACAGATAATGCTTGTTTGTCATCACTTTGTGTTCTTTCGAACACCTTGCACCCTAATCTATCTGTATCTTCTGTTGAAGCTGTAGTCGCCATGTAGACCTGATGCTTCTGGTGTTGCTTCGAGAGGACTAGTCTCTCTTTGATTTGCATGTTGTTTGTACAAGGGCTCAAACATGACGTGCGTCCATTTTGCAACAGGTTCGTTTTGTAGACATTCACTTTTGTTGGCTTGTGAACTCCGTCCAGACACACGTCACCAATGATAACCCCATCCGAAGGTCGAACGTTGGCAATATGTGCGTTGTAGCCCATTACTGTTCCCTAACCTTGTGTACTCTCAGTATGTCTCTTCCAAGTAGGAGGAGGATTGCAGAGTCTGGGTCAAGTATTGGTATCTTTTCTGCTATTTGTCTCAGATGAGGATGTCGACGTGCAATTTCGGGCGTGGGGATCTCTGATCTATCATCTGGTATCGTATCGCATTCTATGAGAGTTGGGAGGGACAACTGTGTTTTTCCATCTATTGACTCGATGATATAGTTGGTTGCTCTTCTCCCTGATGTCTCTATAATACCTGAGCAAGTCTTCAAGGTATATGAAACCGGATTTCCACTATCGTTGAAGATGTTGAAAAACTCTGTTCTGGCCAAAGACCTGTTGCTCTGCTCATCTAATACTGCATACATTCTCACAGTTTTCTCTCTGTGACCTTCAGGATATACTTTTACTAAACATATCTTTGAGCATGATCTAGGACTAAATGTCTTTGTGCAGATCTCTGTACACGTTGACGTTATTGCTGGTGCTACGTCCTCTTTTTGCTCCCCACCATGATCTTCTTGGGTGGTTACGTTCTCCTCTGCCCATGGTGCTGGGCCTGGATGCATTGCAGAAAGATGCTTGTCACTGTGGCATTCTCTGCATTGTATTGCTGTCCTACAATCTTTTGCGAGATGTTGAGTTGAAGCACAGCATCTGAAGCAGATGTAATGGTCTTTAAGATAGGACTTACGTTCTTCGATTGTCTTGATCCTGAAACCGCGACATTTTTTCAGAGGATGAGGTTTGTTGTGTATCGGACACTGATCGTCTGGATCTTCAATTTTCTTTTCTTCGATTCTATTGTTGACATATTCAGACTCAGGTGGTACTTCTGTCTTCCGTACAGACACCGTTGCCCTTGATTCCCTGTTCGGCTGCAGTGATTCTGTTCTGCTATAGTTTGGGTTTCCCAGGTTCAAAAAGGCAAAGCTTGGGTCATTGCGGGTTTTCGCTTGGTTCGTTATGAACTTAGTGAAGAAGGAGAAAGGTGGAAATGCCACTTGATAGCATTCTTTGTATTTTGACGCTTCTGTAACCCATCTTTCTTGCAAGTTGTAAGGAAGCTTCACTATTATAGGGTTGACCCCACGTGCAGTGTCTAGATATGAGAGACCTGGTAGGTGTCCACCATTTTTTGCTGATTCCATCTCCAGGAGTATGTCTCCAAGCTCTCTTAACTTCTGATTGTCTTTGTTTGTTACTTTTGGGAAATTTTCAATTTTCTTCAGGAGTGCATCTTCAATTACTTCTGGTGATCCATAACCTTCCTCCAATCTCTGCCACACCATAGCGAGTCCTGTTGTTGCGTTGTGAGCGTGTACGGACCTAATTCTTTTGGCTTGTTCGGAAGATTCTGGTCCGAGCCATTTAGAGAGTAGATCTAGTTTTTCTCTGTCTGTCATGTTTAAGTCTTGGGTGCTGCTAAGGAAAGATGACTTCCAGGCCCAATAATTTTCAGGACGGTCGTCAAACTTCAGGAGACCGGAACTCACCATTTCACGGCGTATCAGGTACTTCGTTACATCTGAAATTCCAGCTGCCTCAGGTGAACGTACTCTGGGAACAGACCCCGGGCTTGGCTGTGGCTGATAGGACGGTGGGGTTGTTAGGTCAGGCTTGATCTGGTTATATGGTGTGTTTTCCTCATTGTAAATAACTCTCCTATAGCCCACATTGGTGTGTGCCTGGGTAGGAATCGTGTCGTTATTGATTTGATGTCTGGAAGAGCTGGCTAACTGGTCTTTGGGTTCGTAAACATTTGGCTTGTCGTGTTGGAACTCTGTTTTGGCTTTGCAGACTTTAGGTGATTCTAGGTAGTCGTCTGCTAGAGGGGCTTTTGATAGTTTTAATGCATTGTCAGTTTGTTGATCGGTGTACACGGTTGTGTGTAACTGAACATACTCCCTGGTACGATGAATTGCACTGAGAGGTGTCACCTGTTCTTCTATGACAGGGAATGTTTCTTGATACTCTTCTTCTGCCGCATTCATGAGAACTTCAGCTTCTGCTACTGCTTTCATGAGAACTTCAGCTTCTGCTACTGCTTTCATGAGAACTTCAGCTTCTGCTACTGCTTTCATGAGAACTTCAGCTTCTGCTACTAATGCTGAGGCTGCTTTCTCGTGTTGAAGAATATGTAGAGATGCTTTTACCTCTGCTTTTCTTCTAGTAGTTTCAGCTTCATTCTTATGCTGTTCTTCCTCTATGTAGCCCTGTTCTCTTATCATTTCAGCTTCGCGTATTGCATAGGCAGCCATTGCATATGCTTTTTCTGCTTTTGCACGTGCCTTGATGGCAGCAGCACTCGCCGTCAACAGGTTGGAGCAGATTGAGTGTCTTGAACTAGTGTGTTTGGACCTGGCAGTTTTAGCACTAGCTGATGTCAGATCTGATTTACTAAAGACTGAGGAGCTTGTGCACCGTGACCTGGTCTTTGGTGTGCTGAGTGTGCTTTGCTCTGCATCTGAAAGCTGAGGAATGGCTGGAGTAGCATGCTGTTCTGTGTGGTGCATGGTGAGACAGATTACTACTTTGCAGGATGCTTGAGGAAGTTAGAGATAGATGTGTAGAAAGAATCCACTTTTCTTTTGATTAGGTCTGCAGTGTATAAAGTCTTTTTACTGTTCTGCCCTCACAGTGTGTCTGAGGCACAAAGCTTGGCAGACAGCTAACATAATAAAAATCTGGAAGCAGGATTGAAGAAAAGTCTTTACTGAACTTTATTTGTATCTTTACTTTTCAGATCTTTAAACTTTGTAAAACTGTGGAAAATACGGAATTATGGCAATATATTAGTCTAGGAATGCAAATCTACACAAATAAGTGACAGGCATGCTACCTAGATGTAAATTACTGGCTAACAGAAGTTTAACTTAATGTGAAGACAATCAAACACTACTAAACTAATCTAACAGTGCTTTGAGTTGCTAAAAATATATAAACATAACAAAAACATGAAGGTTCTACTTACAGACTTATAAGCAGAAGGCCTGTGTAACAGAACTGTGGAGCTTGCTTTGCTTGACTCGGACTCACTGGTAGCTATGCTGGTTGAATCTGGCTCTACCAGGAAGTAACTGTACTGCATGGCATCAGTAATGGCCGCTCAATTAAAGAAACAGTACTCTAATAAACTAAATGCTTAGAAATTTGTGAGTGACAGAACAAATACTGTAAGGCAACTTCTAGCCGAGGAGTGGCATATTGATCCGGAATGGTTCTCTGATTTAGCGTGCAATAGTCTATACATAGATGGATAGAACCATTCTTCTTGCGAACCATCACTATTGGAGATGCATAAGGGCTCCTGGACTCTTGAATCACCTTAGTTCTTTGCAGTTCATTCAGCTGTTCTCATAGATCATCCAAGTCTCCCAGTGGAACTCGTCTTGACCTCTCTCGAAATGGCTTATCTTTCTGTAGTCGAATGCGATGCTCAGTACTCTTAGCTAGGCCCACGTCGAATTCGTCCTTTGAGAACAAGTCCCTCCACTTTAGGATCTGGGACTGAAGACATTTTGTTCCGTTCAGGTGAGATGGGAGCGTCCTTAGGATAGAACCTTTCAGCTGGAATCTCTTTACTCACTCCCTCTCCTAAATCAGTAGGGGAGAGAGGCATAGCGGATGCTACTTGCCCGATGGGCATTCGTGCTTTCAGGATCACTGGAGAATCAGACACATTACATACACTAACTGAGACTCTTCCTCGTGTTCATTTCAAAGCTCTTGTGGAGATTATTTCAGGGATTACTTCTACTCCGGCTTCACTCCCATGATTAAAATCAGTTTCCAGTACCACATAGGGACCCGGTTGTGATCCATTCATCTTGACTGAAGCCCGGAAACTCGCCACTTCTCCTGATTGCAGAACCTTTTCTGTTCCTCCCAATCTCCACAGGCGCCCCACTTCGGCAGGTGCCTTCTGTTCTTCGACCATTCGCTGATAGACTGGACGTAACAGCGGGTGTACTCCCCTGGTAGAACCTTCTTCCATTACTAGGGGAGTCAGGAGACATTGCACCAGGTCAGTATTCGTCCCCACTATCATAGTACTTCTGTTGGCCCCTGAAGGCCGAGGACACACAATGGCCAATGCATCACAACCTCCAGACTGTCCGATGACTTCAGATCCGATCTCTAACTTCACCTGTAGATATCCGTCATAGGGAAGTTTCTCAGTTCCAATACCCCAGATCTCAAGGTCCTTTAATTTCTGTAGAGGTATGTGCTTCAAGTGTTTTTCATAGAAGTCTCGGTAGATCAATGTCACTTGAGCCCCTGAGTCAAACAGAGCTTTGGTGTAGACTCCCTCTACTTGGATTGGAACGATGGGAGAAGGACCTACCAGCTGGGCAGGAAACTTTGTTGTAGCAGCAGGAAATTTAGACCCCGTTTTCTGTACCCTGGCCTTCTACTTGGCCCGTGTAGGTTTTGGATGTGCATTGCTTCCCCGCGATGTAGGACTGGATGCTAAGGGAGTAACTCTTTCAGCCCTGGTAGGCTCAGCAGTTGGCAAAACTCTGAGCCCTCTCAGCCTTTCAGTTCTGGCTTGATTTTTGGAGCGGTTTTCAACCATTGGGCACCCAGTTTGCTCCTTCACTTGGGCCCTCTGGCGTTTCCCGCCTGTGAGGTAGATAGCAGCCCTTCCAAGGCTTTTAGGAACTCTTCTACGCTATTTCCTTAAGGCTTTTGGCTTTTGCACTGTGCTCGGAAATGACCCATTTCCCCACAACTAAAACATCTCTTCTTTGAAGACGGAGACGCACTTGCTTGTGGTGACTCGGTTGAATGACCCTGGCCAGACGCCACTGCAACTCCTGCTGTCCGCATATCAGTAAGGAACTTCTGCATATCAGTCTGTGTCTCTGCCACCTTCAAAAGTACTCGGCACAGATCAGTGTGTGCTTGTTTCAGCTCAGCTTGAGCTTCTTGTACTTTCTTAACGGTTTTGTGTAACTCACTATATTCAGAGAGGGTTGGTTCTTTGGCAGTACTCTCTGTGGATATAGAAACCAGCAGATGCTCTTGTCCGTCAACTTCAGATCCATAGGCGTCCCACGAATCATCTTCAGTTTGCAGATATTCGTTATGCGTCACTGGTTGTGCGTAAGCTCTTTCTCCTCTCCTTAAGGATTTTTCTTCTAGCAGAGCCTCTTCCTCTCTAACAGCTCGAATCAATTCCAGGTATTTCAACTCTCGGTTACCTTCTCTGGTTCTCAGCTGTAGCATCACCGGATCTAGAGGTTGAGCGCCCCTCAGTATCTGCTGCAATCGGATTTTATCTATTGTGGCCGGTTCGGCCCCTTTCTTAAGAAGTATCTGGTGCAGAATCTTATCTAGGCACCTCATATATTCAGTCATTTTCTCACCTTTTCGCTGGTAAGTATGTTCATACTGGTACACGAGTTCCGCAGCCTTTTCTGTTCGCCCAAAGACTTCCTGCAACACGTTTAGGTAATCTAAAGCAGTGCAGTCTTGTTTACTCAATTTTAGGTTTCTGACTGCCTCTGACGCAGGTCCCTTTAAGCTCTCAGTAATTCTTTGCTTCTTCTGCGCTTCAAGGACGTCCCACTCATCCAGAGCCTGCATCGCCTGTTCTACCCATTCTTCGAAGGTTTCTTCTCCTGCCGGAGTTGGTACGTTTCCTGTAAAATTTCTCAACCGTCGATAACCAAAGTTAGTGTGGGGAGGGCTTGTTCTCTGACATTTAGCCAGTAAATCTCCAATAGCCACTATAAATTCAGGCCCGATCATGGCCGGCGGACTGGGCGCGGGAACACTCACGGGATCACCACGTGGCGCACTTGGCTGAATCAGTTGAACTTCCACCTCATCGGTCAGCTTCACGCTCGCGCCCTGAAAACATACTGGAACACCCTTTCTCCACTCAAAAAGAACATATGTGTGAGAGGTATCTGGGTTCACTTTAATGTCCAGGATTAACCCCCGATTATCTGGTGTCAGCGCGGCCACGGCCCAGCGAATCTGATCTTCGTCCCAAGTGTCTGCAGGAATATCCATGACTATGCATAACTCTATCTGACTACTTTGCTCCTCACACTATTTGGCAGCAGTGTCTGGATCCATATTTAACCCTTTAAATGTGGTTTTTCTAGAGACTGAATCCCGGAAACGAGCCCCCACGTGTAGCGCTCACTCCCGGAGGTGCCGCTGAATTTAACCTCGGGTTAGTCTCTCCGCACTAGGGAATAAATAGACACCAGCACTGTTGTGGATTTTATAAATTATATACTTTACTGGTCTCAATAAAGCAGCATATATAATGTAAGCACGGTGTATAGAAAACAGGATTTCGTAATGCGGGAAACGCGCAGCGGTAAAATAAAAGTTTAACCCCTTTGTTTCTGGAGTGTAAGTCCAGTGCAGGTTATTATTATTATTCTTTATTTATAAAGCGCCAGCATATTCCGCAGCGCTGTACAATAAGCACAGTATAGACAGGGTTACAATACATTGAACAACATTTGACAAACCGTACAGGAGGAGATGAGGGCCCTATTCCCGTAGGAACTCACAATCTAGGAGGGTTGGGGTTGGAAACAGGAGGAGAGGACTGCAAGGTGAGAGTGATTGATGGTTGCGTCAGTGAGTTGGGTGGTCGGCTTCCCTAAATAGGAACGTTTTAAGGGAGCGTTTGAAGGAAGAGAAGTTAGGGAAAAGTCTGACAGTACGAGGGAGAGCGTTCCAGAGAATGGGGGCTGCGCGTGAGAAATCCTGCAGTCTATCATGGGAAGAGGTGATGCGGGGAGAAGCTAGGCGCAAGTCACTGGAATGAAATACGTATCTGGTCGGCGCGAAAAATGAACGCAGCGGGATGTTGGGCAGTCTTAATGATGACGTCCTCAATGGAGAGGTTTATGAAGGGAAAAAAAACAGAGAGCAGAGATACTCTATTGGTGCAGATTGTTTTACACAAAGTATATAGAGTATATACTAATGTGATATACACTCACAAAGGGGGAGCCTCGACACCGGCTCTAGGCGGATATAAGCCTGTGGATTATTTTTTCTTCAAGATTTTCACAGGAAATCCACTCCTTAGTATCAGAGGTTCTTCACAGGGTTTTCAATGGACAGATATAAAGCCAAAAAACAGAAGAAATCTCTGTGTGTATCTGGTGTGTAATAAATCACATTAAGGAATTAAAATGACAACTCACATTCGTTGGAGCCTATTCAAGCTCAAGACAGACGCCCATAGATTTTTGGTATGGTGAAAAATCCAAGAAAAAAAACAGATAGGATGCTGGAACTCGTTCTAAAAGAATTTAATTATAAAATTAACAATTTTAAAAACAAATAATAAAAAAGTCCAGGACGCATTTCGCCGCTAGAGTTGCGGCTTCCTCAGCTGGTATCATTAGGTCAGAACATTCCAGTCTTATTGTTATAGTCCTTTAAATCAGAAACAAATTGTCCCCACATGTTGCCGATCGGTGGCGGCGGCTGGCGTGCGCTCCGCGCCTCGCCCTGAGGTTTCCTATGGTCCCCTGGGTTTGGCGCCATTTTGCGCAGGCGCCGTGTGTAACTTCCGCGTTCCGGCTATGCGTTCCATTTACTTTGTGGGATCACGATCTTTCTGCCGTCCTTCATAATACGTATCCCCAGACGGTCACGCACAAAAGGAAAGCAACGAAATAAAGCGGTTATTTAAGGACACGTATCATGATTAATAACCCAGATGAGTAAGCCATACTCCGGTGGTTGTATATGTCAAATTTGGTATCTCAAATTTGACATATACAACCACCGAAGTATGGCTTACTCATCTGGGTTATTAATCATGATACGTGTCCGTAAATAACCGCTTTATTTCGTTGCTTTCCTTTTGTGCGTGACCGTCTGGGGATACGTATTATGAAGGACGGCAGAAAGATCGCGATCCCACAAAGTAAATGGAACGCATAGCCGGAACGCGGAAGTTACACACGGCGCCTGCGCAAAATGGTGCCAAACCCAGGGGACCATAGGAAACCTCAGGGCGAGGCGTGGAGCGCACGCCAGCCGCCGCCACCGATCGGCAACATGTGGGGACAATTTGTTTCTGATTTAAAGGACTATAACAATAAGTCTGGAATGTTCTGACCTAATGATACCAGCTGAGGAAGCCGCAACTCTAGCGGCGAAATGCGTCCTGGACTTTTTTATTATTTGTTTTTAAAATTGTTAATTTTATAATTAAATTCTTTTAGAACGAGTTCCAGCATCCTATCTGTTTTTTTTCTTGGATTTTTCACCATACCAAAAATCCATGGGCGTCTGTCTTGAGCTTGAATAGGCTCCAATGAATGTGAGTTGTCATTTTAATTCCTTAATGTGATTTATTACACACCAGATACACACAGAGATTTCTTCTGTTTTTTGGCTTTATATCTGTCCATTGAAAACCCTGTGAAGAACCTCTGATACTAAGGAGTGGATTTCCTGTGAAAATCTTGAAGAAAAAATAATCCACAGGCTTATATCCGCCTAGAGCCAGTGTCGAGGCTCCCCCTTTGTGAGTGTATATCACATTAGTATATACTCTATATACTTTGTGTAAAACAATCTGCACCAATAGAGTATCTCTGCTCTCTGTTTTTTTCCCTTCATAAACCTCTCCATTGAGGACGTCATCATTAAGACTGCCCAACATCCCGCTGCGTTCATTTTTCACGCCGACCAGATACGTATTTCATTCCAGTGTCTTATCTTGGTTTGGGGGAAACCACTGATCATCTGGTTGTGCTGGGTATTGGGCGGTGTCACGAATCTGGGCGCTCACCACTGTTTTTTGTTCTTTTCAGGCGCAGGTCACTGTTTGACCTTAGGGAGCGGGCTGGGGTTATGTCCCAAAAAGGTGTTTGTGTGTGAGCTCAGGTACCCGGGTACTAGATTTTGACTGGCCAGTGAAAGGATTTAGTAAGTCTTCGACTAGTCACGTTGGGGCCCTGTAGATTTAAGCAATACTGCAGCGTGCTTCGTTAAAGTTTGACTGTGGCCTGGAAGGCCTCTCACCCATCCGCCAGACACTCTGTTCCGCTGCCCGATCTAGGACGTCTCTCCGCTGGATTTGACTGGGACTTCTGTGCCACCGGATCCGCTTCTCCTGCTTGTCCGTCTTTACAGCAAGGTCCACGGCCTACTGCCTGCACTCCCTGTGGATCATCGCGGTCTCCTTACTCGGGGTCCAATCTGCTACTCTGCGTCTGTGCAAACCTCTCCGCGGTGGATTACTAGGTCTCTGGCAAGTCACTGTATCGATCCCAGCGTCGGCAAGGCAGCGCCTGCTCTCCGGCCTGGTTATAATCGCTCACAGTCTCACGTGCGTCTCACTCTGTTCACCCCTCGGCTCACACTGGCTCTCCTTCCACGAGGCTGCGGATGTCCTCTCCTCAATCCCCACCCACTTCCTGTCTCTGCCCCAAAGCATGCTGGAAAACGTAGTCCCTTTGTGTCCAGTATGTTTACATTGCGCTTGTCTCCCTCTGGTGGCCAAAACTGAGCAATACAGCAACAGAGTTTTAAACAGCGCTACATTAGGATTCCATATCAGGTTAGAATGAGGATGAATACATTTTTGACTTTGACCCACTGCTAGCACTTCCACATTCCTGCGCGATCAGGCACACATTACTGTGAGTTCTATTGCTGTGATGCTCTGATATGCTAAACCAGTGGAATAATATAATTATACTTTTATGCTACACTAGGTGGAAAGCCTGCCCAGAGGGCAGTCTATTGATAAGCGTGGTGCGTATGAATGTTGGTGGAAAGGTGCCATTTATTGAGCTCTGCTCTGTGCCGTTTATGGCTCTGTGCCCTGCTCTGTGTTGTTTATTGAGTTGTGCTCGGCTCTGTGCTTGGCTCAGTGCCGTTTATTGTGCTCTGCTCTGTGCTCTGCTCGTTGCCGTTTATGGTGCTGTGCTCAGCTCTGTGCCATTTATTGTGCTGTGTTCCGCTCTTTGCCGTTTATTGTGCTCTGCTCTGTACCGTTTATTGTGCTGTGTTCGGCTCTTTGCCGTTTATTGTGCTCTGCTCTGTGCCGTTTATGTCTCTGTGCTGTTTACTGTGCTCGGCTCTGTGCTTGGCTCTGCGCTGTTTATTGTGCTTGGCTCTGTGATGTTTACTGTGCTTGGCTCTGTGCCGTTTTTTGTGCTCTGGTCTGTGCTCTGCTCTGTGCCGTTTATTGTGTTGTGCTCGGCTCTGTGCTCGACTCCGTGCTTGGCTCTGTGCCGTTTATTGTGCTGTGCTGGGCTCTGTGCTTGGCTCTGTGCCGTTTATTGTGCTTGGCTCTGTGCTGTTTACTGTGCTTGGCTCTGTGCCTTTTATTGTGCTCTGGTCTGTGCTCTGCTCTGTGCCGTTTATTGTGTTGTGCTCGGCTCTGTGCTCGGCTCCGTGCTGGTCTCTGTGCCGTTTATTGTGCTGTGCTGGGCTCTGTGCTTGGCTTTGTGACGTTTATTGTGCTCGGCTCTGTGCTGTTTACTGTGCTTGGCTCTGTGCCGTTTATTGTGCTCTGCTCTGTGACGTTTATTGTGTTGTGCTCGGCTCCGTGCTTGGCTCTGTGACGTATATTGTGCTCTGCTCAGTGCCGTTTATTGTGCTCTGCTCGGTGCTCCACGCCGTTTATTGTGCTGTGCTCGGCTCTGTGCTCGGCTCTGTGCCATTTATTGTGCTGTGCTCTGTGCCATATATTGTGCTGTGCTCGGATCTGTGCCGTTTATTGTGCTTGGCTCTGTGATCGGCTCTGTGGTGTTTATTGTGCTCAGCTCTGTGCCGTTTATTGTGCTCTGCTCTGTGCCGTCTATTGTGCTGTGCTCGGCTCTGTGCTCGGCTCTGTGGCGTTTATTGTGCTCGGCTCTGTGGCATTTATTGTGCTCGGCTCTGTGCCGTTTATTGTGCTCTGCTCTGTGCCGTTTATTGTGTTGTGCTCGGCTCTGTGCTAGGCTCTGTGCCGTTTATTGTGCTTGACTCTGTGCCATTTATTGTGCTCTGCTCTGTGCCTTTAATGGGTTGTGCTCTGCTCTGTGCTCTGCTTGGTGCTCTGTGCCGTTTATTGTGCTCTGCTCTGTGCCGTTTATTGTGCTGTACTCGGCTCTGTGCCGTCTATTGTGCTGTGCATGGCTCTGTGCTGGGCTCTGCGCTCGGCTCTGTGCTGGGCTCTGTGCTTGGCTCTGTGCCGTCTATTGTGCTGTGCTTGGCTCTGTGCTGGGCTCTGCGCTCGGCTCTGTGCTGGGCTCTGTGCTGGGCTCTGTGCTCGGCTCCGTGCCGTATATTGTGCTCTGCTCTGTGCCATTTATTGTGCTCTGTTCTGTGCCGTTTATTGTGTTGTGCTTGGTTCTGTGCTCGGCGCCGTTTATTGTGCTCTGCTATGTGCCTTTAATGGGTTGTGCTCTGCTGTGCCGTTTATTGTGTTGTGCTCGGCTCTGTGCCGTTTATTGTGCTTGACTCTGTGCCGTTTATTGTGCTCTGCTCTGTGCCTTTAATGGGTTGTGCTCTGCTCTGTGCTCTGCTTGGTGCTCTGTGCCGTTTATCGTGCTCAGCTCTGTGCCGTTTATTGTGCTGTACTCGGCTCTGTGCTTGGCTCTGTGCCGTCTATTGTGCTGTGCTTGGCTCTGTGCTTCGCTCTGTGCTCGGCTCTGCGCTCGGCTCTGTGCTGGGCTCTGTGCTGGGCTCCGTGCCGTATATTGTGCTCTGCTCTGTGCCGTTTATTGTGCTCTGTTCTGTGCCGTTTATTGTGTTGTGCTTGGTTCTGTGCTCGGCGCCGTTTATTGTGCTCTGCTATGGGCCTTTAATGGGTTGTGCTCTGCTGTGCCGTTTATTGTGTTGTGCTCGGCTCTGTGCCGTTTATTGTGCTTGACTCTGTGCCGTTTATTGTGCTCTGCTCTGTGCCTTTAATGGGTTGTGCTCTGCTTGGTGCTCTGTGCCGTTTATTGTGCTCTGCTCTGTGACGTTTATTGTGCTGTACTCGGCTCTGTGCCATCTATTGTGCTGTGCTTGGCTCTGTGCTTGGCTCTGTGCTTGGCTCTGTGCTGGGCTCTGCGCTCGGCTCTGTGCTGGGCTTTGTGCTGGGCTCTGTGCCCGGCTCCATGCCGTATATTGTGCTCTGCTCTGTGCCGTTTATTGTGCTCTGCTCTGTGCCGTTTATTGTGTTGTGCTTGGTTCTGTGCTCGCGCCGTTTATTGTGCTCTGCTCTGCTTGGTGCTCTGTGCCGTTTATTGTGTTGTGCTCGGCTCTGTGCTTGGCTCTGTGCTCGGCTCCGTGCCGTATATTGTGCTCTGCTCTGTGCCGTTTATTGTGCTGTACTCGGCTCTGTGATCGGCTCTGTGCCGTTTATTGTGCTCTGCTCTGTGCCGTTATTGTGCTGTGCTTGGCTCTGTGCTCGGCTCTGTGCTCGGCTCTGCGCTCGGCTCTGTGCTGGCTCTGTGCCCGGCTCCATGCCGTATATTGTGCTCTGCTCTGTGCCGTTTATTGTGCTCTGTTCTGTGCCGTCTATTGTGCTGTGCTTGGCTCTGTGCTTCGCTCTGTGCTCGGCTCTGCGCTCGGCTCTGTGCTGGGCTTGTGCTGGGCTCTGTGCTGGGCTCCGTGCCGTATATTGTGCTCTGCTCTGTGCCGTTTATTGTGCTCTGTTCTGTGCCGTTTATTGTGTTGTGCTTGGTTCTGTGCTCGGCGCCGTTTATTGTGCTCTGCTATGGGCCTTTAATGGGTTGTGCTCTGCTGTGCCGTTTATTGTGTTGTGCTCGGCTCTGTGCCGTTTATTGTGCTTGACTCTGTGCCGTTTATTGTGCTCTGCTCTGTGCCTTTAATGGGTTGTGCTCTGCTTGGTGCTCTGTGCCGTTTATTGTGCTCTGCTCTGTGACGTTTATTGTGCTGTACTCGGCTCTGTGCCATCTATTGTGCTGTGCTTGGCTCTGTGCTTGGCTCTGTGCTTGGCTCTGTGCTGGGCTCTGCGCTCGGCTCTGTGCTGGGCTTTGTGCTGGGCTCTGTGCCCGGCTCCATGCCGTATATTGTGCTCTGCTCTGTGCCGTTTATTGTGCTCTGTTCTGTGCCGTTTATTGTGTTGTGCTTGGTTCTGTGCTCGGCGCCGTTTATTGTGCTCTGCTCTGTGCCTTTAATGGGTTGTGCTCTACTCTGCTTGGTGCTCTGCGCCGTTTATTGTGCTCTGCTCTGTGCCGTTTATTGTGCTGTACTCGGCTCTGTGATCGGCTCTGTGCCGTTTATTGTGCTCTGCTCTGTGCCGTGTATTGTGCTGTGCTTGGCTCTGTGCTCGGCTCTGTGCTCGGCTCTGTGCTCGGCTCTGTGCTTGGCTCTGTGCTCGGGTGCTGGGCTCTGTGCTCGGCTCTGTGCCGTATATTGTGCTCTGCTCTGTGCCGTTTATTGCGCTCTGCTCTGTGCCGTTTATTGTGCTCTGCTCTGTGCCGTTTATTGTGTTGTGCTTGGTTCTGTGCTCGGCGCCGTTTATTGTGCTCTGCTCTGTGCCATTTATTGTGCTGTGCTTGGCTCTGTACTCGGCTCTGTGCCGTTTATTGTGCTGTGCTCTGTGCCGTGTATTGTGCTGTGCTCAGCTCTGTGCTCGGCTCTGCCGTTTATTGTGCTCGGCTCTGTGCCGTCTATTGTGCTGTGCTCGGCTCTGTGGCGTTTATTGTGCTCGGCTCTGTGGCGTTTATTGTGCTCGGCTCTGTGGCGTTTATTGTGCTCGGCTCTGTGCCGTTTATTCTGTTGTGCTAGGCTCTGTGCCTTTAATGAGTTGTGCTCTGCTCTGTGCTCTGCTCTGTGCCGTTTATTGTGCTCTGCTCTGTGCCATCTATTGTGCTTTGCTTGGCGCTCTGCTCTGGGATCTGTGCTGGGCTCTGCGCTGGGCTCTGCGCTCGGTGCTGGGCTCTGTGCTGTTCTCTGCGCTGGGCTCTGCGCTCGGCTCAGGTGCTGGGCTCTGCGCTGGGCTCTGCGCTGGGCTCGGCTCTGTGCTCAGGTACTGGGCTCTGCTCGGCTCTGTGCTCGGCTCTGTGCTCGGCTCTGCGCTGGGCTCTGCGCTGGGCTCTGCGCTCAGGTGCTGGGCTCTGCGCTCAGGTGCTGGGCTCTGCGCTGGGCTCTGCGCTGGGCTCTGCGCTCAGCTCTGCGGTCAGGTTCTGGGCTCTGCACTTGGCTCTGCGCTGGGCTCTGCGCTGGGCTCAGGTGCTGGGCTCAGGTGCTGGGCTCTGCGCTGGGCTCTGCGCTGGGCTCTGCTCTGTGCTCGGCTCTGCGCTGGGCTCTGCACTCGGGTGCTGGGCTCTGCGCTGGGCTCTGCGCTCAGGTGCTGGGCTCGGGTGCTGGGCTGGGGTGCTGGGCTCGGGTGCTGGGCTCTGCGCTCAGGTGCTGGGCTCTGTGCTGGGCTCTGTGCTGGGCTCGGGTGCTGGGCTCTGTTGCTCTGTGCTCGGCTCTGTGCTCTGCTCGGGTGCTGGGCTCTGCGCTGGGCTCTGTGCTCGGGTGCTGGGCTCTGTGCTCGGCTCGGGTGCTGGGCTCTGTGCTGGACTCTGTGCTCGGGTGCTGGGCTCTGTGCTGGGCTCTGTGCTCGGGTGCTGGGCTCTGTTGCTCTGTGCTCGGCTCTGTGCTTGGCTCGGGTGCTGGGCTCTGTGCTGGGCTCTGTGCTGGGCTCGGGTGCTGGGCTCTGTGCTGGGCTCTGTGCTCGGGTGCTGGGCTCTGTGCTCAGGTGCTGGCTCTGCGCTGGGCTCTGCGCTGGGCTCAGCTCTGTGCTCGGCTCTGCGCTGGCTCTGCGCTCAGGTGCTGGGCTCTGCGCTGGGCTCTGCGCTCAGGTGCTGGGCTCGGGTGCTGGCTGGGGTGCTGGGCTCGGGTGCTGGGCTCTGCGCTCAGGTGCTGGGCTCTGTGCTGGGCTCTGTGCTGGGCTCGGGTGCTGGGCTCTGTTGCTCTGTGCTCGGCTCTGTGCTCTGCTCGGGTGCTGGGCTCTGCGCTGGGCTCTGTGCTCGGGTGCTGGGCTCTGTGCTTGCTCGGGTGCTGGCTCTGTGCTGGACTCTGTGCTCGGTGCTGGGCTCTGTGCTGGCTCTGTGCTCGGGTGCTGGCTCTGTTGCTCTGTGCTCGGCTCTGTGCTTGGCTCGGGTGCTGGGCTCTGTGCGGGCTCTGTGCTGGGCTCGGGTGCTGGGCTCTGTGCTCTGTGCTGGGCTCTGTGCTGGCTCTGTGCTCGGTGCTGGCTCTGTGCTCGGGTGCTGGGCTCTGTGCTCGGCTCGGGTGCTGGGCTCTGTGCTCGGGTGCTGGGCTCTGTGCTGGGCTCTGTGCTGGGCTCTGTGCTCGGGTGCTGGGCTCTGTGTTGGGCTCTGTGCTCGGGTGCTGGGCTCTGTGCTCGGCTCGGGTGCTGGGCTTTGTTGCTCTGTGCTGGGCTCGGTTGCTGGGCTCTGTGCTCGGGTGCTCGGCTCTGTGCTCGGCTCGGGTGCTGGGCTTTGTGCTCGGGTGCTGGGCTCTGTGCTGGGCTCTGTGCTCGGCTCGGGTGCTGGGCTCTGTGCTATGTGCTGGGCTCTGTGCTGGGCTCTGTGCTCGGGTGCTGGGCTCTGTTGCTCTGTGCTCGGCTCGGGTGCTGGGCTCGGGTGCTGGGCTCTGTGCTGGGCTCGGGTGCTGGGCTCTGTTGCTCTGTGCTCGGCTCGGGTGCTCGGCTCGGGTGCTGGGCACTGTGCTGAGCTCTGTGCTCGGGTGCTGGGCTCTGTGCTCGGGTGCTCGGCTCTGTGCTCGGCTCGGGTGCTGGGCTCTGTGCTCGGGTGCTGGGCTCTGTGCTGGGCTCTGTGCTGGGCTCGGGTGCTGGGCTCTGTGCTCTGTGCTGGGCTCTGTGCTGGGCTCTGTGCTCGGGTGCTGGGCTCTGTGCTCGGGTGCTGGGCTCTTTGCTCGGCTCGGGTGCTGGGCTCTGTGCTCGGGTGCTGGGCTCTGTGCTCGGGTGCTGGGCTCTGCGCTCGGGTGCTGGGCTCTGTGCTCGGGTGCTGGGCTCTGTGCTCGGGTGCTGGCTCTGTGCTCGGGTGCTGGGCTCTGCGCTTGGGTGCTGGGCTCTGTGCTCGGGTGCTGGGCTCTGTGCTCGGGTGCTGGGCTCTGTGCTCGGCTCGGGTGCTGGGCTCTGTGCTCGGGTGCTGGGCTCTGCGCTCGGGTGCTGGGCTCTGCGCTCGGGTGCTGGGCTCTGTGCTCGGGTGCTGGGCTCTGTGCTCGGGTGCTGGGCTCTGTGCTCGGGTGCTGGGCTCTGCGCTCGGGTGCTGGGCTCTGTGCTCGGGTGCTGGGCTCTGTGCTCGGCTCGGGTGCTGGGCTCTGTGCTCGGGTGCTGGGCTCTGTGCTCTGTGCTGGGCTCTGTGCTCTGTGCTGGGCTCTGTGCTGGGCTCTGTGCTGGGCTCGGGTGCTGAGCTCTGTGCTCTGTGCTGGGCTCTGTGCTGGGCTCTGTGCTCAGGTGCTGGGCTCTGTGGCGTTTTCGCGCGCTTCCAACGGCCCATTGGTGGTCCTGCGGCGGGAGGCACGTGGCAACATCCGTAATAGACTTTGGGAGTGCTGCGGCGGGAGGCGCGCGCGCACCCGGCTGCGCGCGCATCCAACCTCCACAGCACCCTGTGGGCTGCCGCGCATGCGCAGAGTAAGGCTTGGAGACGGACACGCCAAGCCTTACTCTATTATAGGATAGATGGATAAAGTGACAGCATGAAATGACATAGACAGCATTCTGTGACGTAACACAACGTATACCTGGTCAGCCAGTCATGTGACCTCGGCTTCCCGCGGTTTGCTCTGATTCTTTCCTCCCTCACACTCTAAGTCCCTCCTCCCCCGGGAAGTGTGTTCTTTCGTCCTGAGCGTTGATTGGCTGTCTGCTCTGCCTGTCAACTCTCTTCCAGCATTTAGCCAATACTAACGCTTTTTATGCCCGGCACGTAAAGGGTGTTACCAAGCAGATACTGCGTCAAGGGCGCTGATTGGCTGGCTGGTAACCGCGCCAATTCTGAGTTTACTGAGGAGACGGTGTTAATGGCTGTCTGTGCTGAGAAGTGAGCGGTGCGAGACAGAGCAGTAACAGCTCCCCGACATCCAGCAGCTGCACCCGGTACCGTCTTTATTATTCACAGCTTTTACTTAACGCCGGGTGTTAGATCCAGCATGTGCGCGGTTGGCTGCGCGGCGGTTGGCTGCGTGCGCACCCAGCACTACGCTGGGAGCGCACACATTCCACACTCCGCCGTCTGTTTCAGCGGTTGGATGCGCCCGCAGCCAGCAATACGCTGGTTGCGCGCATGCGAAGACCGTTTTTTTGCGACGGACACGCCGGACCTTATTCTATTATGTTATAGATTGTTTGTACTAATACACATTTTATGTGATTTTAAGGTATTGGGAGCAACACTCTGTAATACGATCTAGATTCATATTATTTTTAATTACAATTTGAATTTCATATTGTCTTAAATTATTTGAGCCAGACAGATACTTTTTTTGTTAAATGTGCTGTTGTGCAAACAATATGGGTGATTTTTAAGATATTGGGACTAACACTCTGTAATGTGACCACGATTCACAGTAAATATTCAGGGTTATTCAAAGAGATTCGAAAAGTCATCGCACGTTCGGTGACTTTTCGTTCTCTTCAATTCGGTTCCTTTTGCCGATCCCATTTCGGTGACCCTGCGGTGTATTCAGCAAACAGCACAGGGTCCCCGAATTGCAGGGAAAAGCTGCCGCAAACCCGATGAAAACTAACCCCAAAACCCACCGAATGCACACAGAAAACCCACAAAAACATCTGGATTAGGCTGGGGTCAGACCAGCGCACTTTTAACGTGCGTTCTGGCGCACATAATTACGGCCGCACTAGCAGCAAATGACGGGCAATGACGGCCAATATACGATGTACGGCCGCACAAAAGTCCGGCCGCGCAACGCAAGTGGAATTTGAACGCATTTTTTCGAGAACGCTGAACCGCTAGTACGGACGTACAGAGTGCGCTGCTGCGGCATAGCGGCGTGTGTGCGTGATTTGGAGACGTCAGACCCTGCTCGTGTGAATCTGAAAATCAAAGGCTGTTTGCAAAGAAACTACTGAGCGAAAATGTCTGAAATTTACATATAAAATCCAATGAATGATAATAAAGAGGCTGTTACAGAAAAAAGAAGTAAACTTAAAAAAAATCAAAAAAAAATCGGACTTTTAACCCTTTCGCTGCTGAGGCATTTCCCGCCTCTGTGCTGAGGTCATTTTTACCGGTTTTGCTCATCATGTTTAAATGCGTTTTGAAGCTTATTTTAGTATATGACCCAGACATATTATATATCGTTCTTTCCGTCAGACTCGGCAGATTCATAATATATCATTATTATATGTATACGTTATGTCATGTTTGTATATTATAACAAAAAATGCAATAAAATATGAATTTTCAATAATTTACAACGTGTAAAGTGTTTTTTTTTCACATTTTAACATGCGAGCAATTGAGGTAATATTTTGTATGGGGTGCGCTTGTTAAAAAAATTAGAGATGGGGTCTCGTTACATTTTTTTTTTGGGAAAATTACGCGATTTTTAACAAACACACCGCATACAAAAATCGTTAGTGCAGCATCATTGCTCACATTATAATTGAAATGGGAACAATATTGCTGCATTAACGAACCAAAAAAAGAAAAAAAACTTGTTTATTTTTTTTTATAATTTTTTTTTAAAATATCTTTTTATTTTTATTTTTAATTTTTATTTTTTTTACAAACTTTTTTTATACTCATGTTTGGTATCGTTGGAACGTCCATGCTCTGGCCGATCCAACAATACCAAACATTAACCCCTAACTGCCACGGATCGGGAGATAGAGGGTTCATTGGAACCCCCTATCTCCACCATTGGTGGCAGTTAGGGGTTAACTCCAGGACTGGCGTCATCGTGCTATGCACGATGACGCCAGTCCTCAGGGGGCATTCTCGGAAGCTTGGCCGACATCCAAAATGTCGGCCAGCTCCGGGAAAGGATCACGAACCGGCGCTTTTCAGCGCCGATTCGTGATCCGGCCCCCATGGGGTTAATGCCAGGTACCATTTGGAAGGGCAGGCTGTGCCCTTCCAAACGGTGCCTGGGTTAACCCCGCAACGCCGCCGATCGGGAGGGAGAGAGGTCCCCCCTCTCTTTCAGGCGCCTCCTCCGCACATGCGACCCGCGCCCCCGCGATAACACCTAATTACTCCGGCGGCGGTTCCGGATGCTGGGCTGACATCGAGGATGTCAGCCCGCACCGGGGGGGCCAGCGATTGGCCGGAACCCAGCCGAACGCTGCCCCCAAAGAGAGGACACGCTCCGTGCTTCCACCGCATGGAACGTGACATGTGGTTGGACGCGCTGAGCACGTCCTTAGCAGCGAAGGGGTTAAAAAAAAAAAAAGAAAGAAAAATGCTTACAATATCCTACAAAATCTATAAATAAAGAGACTTTTTGCTGCAGAATTTTATAATAAACGGTTTATTAGATATTGAATTAAAACGGGAATATTTTTAACATTGAAGCCTATGGGATTCTCCTGAATAAACCTGTCGAATGAAACCACCGAATGGCAGGACATTAGGGGAACCTTTCACTGCTGGTTTGTGTTCTCTGAATAGCCGAAGCATTGCTTTTCATGGGGATTTCACTGCCCTCGAACAGGGACCGAACAGGCATCTTATGTGCAGGCAATTCGCCAGGATTTGGGAATTGCTGCTCTCTGGATAGCCGAATGGCCAAGAAAGGGAACCGAACGCTGAATTTCACTGCTACGTTACCTTTCTCCAGCAATTCGGATCTCTTTGAAGAACCCTGATTGATTTCCTATGGGAAGAGGGGATCGTGGGGGCCCATTCTGAGGGTCAGTAAGGGGCCCCAAAATTTCTGATGGCTGGCCTGACCGTCAATATTGAATTCAAGCCTTGGATGTCACAACCATCCGTTAGATCAACATTGGTCGCCTCACAGGCAAAAAAGTTTTTTTATATTAGTCTTAAATTCATGTTTGATTAAGAATGACAATATTCTGTTTAATTAACAACGAGCTGCTCAACGCGCGTTTCCTTGCTGAACTAAGAGCAGTTTCATCAGGAGATCTAGTGATCCTAACTTCAGGATCTGTTTAAATAGGTGTTGCACCTTTAATTAACCTTTGATTGGGTTCCATTATTATGGATTCTCATGAGGACCATTTTCATATATACGTTTTGACGTTTGTCAATCCAATAACATTGTCCACATGACCTCCTCAGTGATGTGATTGAAGAGTCAGTGAGATCTATTGTTACATACAATCCTGTTTGATGGCAGGTATTAAATAATGGTTATCTGGACAGTGGTGCACATTGGTAATTCTCCTAATATTTATGCACCACTATTTCCTCGATCTCAACCAGCGATCCCACAAGCCATATCATAATCCCAGAGAGTGACCATTGTATGAACCTCTCCACATCCATACAATCCGTCTATCCCTTAGTTCAGCCAGACCCCCTCCACGGACGCCACTGTCTCCATAGTGTGGATATTAAGGGTTCTATAGAACATGACGGTATATGCAGAGCTCCAAAGTCTTTCTTTATCAATCGCAATCTCAATGGCTTGAATTTGGCTTATCTAACATACTCGTACTCCCACGTATATATACTGTCGTACCTTGAATTAAAATAATTCTGTAATGAAAACACTCTGTTCCCCAAATATTCCTGTATGGTTTTAATGAAAGGTCCTTTACCCATTAACTTAAAATTGAATTCAATTATTCATAAATAAAACACTCCTTCATGATTCTATATACTCTTATTGGTCTAAATCAATGGTTCTTGTTCAAAGATGAACTATATAAATATATATATATATGTTTCCATGACATACTTGCCCTAGAGGACCACGCTATAGCGCCCCCGTGTGACAATAGCGATGGATAAATAGATAGCGATAGAGATGATAAATAGATATGGATAAATAGATAGTGATGGATAAATAGATATAGATAAATAGATAGTGATGGATAAATAGATAGTGATGGATAAATAGATAGCGATGGATAACTAGATAGCGATGGATAAATAGATATAGATAAATAGATAGTGATGGATAAATAGATAGCGATGGATAAATAGATAGCGATGGATAAATAGATAGTGATGGATAAATAGATATAGATAAATAGATAGTGATGGATAAATAGATAGTGATGGATAAATAGATATAGATAAATAGATAGTGATGGATAAATAGATATAGATAAATAGATAGTGATGGATAAATAGATAGTGATGGATAAATAGATAGCGATGGATAAATAGATAGCGATGGATAAATAGATATAGATAAATAGATAGCGGTGGATAAATAGATATAGATAAATAGATAGCGATGGATAAATAGATAGTGATGGATAAATAGATATAGATAAATAGATAGTGATGGATAAATAGATAGTGATGGATAAATAGATAGTGATGGATAAATAGATATAGATAAATAGATATAGATAAATAGATAGTGATGGATAAATAGATATAGATAAATAGATAGTGATGGATAAATAGATAGTGATGGATAAATAGATAGCGATGGATAAATAGATAGCGATGGATAAATAGATATAGATAAATAGATAGCGATGGATAAATAGATAGCGATGGATAAATAGATAGTGATGGATAAATAGATATAGATAAATAGATAGTGATGGATAAATAGATAGTGATGGATAAATAGATAGCGATGGATAAATAGATAGCGATGGATAAATAGATATAGATAAATAGATAGTGATGGATAAATAGATATAGATAAATAGATAGTGATGGATAAATAGATAGCGATGGATAAATAGATAGCGATGGATAAATAGATATAGATAAATAGATAGCGATGGATAAATAGATAGTGATGGATAAATAGATATAGATAAATAGATAGTGATGGATAAATAGATAGTGATGGATAAATAGATATAGATAAATAGATAGTGATGGATAAATAGATATAGATAAATAGATAGTGATGGATAAATAGATATAGATAAATAGATAGTGATGGATAAATAGATAGTGATGGATAAATAGATATAGATAAATAGATAGTGATGGATAAATAGATATAGATAAATAGATAGTGATGGATAAATAGATAGCGATGGATAAATAGATATAGATAAATAGATAGCGATGGATAAATAGATAGTGATGGATAAATAGATAGCGATGGATAAATAGATATAGATAAATAGATAGCGATGGATAAATAGATATAGATAAATAGATAGTGATGGATAAATAGATATAGATAAATAGATAGCGATGGATAAATAGATATAGATAAATAGATAGCGATGGATAAATAGATAGTGATGGATAAATAGATATAGATAAATAGATAGCGATGGATAAATAGATATAGATAAATAGATAGTGATGGATAAATAGATAGTGATGGATAAATAGATATAGATAAATAGATAGCGATGGATAAATAGATATAGATAAATAGATAGCGATGGATAAATAGATAGTGATGGATAAATATAAAGCGATGTAGCGATTATTATTATTATTATTCTTTATTTATAAAGCGCCAGCATATTCCGCAGCGCTGTACAATAAGCACAGTATAAACAGGGTTACAATACATTGTACAACATTTGACAAACAGTACAGGAGGAGATGAGGGCCCTATTCCCGTAGGAACTCACAATCTGGGAGGGTTGGGGTTGGAAACAGGAGGAGAGGACTGTAAGGTGAGAGTGATTGATGGTTGCGTCAGTGAGTTGGGTGGTAGGCTTCCCTAAATAGGAACGTTTTAAGGGAGCGTTTGAAGGAAGAGAAGTTAGGGGAAAGTCTGACAGTACGAGGGAGAGCGTTCCAGAGAGTGGGGGCTGCGCGTGAGAAATCCTGCAGTCTATCATGGGAAGAGGTGATGCGGGGAGAAGCTAGTCGCAGGTCACTGTTTGACCTTAGGGAGCGGGCCGGGGTGTATTTGGTGATTAGTGAGGACAGGTAGTGGGGAGCTGAGTTAGTGAGGGTTTTGTAGGTAAGGATAAGGATTTTGAACTTAATTCTGCAGTGGATGGGGAGCCAGTGAAGGGACTCGCAGAGGGGAGCGGCAGAGACAGAGCGGCGGGTGAGGTGAATTAGCCTGGCGGAGGCGTTCAGGATGGATTGTAGGGGGGAGAGGCGGGACAGAGGGAGGCCAGATAGCGATAGATAGAGAGGGATAAATAGATATAGAAACATAGAAAATGTCGGCAGATAAGAACCTTTCGGCCCATCTAGTCGCCCAATTACATGGATACTTTACCTGGATTTATCTTTTGTTTAGGATAGCCTTATGCCTATCCCATGCCTGCTTAAATTCAATTACTGTTTTGGCCTCTACCACTTCTACTGGAAGACTGTTCCATGCATCCACCACCCTCTCAGTAAAATAATGCTTCCTGATGTTACTTTTAAACCTTTGCCCCTCTAATCTAAGACTATGTCCTCTTGTTTTGCTATTTTGTTTCCTTTTAAATATACTCCCTTCCTCTACCTTGTGGATTCCCTTTACGTATTTAAATGTTTCTATCATATCTCCTCTGTCTCGTCTTTTTTCCAAGCTGTACATGTTAAGATCATTAAGCCTTTCCTGGTAACTTTACTCTTTCAAGCCGTACACCATTTTAGTAGCCCTTCTCTGAACTCTCTCTAAGATGTCTATATCCTTCTGGAGATACGGTCTCCAGTACTGCACACAGTACTCCAAGTGAGGTCTCACCAGTGCTCTGTACAGTGGCATGAGCACTTCCCTTTTCCTACTGCTAATACCTCTCCCTACACAACCAAGCATTCTGCCAGCATTTCCAAGCATTCTGCCAGCATTTCCTGCTGCTCTATTACATTGACTACTTACCTTTAGATCCTCTGAAATAATAAGCCCTAAGGCTAGGGTCAGACGAAAGCATTTTTCCCGCGAACGTGAAAAAGTGCGTCCGAACGCATTGACGTATTTTTTCACGGAATGCGCAAAAACGGTCAGACGACGCGCATTTTCGGGCGTGATTTTGTACGGATCGTCAATAAAACTCTTTTTGCGTCTGGATGTTATGTAGGCTGGACATTAGCAGCGTCTGACATCTCCTAATCACACACACACGCCGCTATGCCGCAGCCGCGCACTCTGTACGTCAGTACTAGCGGTTCAGCGTTCTCAGAAAAATGCGTTCAAATTCCACTTGCGTTGCGCGGCAGGACTTTTGTGCGGCCGTACATCGTATATTGTCCGTCATTGCCCGTCATCTGCTGCTAGTGCGGCCATAATTATGTGCGCCAGAACGCACGTTAAAAGTGCGCTGGTCTGACCCCAGCCTTATTCCCTTTCCTCAGATGTTGAGGTTAGGACTGTATCAAATCTTCTATATTCAGCCCTTGGGTTTTTACGTCCCAGGTGCATTATCTTGCACTTATCCACGTTAAAACTCAATTGCCACAGCTCCCACCATTTTTTTAGATACATAGATAGCAATGGATAAATAGATAGAGACAGATAAATAGGGATAGATAAATAGATAGTGATGGATAAATAGATATAGATAGTGATGGATAAATAGATATAGATAGTGATGGATAAATAGATAGCGATAGAGATGATAGATAGATAAATCGATAGTGATGGATAAATAGAGATATAGAGATGGATAAAAATATATAGATAGTGATGGATAAATAGATAGCGATAGAGATGATAGATAGATAAATAGATAGCGATGGATAAATAGAGATACATGGATAGCAATGGATAAATAAATAGAGATAGATAAATAGATAGCGATTTATAAATAGATAGCGATAGATAAATAGAGATAGATAAATAGATAACGATGGATAGAGATGGATAGATAGATAAAGATACATAGATAGCGATGGATAAATAGATCAATAGAGATGGATAAATAAATAGAGATGAATAGATAGAGATGGATAAATAGATAGTGATGGATAAATAAATAGAGATGGATAAATAGATAGAGATGGATAAATAAATTAGAGATAGATGAATAGATAACGATAGATAGAGATGGATAAATAGATAAAGATGTTTAAATAGATAGCGATGGATAAATAGATATAGATACATATAGAGATGGATAAATAGATATAGATAGATAAATAAATAGCGATAGATAAATAAATAGAAATGATAAATAGATAGCGATGGATAAATAGATAGCGATGGATAAATAGATATACAGTGGCAAGAAAAAGTATGTGAACCCTTTGGGATTAGGTGGAGTTTAGCATGAATTGGTCATAAAATGTCTCTGATCTTCATCTAAGTCACAACAATTTGAAAAACACAGTCTGCTTAAAATAATACAACACAAACATTATATGTTTTCATGTGTTTATTGAACATAACATGTAAACATTCACAGTGCAGGGTGGGAAAAGTATGTGAACCTTTGAACTTAATAACTGGTTGACCCTCCTTTGGCAGCAATAACCTCAACCAAACGTTTCCTGTAGTTGCAGATCAGACCTGCACAACAATCTGGAGTAATTTTGGATCACTCCTCTTCACAAAACTGTTTCAGTGTAGCAATATTCTTGGGATGTCTGGTGTGAATCGCTCTCTTAAGGTCATGCCACAGCATTTCAATCGGGTTGAGGTCAGGACTCTGACTGGGCCACTCCAGAAGGCGTATTTTGTTTTGTTGAAGCCATTCTTTTGTTGAATTACTTGTATGCTTTGGGTCATTGTCCTGTTGCATCACCCATCCTCTGCGGAGCTTCAGTTGGCGGACAGATGGTCTTACGTTTTCCTGCAAAATGTCTTGATAATCTCTGGAATTCATTTTTCCATCAATGACAACAATCCGTCCAGGCCCTGAGGCAGCAAAGCAGCCCCAAACCATGATGCTCCCTCCGCCATGTTTTACAGTGGGGATGAGGTTTTGATGTTGGTGTGCTGTGCCTTTTTTTCTCCACACATAGTGTTGTGTATTTTTTCCAAACAACTCAATTCTGGTTTCATCTGTTCACAGAATATTTTGTCAGTAGTGCTGTGGAACATCCAGGTGCTCTTTTGCAAACTTCAAACGTGCTGCAATATTCTTTTTGGACAGCAATGGCTTCCTCCGTGGTGTCCTCCCATGTACTCCATTCTTGTTTAATGTTTTCCTTATTGTAGATGTGTCAACAAAAATGTTAGCATGTGCCAGAGATTTCTGTAAGTCTTTAGCTGACACTCTTGGATTCTTCTTTACCTCATTAAGCATTCTGTGCTGTGCTCTTGCAGTCATCTTTACAGGATGACCACGCCTAGGGAGAGTAGCAACAGTGCTGAACTTTCTCCATTTGTAGACAGTCTGTCTTACCGTGGACACATGAACATCAAGGCTTTTGGAGAAACTTTTGTAACCCTTTCCAGCTTCATGCAAGTCAACAATTCTTGATCGTAGGTCTTCTGAGAGCTCTTTTCTGCGAGGCATGGTTCACATCAGGCAGTGCTTCTTGAAACCAGTAAACCCAAAACTGGTGTGTGTTTTTAAAGGGCAGGACAGCTTTCAGCAACACATCCAATAATATCACACTGATTGGACACAAGGTTGGCTCACTCCTGGCTCCAATTAGCTCTTGGAGAAGTCATTAGGCTAGGGGTTCACATACTTTTTCCACCCTGCACTGTGAATGTTTACACGTTCTGTTCAATAAACACATGAAAACATATAATGTTTGTGTTGTATTATTTTAAGCAGACTGTGTTTTTCAAATTGTTGTGAATTAGATGAAGATCAGAGACATTTTATGACCAATTCATGCAAAACTCCATGTAATCCCAAAGGGTTCACATACTTTTTCTTGCCACTGTAGGTAGATAATAATTAATATAGACCTCACCATCCAGGCGGGAAGATGCAGCGGTTGCCTTCTTAGTCTTGTGTAACCCCTAGAGTAGGCGTATGTGACCTCCCTGCACATCATCAAGATCCCCATTAACTTAACAATGCTGTTGCTTATTAAAATTCCTATAAAATGAGTTATTAAGCTGAAATTAAAGACATAATTACCCCTACATTATATATTTACAGCCGTGTTGTCATAAAGACTTCGTTTGCAAAGACATTGTCAAGTTTACATTTATTAGATTAACCCTGTAAGTGCTGGAGTCGTGCTGTTTGTGACATTGTTACAAGTTCTCTATCAGGGTTATACCAAGAGAGGTGAAAAGCAGGAGAATGGCTGGAGAATGGAAAATTCTAGGTCAAAATAGCCAAACCAGAAAAATTCTCCCCTTTATCTCACTTTCTAAATCGGCTATTTTGACCTAGAATTTTCCATTCTCCAGCCATTCTCCTGCTTTTCACCGCTCTCTGAATAACCCTTTATCTGTATCTTTATCTCTGTCTGTATCTTTATAAGTATCTGTATCTTTATATGTATCTTTATCTGTATCTTTATCTTTATCTGTATCTTTATATGTATTTTTATTTTTATCTGTATCTTTATCTTTATCTGTATCTTTATATGTATTTTTATTTTTATCTGTATCTTTATCTTTATATGTATTTTTATCTGTATCTGTATCTTTATTTGCATCTTGTATCTTTATATCCATTTGATTCTTTATCTCTAACTATCTGTATCTTTATCTGTTTCTGTATCTTTATATGTATCTGTTTCTGTATCTTTATATGTATCTGTATCTTTATCTGTTTCTGTATCTTTATATGTATCTGTATCTGTATCTTTATACTTATGTGTATCTGTATCTGTATCTTTATCTGTTTCTGTATCTTTACATGTATCTGTATCTTTATCTGTTTCTGTATCTTTATATGTATCTGTATCTGTATCTTTATATGTATCTTTATGTATCTGTATCTTTATATCCATTTGATTCTTTATCTCTAACTATCTGTATCTTTATCTGTTTCTGTATCTTTATATGTATCTGTATCTGTATCTTTATATGTATCTGTTTCTTTATATCCATTTGATTCTTTATCTCTAACTATCTGTATCTTTATATGTATCTGTATCTTTATATGTATCTGTTTCTTTATATCCATTTGATTCTTTATCTCTAACTATCTGTATCTTTATATGTATCTGTATCTGTATCTTTATATGTATCTTTATGTATCTGTATCTTTATATCCATTTGATTCTTTATCTCTAACTATCTGTATCTTTATATGTATCTTTATATGTATCTGTGTCTGTATCTTTATATGTATCTGTATCTGTATCTTTATACTTATGTGTATCTGTATCTGTATCTTTATCTGTTTCTGTATCTTTATATGTATCTGTATCTTTATATGTATCTGTTTCTTTATATCCATTTGATTCTTTATCTCTAACTATCTGTATCTTTATCTGTTTCTGTATCTTTATATGTATCTGTATCTGTATCTTTATCTGTTTCTGTATCTTTATAAGTATCTGTATCTTTATATGTATCTGTATCTGTATCCTTATATGTATCTGTATCTTTATATCCATTTGATTCTTTATCTCTAACTATCTGTATCTTTATATGTATCTGTATCTTTATATGTATCTGTATCTTTATCTGTTTCTGTATCTTTATATGTATCTGTATCTGTATCTTTATATCCATTTGATTCTTTATCTCTAACTATCTGTATCTTTATCTGTTTCTGTATCTTTATATGTATCTGTATCTGTATCTTTATATGTATCTGTTTCTTTATATCCATTTGATTCTTTATCTCTAACTATCTGTATCTTTATATGTATCTTTATATGTATCTGTGTCTGTATCTTTATATGTATCTGTATCTTTATATGTATCTGTATCTTTATATCCATTTGATTCTTTATCTCTAACTATCTGTATCTTTATATGTATCGGTATCTGTATCTTTATATGTATCTGTATCTGTATCTTTATATCCATTTGATTCTTTATCTCTAACTATCTGTATCTTTATCTGTTTCTGTATCTTTATATGTATCTGTATCTGTATCTTTATATGTATCTGTTTCTTTATATCCATTTGATTCTTTATCTCTAACTATCTGTATCTTTATATGTATCTTTATATGTATCTGTGTCTGTATCTTTATATGTATCTGTATCTTTATATGTATCTGTATCTTTATATCCATTTGATTCTTTATCTCTAACTATCTGTATCTTTATATGTATCTTTATATGTATCTGTATCTGTATCTTTATACTTATATGTATCTGTATCTTTATATGTATCTGTATCTGTATCTTTATATCCATTTGATTCTTTATCTCTAACTATCTGTATCTTTATATGTATCTGTATGTTTATATGTATCTGTATCTTTATCTGTTTCTGTATCTTTATATGTATCTGTTTATGTATCTTTATATGTATCTGTTTCTTTATATCCATTTGATTCTTTATCTCTAACTATCTGTATCTTTATATGTATCTGTATCTGTATCTGTATCTTTATATGTATCTGTATCTGTATCTTTATATCCATTTGATTCTTTATCTCTAACTATCTGTATCTTTATCTGTTTCTGTATCTTTATATGTATCTGTATCTGTATCTTTATATGTATCTGTTTCTTTATATCCATTTGATTCTTTATCTCTAACTATCTGTATCTTTATATGTATCTTTATATGTATCTGTGTCTGTATCTTTATATGTACCTGTATCTTTATATGTATCTGTATCTTTATATGTTTCTGTATCTTTATATGTTTCTGAATCTGTATCTTTATATGTATATGAATATTTTCTCTCTGTATCTTTATATGTATCTGTATCTTTATATCCAGTTGATTCTTTATCTCTAACTATCTGTATCTTTATCCTTATATGTATCTGTATCTTTATCTGTATATTTATCTGTATCTTCATATGTATCTTTATATGTATCTGAATCTGTATCTTTATATGTATATGAATATTTTCTCTCTGTATCTTTATATGTATCTGTATGTTTATATGTATCTGTATCTTTATATGTATCTGTATATGTATCTTTATATGTATCTGAATCTGTATCTTTATATGTATCTGTATATGTATCTTTATATGTATCTGAATCTGTATCTTTATATGTATCTGTATATTTATATGTATCTGTATATGTATCCTTATATGTATCTTTATCTGTATATTTATCTGTATCTTTATATGTATCTGTATATGTATCTTTATATGTATCTGAATCTGTATCTTTATATGTTTCTGTATCTTTATACTTATATGTATCTGTATCTTTATCTGTTTCTGTATCTTTATATGTATCTGTATCTGTATCTTTATATCCATTTGATTCTTTATCTCTAACTATCTGTATCTGTATCTTTATATGTATCTGAATCTGTATCTTTATATGTATCTGTATCTTTATATGTATCTGTATCTGTATCTTTATATGTATCTGTATATGTGTCTGTATCTTTATATGTATCTGTATCTTTATATGTATCTTTATATGTATCTTTATATCCATTTGATTCTTTATCTCTAACTATCTTTATCTTTATATGTATCTGTATGTTTATATGTATCTGTTTCTTTGTCTGTATCTTTATATGTATCCGTGTCTTTATATGTATCTGTCTTTATCTGTCTGTTTATATGTATCTGTGTCTTCATCTGTATCTTTATATGTATCTGTATCTTTATCTGTATCTGTATGTTTATATGTATCTGTGTCTTTATCTGTATCTTTATATGTATCTGTATCTTTATCTGTATCTGTATGTTTATATGTATCTGTGTCTTTATCTGTATCTTTATATGTGTCTGTATTTTTATATATATTGTGTCTTTATCTGTATGTTTATATGTATCTGTATCTTTATATGTATCTGTATGTTTATATGTTTCTGTGTCTTTATCTGTATCTTTATCTGTATCTTTATATGTATCTGTGTCTTTATCTGTATCTTTATATGTATCTGTATCTTTATATGTACCTGTATCTTTATATGTGTCTGTATCTGTATCTTTATATGTATCTGTATCTTTATATGTATCTGTATGTTTATATGTATCTGTGTCTTTATCTGTATCTTTATATGTATCTGTATCTTTATCTGTATCTTTATATGTATCTTTATATGTATCTGTATCTGTATCTTTATACTTATATGTATCTGTATCTTTATATGTATCTGTGTCTTTATACTTATATGTATCTGTATCTTTATATGTATCTGTGTCTGTATCTTTATATGTATCTGTATCTTTATATCCATTTGATTCTTTATCTCTAACTATCTGTATCTTTATCTGTTTCTGTATCTTTATATGTATCTGTATCTGTATCTTTATATGTATCTTTATATGTATCTGTATCTTTATATCCATTTGATTCTTTATCTCTAACTATCTGTGTCTTTATCTGTATCTTTATATGTATCTGTATCTGTATCTTTATATCCATTTGATTCTTTATCTCTAACTATCTGTATCTTTATATGTATCTGTATGTTATATGTATCTGTATCTTTATCTGTTTCTGTATCTTTATATGTATCTGTTTATGTATCTTATATGTATCTGTATCTTATATCCATTTGATTCTTTATCTCTAACTATCTGTATCTTATATGTATCTGTATCTGTATCTGTATCTTTATATGTATTGTATCTGTATCTTTATATCCATTTGATTCTTTATCTCTAACTATCTGTATCTTTATCTGTTTCTGTATCTTTATATGTATCTGTATCTGTATCTTTATATGTATCTGTTTCTTTATATCCATTTGATTCTTTATCTCTAACTATCTGTATCTTTATATGTATCTTTATATGTATCTGTGTCTGTATCTTTATATGTACCTGTATCTTTATATGTATCTGTATCTTTATATGTTTCTGTATCTTTATATGTTTCTGAATCTGTATCTTTATATGTATCTGTATGTTTATATGTATCTGTATCTTTATATGTATCTGTATATGTATCTTTATATGTATCTGAATCTGTATCTTTATATGTATCTGTATATTTATATGTATCTGTATATGTATCCTTATATGTATCTTTATCTGTATATTTATCTGTATCTTTATATGTATCTGAATCTGTATCTTTATATGTATCTGTATCTTTATATGTATCTGTATCTGTATCTTTATATGTATCTGTATCTGTATCTTTATATCCATTTGATTCTTTATCTCTAACTATCTGTATCTTTATCTGTTTCTGTATCTTTATATGTATCTGTATCTGTATCTTTATATCCATTTGATTCTTTATCTCTAACTATCTGTATCTTTATATGTACCTGTATCTTTATATGTATCTGTATCTTTATATGTATCTGTATCTTTATATGTATATGTATCCTTATATGTTTCTGTATCTTTATACTTATATGAATCTGTATCTTTATCTGTTTCTGTATCTTTATATGTATCTGTATCTGTATCTTTATATCCATTTGATTCTTTATCTCTAACTATCTGTATCTGTATCTTTATATGTATCTGAATCTGTATCTTTATATGTATCTGTATCTTTATATGTATCTGTATCTGTATCTTTATATGTATCTGTATATGTGTCTGTATCTTTATATGTATCTGTATCTTTATATGTATCTTTATATGTATCTTTATATCCATTTGATTCTTTATCTCTAACTATCTTTATCTTTATATGTATCTGTATGTTTATATGTATCTGTTTCTTTGTCTGTATCTTTATATGTATCCGTGTCTTTATATGTATCTGTCTTTATCTGTCTGTTTATATGTATCTGTGTCTTCATCTGTATCTTTATATGTATCTGTATCTTTATCTGTATCTGTATGTTTATATGTATCTGTGTCTTTATCTGTATCTTTATATGTATCTGTATCTTTATCTGTATCTGTTATGTTTATATGTATCTGTGTCTTTATCTGTATCTTTATATGTGTCTGTATTTTTATATATATTGTGTCTTTATCTGTATGTTTATATGTATCTGTATCTTTATATGTATCTGTATTTATATGTTTCTGTGTCTTTATCTGTATCTTTATCTGTATCTTTATATGTATCTGTGTCTTTATCTGTATCTTTATATGTATCTGTATCTTTATATGTACCTGTATCTTTATATGTGTCTGTATCTGTATCTTTATATGTATCTGTATCTTTATATGTATCTGTATGTTTATATGTATCTGTGTCTTTATCTGTATCTTTATATGTATCTGTATCTTTATCTGTATCTTTATATGTATCTGTGTCTTTATCTGTATCTTTATATGTATCTGTATCTTTATATGTATCTTTATATGTGTCTGTATCTGTATGTTTATATGTATCTGTATGTTTATATGTATCTGTGTCTTTATCTGTATCTTTATATGTATCCGTATGTTTATATATATCTGTGTCTTTATATGTATATGTCTTTATCTGTATCTTTATATGTTTCTGTATCTTTATCTGTATATGTATCTGTGTCTTTATCTGTATCTTTATATGTATCTGTATCTGTATCTTTATATGTATCTTTATGTATCTGTATCTTTATATCCATTTGATTCTTTATCTCTAACTATCTGTATCTTTATCTGTATCTTTATCTGTATCTGTATCTGTATCTTTATATGCATATATATCTTTATATGTATCTTTATATGTGTCTGTATCTGTATCTGTATCTTTATATGTATCTGTATCTTTATTAGGGATGAGCTGTTCGGGTTCGGACGGTTTGGAGTTCGACCCGAACTTTGGCAGTTCGAAAGTTCGCGAATTTCAAACTTTTTGGGCGTGTTCGGTTCGGGTTCGAAAAAAAAAAGAAATTTTGAAAAAAGTATAGAAAATGCTTTAAAAAATACTAAAAAATCTAGAAATAAAGAGACTCTTTACTGCAGAATATTATAAGCAACGGTTTATTAGATATTGAATTATCAATTTGATACATTGTACAATATACTGAGGGTGGGGTGGTGTCTGGTGTCTGCTTCTGATTGAGATTTGAGAATTAATTTCCCTAAAACATCCTAATATGCTGCATTTAACTGGTGTTTGAAAAAAATCTAAAGCAATGTTATTTTTCACCTCGGGATTAAACATTCACAGGGTTATTCAGAGAGCGGTGAAAAGCAGAATAACTGGAGAAGTGAAAATTCTAGGTCAAAATAACCAAACCAGAAAAATTCTCCCATTTATCTCACTTTCCAAATCGTCTATTTCGTCTAGATTGTTCTCTTCTCTTGCCAGTTCTCCTGGCTTTCACCTCTCTCTCAGGGTTGTTCAGAGAAAGGTGAAAACCAGGAGAATGGCAGGAAAAGAGAACAATCTGGACCAAATAGCCGATTTGGAAAGTGAGATAAGGCTAGGGTCAGACTAATGCATTTTTTGCAGCGACCATCAAAAAGTGCGTTCAAACGCATTGCCGTATTTTTTCACGGAATGCGCGAAAACGGTCATACGATGCGCATTTTTGTGCGTGATTTTTTACGGATCCAAACCAGGAAACTTTGGGTGTCTGGACGTTATGTTGGCCGGACATGAGCAGGGTCTGACGTCTCCAAATCACGCACACACGCCGCTAGTGGACGCAGCGCACTCTGTACGTCCGTACTAGCGGTTCTGCATTCTCGAAAAAATGCGTTCATTTTCCACTTGCGTTGCGCAGCTGGACTTTCGTGTGACCGTACTTCGTATATTGGCCGTCATTGCCCGTCATTTGCTGCTAGTGCGGCCATGATTAGGTGCGCCTAAACGCACGTTAAAAATTCGCTAGTCTGACCCTAGCCTAAATGGGAGAATTTATCTGGTTTGGCTATTTTGACCTAGAATTTTCCATTCTCCAGTTATTCTCCTGCTCTTCACTGCTCTCTGAATAACCCTGACAGGGTTATTCAGAGAAAGGTGAAACTCAGGAGAATGACTGGAGAATGGAAAATTCTAGGTCAAAATAGCCAAACCAGAAAAATTCTCCCATTTATCTCACTTTCCAAATCGGCTTTTTGGTCTAAAAGTTTCCATTCTCCTGCTTTTCACCGCCAAAAAATCAGTAAACTTTTTCTGCGTGTCTGAAAATGTCTCCTCTTTTCATACAGGCTGCCGCCCCAAGCAGTTGTTTATGGATAGATTAAAGGAAAAGCATTTAACGTCATTTGAAACATTTTTTTTAAAACGTTTTGTCCTTGTTTCCTGTCCCCCAGGGCACTACCCGGACCCCCATACACCTTTTATGGCAAATATATAGCATATATGCCCTCTTGGAGGGCACTCCAAAAAAAACGAATTTTCAGGCCCATTGACTTGCATGGGGGTTCGGGTTCGGGTTTGGTCCCGAACAAATGGGAAGTTCGGGTTCGGACTCGAACCAAACTCGGGGAGTGTTCGGCTCATCCCTAATCTTTATATGTATCTGTATGTTTATATGTATCTGTGTTTTTAACTGTATCTTTATATGTATCCGTATGTTTATATGTATCTGTGTCTTTATCTGTTTCTTTATATGTATCTGTATGTTTATATGCATCTGTGTCTTTATCTGTATGTTTATATGTACTGTATCTGTATCTTTATATGTGTCTGTATCTTTATATGTATCTGTATCTTTATATCCATTTGATTATTTATCTGTATCTGTATCTTTATTTGTATCTGTATATTGTGATGGGATGGAAGTCCGCCTGCGGTCCTGCTACAATCTGACCCCCTCTTGATGGCGTCAGGCCCGACTACCGAGTGTCACGGCACTCGGTGTCTCGAGCGGTCTGAGATGACCCTGGCGTTACTTGGCGAGATGGTGCTGCCGAATTAAGTTGACCCGTTCTGCGTAGTGGGGAGCTAGGGGACCGCAGAGTGTCTCCTGCACTGTGATTTTAGCGATGAAATGACGACACCAAACGGGGCTGTATGCTTCAAGTCAAACGCAGTTGAACTGACTTTTTACTCAAATGGGACACGCATTTAAACATCTCACACACAAAGGAGACATGCCCAGGCTTGAATGGGAACTCAATTTGCATACAATGGCATGCTTGCATCATCAGATTACACACACACACAGAGCTAATGTACACAGAAATTAGCATACAATTGAATTTCAACACAGCCTTTCACTCCTAGCAACCAAGGGGAAATATAATACCTTTAAATGCATCCACAATTACACATCTGAATCCACACTCATACAATACAGGATACATGGTAATACATCACACCAATAAAACCACATCTAGAAAAGGTATAACTGTTAATTTCAACACGCAAAACCGAAAGAGTCTCAAATAAAGAAAAAGGTCTTTGAAATGTCCCAGGCTGTTAGTTCTGGGGCTCGCTGGTCAGAGCCCCTATGTCCGTTCCATGACATTCCTCCCCCCTTCAAATGAGTCAGACGGACCCGGTTGGACCCACACGGGTCAAATAGGGGAAGTCGGGGAGCTTGGATCTCCGGGTTCCCGGGCCGATTGCCCGTTTAGACTGTCGGCATTCCCGTTTTGTGGCCCGGGCCGGTATTGGATAGAAAAGTTAAAAGGTTGGAGGGCCAGGCTCCACCGCAACAGGCGGCCGTTCTCCCCCGCCACCCGGTTGAGCCACACCAGGGGGTTGTGATCCGTCATTACGGTGAAGGACCGCCCGTACACATACGGCTGGAACTTTCGCAGGGCCCAAACCAAGGCCAGACATTCTTTCTCGACCGCTGCGTATCCCACCTCCCGGGGTAGGAGTTTGCGGCTGATGTAAGCCACCGGATGATCCCCCCCATCGTCCCCCACTTGGCTTAGTACGGCTCCCAGTCCGAACATCGATGCGTCTGTATGGACAATAAAGCGTTTGCTATAATTGGGAGCTGCCAAGAGGGGTGCTTGGGTTAGGGCGGTCTTCAGTTGTTGGAAGGCGGTTTCGCACTCCGGGGACCACAGGACTTGGCGGGGCAGGGTTTTCTTAGTCAGGTCGGTCAGGGGTTTGGCGAGTACGCTATAGTTGGGAACGAATTTCCGGTAGTACCCTGCCGTGCCCAAGAAAGCGAGGACCTGAGTCTTGGTGATGGGGGTGGGCCACTCCAGAATGGCTTCTATCTTGGCCGGTTCTGGACGCTGGGTTCCCCGACCCACCGGTGGCCGAGGTACTGTACCTCGGACATCCCTATCCTACACTTCGCGGGTTTAAGGGTCAGGTTGGCGTCCCTTATCCGAGCGAATACCACCCCCAGATGGTGAAGGTGTCCTCCCAAGTCTGGCTGTAGATGGCGATGTCGTCCAGGTACGCGCAAGCGAATTCCTGGAGGCCATCGAGGAGGCGATCGATCAACTGCTGAAAAGTGGCCGGGGCGTTCTTCATCCCGAACGGCATGACCCGAAACTGGTACAGGCCGAACGGGGTGATGAAGGCCGACTTCGGGGTCGCCTCCTCTGCAAGGGGAATCTGCCAGTACCCCTTGCACAGATCTACCGTGGTCAAGAAATGGCCCTGGAGGTCTGATCCAACAGCTCGTCGACTCGGGGCATGGGGTAAGCATCAGTGACAGTGCAGTCATTGAGCCTCCGGTAGTCAACACAAAACCGTGTGGTACCATCCTTTTTGGGGACCAGGACTACGGGCGAGGCCCATGGACTGGCAGAGGGCTCGATAACTCCCAGCTCCAGCATCTCCCGGATTTCAGCCGCATGGATTCGCACGATAGCTGCGGTAGTCCTGTTGAGTGCCGTATGCCGGGACTGTATGCCGGTTCCGAGGGGACGCTGGCCGGGGGTTTCCACAAGGTGCATGGCCCGGCTGGTGTAGCCAGGGAGTGCGGAGAAGAGCTCCTGGTGATCTTGGAGCAGCTGCCTAGCCTGCTCCTGCTTATGGGGGCTCAACCCTTCCCCTAGCTGCACTTGTTCCACCCCTGAGGGCCGACCGTCTATCCTGGGGAGGTCTACCAGGGGGAACTGTTCTGCCTCCTCGGTTGCAGGAGCGCAGATGGCAGATACCGTCTCGGGGCGCTCGTGGTATGCCTTCAGCATATTGACATGGAACGTCCACTGGATCCTGGTGTCGGTACAGCTGACAACCACGTAGGTGGTCTCTCCCACTTGGGTGACCACCCGACAGGGGCCCTGCCAGGACGCCTGCAGCTTGTTCTGCCGCTGTGGTTTCAACACCAGGACCTTCTGCCCCACGAGAAACGAGCGGCTGCGGGCAGAGCGGTCATACCATGCCTTCTGCTGGGCCTGGGCTGCCTGCATGTTCCCCTGAACCATCGCCGTGAGTTCGGTCAAGCGCTCTCGGAGCTCCAGGACGTAACTCACGGCGGGGAGCCCTTCGGCTTCCTGTCCCCCCTCCCACTGCGCCCGGACTAAGTCTAGGGGGCCTCGCACCCGTCGCCCGTACAGGAGTTCGAAGGGGGAGAACCCGGTCGACTCTTGGGGGACCTCCCGGTAGCCAAATAACAGGTGGGGTAGGTATTTCTCCCAGTCTTTCCTCTCTTGGGTGTAAGCGCGGATGAGCTGTTTCACGGTCCCATTAAACCGCTCGCACAGCCCGTTCGTCTGCGGGTGGTATGGGGCGCTGTGAAGCGCCTTAACCCCGCACATACGCCAGAGCTGTTGGGTTAGCTCAGCGGTGAATTGGGAGCCCTGATCAGACAAGATTTCCTGAGGAAATCCTACCCTAGAGAACACCTGTAGGAGGCCATCGGCGACGGTGTCTGCCTGAATGTTAGACAGAGCCACCGCCTTGGGGTATCGGGTGGCGTAGTCCACCACGGTGAGAATATATCTCTTCCCGGTGGCGCTGGGGCGGGGTAAGGGACCAATTATGTCTACCGCCACCCGACTAAAGGGTTCTTGAATGATGGGCATGGGGTGAAGGGGGGCTTTCGGGTGGTCCCCAGTTTTCCCCGTTTTCTGGCAGGTCGGGCAGGTGCGGCAGTACTCCCGGACATCCTCACTAAGGCGAGGCCAGAAGAATGCTTGGGTTAACCGGTGTCGGGTCTTGGCCATTCCTAGATGGCCGGCGAGGTGAATGTCGTGGGCCAGTCTCAGGAGTTCCTTTCTGGGGGGGCCTGCGGCACTACTAGCTGTTTGTGGGAAGCCCGTGGTTTCTGAGCGTCTCCCCTATTGGTGTACCGATACAGTAGCCCATCTTCCCACTCAATGCTGTCGTCCCGTCCGTCGCCGGGACCCTGGCCGGCCCGGTCGCGGTACCTTTCTAGGGTGGGGACAGTCTGGGTCAGGTGCCGGAGGGTGGCTGGAGAGCTCCACGTGAGGGGGTGGTCCGGGGGAGGAGGTGTGGGTTCGTCCGGTCGGGGGGGAAGGTCTGGGAGGCTTGGGGGTTGGGAGGTCGGAGAGGTCTGGTTGGTCTCACCTGGGTCCCGACCGGAGTGCCTTGGTCGATCCGGTGGCTTTGTTGCCGGGTGGTCAATGCGGCGGCCGCGTCCGTGGCATAGGCTGATACCAAGCGTCCCAGGTCGTTCCCCAGGAGGATTTCTGCCGGTAGTTGGTCGAGTAACCCCACCCGCACGGATCCCTCCCCCGACCCCCAATCCAAATGGACTCGGGCGGTAGCGAGTCGGAGCACCTTGCCTCCGGCTTCGCGAACAGCGACGGTGCGGTCCAGCCGGTCCTTTCGGGTAATCAGGTGAGGCCGGACAAGCATGATGGTAGCGCCGGAGTCGCAGAGACCTTCGGCAGCCCGCCCGTTAATCCATACCACCTGTCTGTGGTGTTGACGGTTGTCGGCGGATGCAGCCTGCACGGGATCGGCCTCATGCAGCATCCCCCATTCCTCCTGTGGGTCCCAGTATGGGGATTCCTCCTGGTAACAATGAGCCGCGGGTGGGGCTCGGATGGGGCCCCGCGGAAGGGGCGGCTGGTTGGGGCAGTTCTGGCAGTAGTGGCCCATCTGGCCGCACCCATAACAACGGATGGTAGCCGTGGAAGGGGCCCGGTTTGGGACCCGGGGTGCGGGCCAGCGTGTTGTTGGCTCCGGCCGGGGAGGTGGGGGTGTGGCACGGGGAGATGGTAGGGTGGATCGGGAGGGTGGAGGTCGTTCCCCCCGTGGAACGTGCGCGTGTCCGTATACTCATCGGCCCAGGTGGCCGCTTGCTGCACGTCTGGGGCTTCTTGTCCCTCACCCACTCCCGCACGGCCGGGGCGGTGTGGTCGAAAAACTGCTCGAGAAGGAACAGCTGAGTGACTTCTTCGAGGGTTCGAGCCTTGCTTCCGGCGAACCAGGTCTTCATGTCCCGTTGCAGCCGGTGCGCCCACTCCACATGGGTAGTACCGTGGGGCCGCCGGGAATTTCGGAATTTCATCTGGCTGGCTTCGGGGGTGATGGCAAAACGGGCCAGCAGGGTTTGTTTCACCTGTTCGTAGTCCCGGGCTTCTTCGTCTGGGACAGTCCTGTAGGCCTCCGCAGCCCGCCCTGTTAGTTACACGCCAGGATCCCAACCCAAGCGGCCCGTTGAACCTCGTGTAGTTGGCACGAGCGTTCAAAGTCCTGGAGGAAACTTTCTATTTCCTCCTCTGCCTCGTTGAAGCTCTTGAAGGCCTGGAAGGGCACCTTCCATGCCGTTGGTCTTTCCCAGTTGGGGTTTCCTCCCTGTTGGTACTGGATTTCCGCCAGCCGTATCTCATGTTGGCGCACCCGCTCCTGCTCTTCTTCATGGGTGATGTCCCAGACGAAGTTCTGGAAGGTGGCTTCTGTCGGCGCGGCTCCGCAAGCCGCTGCCCGCTGCTGTACCTTCCTCTGTAAGGAGTTTTCAGGGCTGGACGCCTGAGCTACGATCGGTGGTGAGGTTGCGGGCAGGTCCCTGGTCTGCTGATCCAGGGCCGCCAATTCTTCGACCAGGGCATCCTTGCTCTTTGAGCCCACAGTTCCTCCACGGTCCTCCAGCATGCCCCACAGTGTGTCCCGTTTATAATTGGCATATGCTGCCATGATGAGGGTCTTCTGGGGGTGCAGAGAGCTATCCTCACCGCTTGCCACCAGTGTGACGGGATGGAAGTCCGCCTGCGGTCCTGCTCCAATCTGACCCCCTCTTGATGGTGTCAGGCCCGACTACCGAGTGTCACGGCACTCAGTGTCTCGAGTGGCCTGAGATGACCCTGGCGTTACTTGGCGAGATGGTGCTGCCAAATTAAGTTGACCCGTTCTGCGTAGTGGGGAGCTAGGAGACCGCAGAGTGTCTCCTGCACTGTGATTTTAGCGATGAAATGACGACACCAAACGGGGCTGTATGCTTCAAGTCAAACGCAGTTGAACTGACTTTTTACTCAAATGGGACACGCATTTAAACATCTCACACACAAAGGAGACATGCCCAGGCTTGAATGGGAACTCAATTTGTATACAATGACATGCTTGCATCATCAGATTACACACACACACAGAGCTAATGTACACAGAAATTAGCATACAATTGAATTTCAACACAGCCTTTCACTCCTAGCAACCAAGGGGAAATATAATACCTTTAAATGCATCACACAATTACACATCTGAATCCACACTCATACAATACAGGATACATGGTAATACATCACACCAATAAAACCACATCTAGAAAAGGTATAACTGTTCATTTCAACACGCAAAACCGAAAGAGTCTCAAATAAAGAAAAAGGTCTTTGAAATGTCCCAGGCTGTTAGTTCTGGGGCTCGCTGGTCAGAGCCCCTATGTCCGTTCCATGACATATATGTGTCTGTATCTTTATATGTATCTGTATCTTTATATTTGTCTGTATCTTTATATGTATCTGTATGTTTATATGCATCTGTGTCTTTATCTGTATGTTTATATGTATCTGTATCTTTATATGTATTTGTATCTTTATATCCATTTGATTATTTATCTGTATCTGTATCTTTATATGTTTCTGTATCTTTATATGTTTCTGAATCTGTATCTTTATATGTATATGAATATTTTCTCTCTGTATCTTTATATGTTTCTGTATCTTTATATGCATCTGTGTCTTTATCTGTATGTTTATATGTATACGTATCTTTATATGTGTCTGTATCTTTATATGTATCTGTATCTGTATATGTGTCTGTATATGTATCTGTATATTTATATCCATTTGATTCTTTATCTGTATATGTGTCTGTATCTATATTTGTTTTTGTTGCTGTTTTTATTTATTTTTCTCCACCATTTGCTTTGCTAATTAGCATGTGAATCTCCTGCCCTATTGACACAGCTCATCCAGCTTCAGGTGTTGACTTTTTCAGGTGTTGACTCTTTAACTGCCTGAATGCAATCAGTCCGCCCTATATAACAACTATACCAGGCTCCAGTGTCATTTCCAAGTGGCATTCTTAAGTGGACGTTCAGAGTTGATTCCTGGAGTGGAGGGACTGGAGGAAGGAACTGCAAAACTGCAAGGCCCACTTTTTACTCTGGTAAACTCACGTCTATATCATGCTTTCTCTCACACTTCTGCTCTTTACTTCTACCTTTCTCCTTAAATGGAACTCCTGCCCCTCTACCACCCACCCCTACACTATCTGCATCTCTCCCTCCCTCCTCTCGTCCCACATGATGGCCTCACATGAGCTCCTTTGTTTCCTCAGAACATGGTCTCCCTCTAACTCTTGTGCTGCCAATCACTCCCACTCCCACAAATCCCATTCCCACCTTCTCTTTCTCACCCTCCTGCTGTTACTCTATTCAGGTGACATCCCCTAACCCTGGCCCCACAACACATCCAATACTTCCCTCTCATCCTATCTCCATCGCACATAAATCACCTCCCTGCAAGCCCAGCAACCTCATTCCCATAATCCCTCAGCGCCTGTCCTCTTTCTCCTGCGCCCTCTGGAACGCTCGCTCTGTGTGCAACAAACTCACAGCCGTCCATGACCTCTTCCTTTCAAACTCCTTCAACCTCCTAGCTTTAACTGAAACCTGGCTAACTCCCTCTGACACGGCCTCCGTTGCTGCTCTCTCACATGGCGGTCTACACTTGAGCCATACCCCAGACCGGGTGAGCGAAATGGTGGCGGGGTCGGACTCCTGCTCTCTCCCACCTGCACCTACCAGCATCTCCCTCCACCCCCATCCCTCTCCTTCTCCTCCTTCGAGACACACTGCATCCGCCTGTTCTCTCCTCTGGCTCTCAGGTGGCAGTCATCTACCGCCCACCGGGACCAACCTCCCAGTTCTTTGACCACTTTGCTACCTGGCTTTCTCACTTCCTGTCTTCTAATCTTCCATGCCTAATTCTCGGGGACTTCAACATTCCCATTGACGATCCTTCCGCTCCTGCTGCCTCCAAACTTCTTTCACTCACGTCCTCCCTTGGACTCACACAATCCTCCCTCCTCCCTACCCACCGCGACGGTCACGTTATTGACCTGGTCTTTTCCAACCTCTGCTCCATTTCTGAGTTCAAATGTCGCCCTTCCCCATCTCTGACCACCACCTTCTCTCTTTCAACCTATCTGGACTTCCTAAACACCCTGCTCCCCCACCCCGCACACACACTCGCAGAAATCTACATGCTGTGGACCCCCATCAATTCTCCAACCTACTTCACCACCTCCCTCATACCTCATCCTTCACCTGCCCTGATGCTGCCACTAATCACTACAACACTACGCTTATCTCTGCTCTAGACACTCTTGCTCCTCTTCGACTCTGTAAGGCCCCACGCCGCCAGCTTCAGCCCTGGCACACCCTCCAGACTCGCTACCTGCAAAGATGCTCCCGCACCGCAGAGCGTGCCTGGAGGAAATCCCGCTCTGAAGCTGATTTTGTTCACTTCAAGTTTATTCTCCGGTCATACACCTCTGCCCTCCACTTGGCCAAACAATCCTTCTTCTCATCTCTTATATCTACGCTGTCCTCCAACCCTAAACGGCTCTGGTCCACCTTCAACACCCTCCTCTACCCACCTGCACCTCCCCCCTCAGCTGCCTTCAGCGCTCAAGACCTGGCAGACTACTTCCTCAGTAAAACTCTAACTATCAGAAGCAACATCCCAACACAAGATAGTTATCTGCCACCTCCACTCCCACAGGTCCCCTCTGCCACCCTCTGCCGCTTCCTCCCAGCCACTGAGGAGGAAGTCAATTCCTTATTGTCCTCCTCACATCTCACCACGTGCCCGCTCGACCCCATTCCCTCACATCTAATTCCTCCCCTCTCCTCCTCCCTCACCCCTGCTCTCACACACATCTTCAACCTGTCTCTCTCCACTGGCTCCTTTCCATCTGCCTTCAAACACGCGCTAGTTACCCCTTTACTAAAGAAACCATCCCTAGACCCCAACTCTCCATCCAACTACCGCCCTGTATCCCTGCTTCCCTTCACATCAAAGCTCTTAGAAAAACTAGTCTTCAACCGCCTCTCCCTCTTCCTGCCCTCCAATTCCCTACTTGACCCCCTGCAATCTGGCTTCCGTCCCCTACACTCAACTGAAACTGCCCTCCCCAAAGTCACCAACGACCTCCTAACTGCTAAAAAACACAGCCACTATTCTATTCTCATCCTGCTTGACCTCTCGGCTGCTTTTGACACTGTTGACCACCCCCTCCTTCTACAGACCCTCAACTCTCTGGGTCTCGGTGACACTGCACTTGCTTGGGTTGACTCCTATTTATCCAACAGGTCCTTCTGTGTGTCCTTTGCTGGTAACTCCTCCTCTTCATTGCCTCTATCTGTTGGTGTACCTCAAGGCTCTGTCCTTGGTCCTCTGCTCTTTTCCATCTACACCTCCTCCCTGGGCAAAATCATCAACAGCTTTGGCTTTAATTACCACCTCTATGCTGATGACACTCAGATCTACCTCTCTACCCCTGATCTCTCTCCCCCTGTCCTTTCAAAAGTCAGTGACTGTTTATCTGGTATCTCCTCCTGGTTGGCCTCCCACCACCTAAAGATCAACATGTCAAAGACTGAGCTCCTACTTATTCCTCCCTCCAATGCCTCCCCACCTCCTGACTTCTCTATCACGGTGGAGGGTATCACCATCTCCCCATCAAACCAAGTTCGCTGTCTTGGAGTTACACTTGACTCTGCTCTTTCCTTCATCCCCCACATCCAGTCTCTTTCCTCCTCCTGCCGATACCAACTGCGTAATATTTCCAGAATTCGGCCATTTCTTACCGCTGTCACCACAAAACTACTCATACACGCCCTGGTAATCTCCCGACTCGACTATTGCAATAATCTCTTATCTGGCCTCCCTCTGTCCCGCCTCTCCCCCCTACAATCCATCCTGAACGCCTCCGCCAGGCTAATTCACCTCACCCGCCGCTCTGTCTCTGCCGCTCCCCTCTGCGAGTCCCTTCACTGGCTCCCCATCCACTGCAGAATTAAGTTCAAAATCCTTATCCTTACCTACAAACCCTCACTAACTCAGCTCCCCACTACCTGTCCTCACTAATCACCAAATACACCCCAGCCCGCTCCCTAAGGTCAAACAGTGACCTGCGCCTAGCTTCTCCCCGCATCACCTCTTCCCATGATAGACTGCAGGATTTCTCACGCGCAGCCCCCACTCTCTGGAACGCTCTCCCTCGTACTGTCAGACTTTCCCCTAACTTCTCTTCCTTCAAACGCTCCCTTAAAACATTCCTATTTAGGGAAGCCTACCCCCCAACTCACTGACGCAACCATCAATCACTCTCACCTTACAGTCCTCTCCTCCTGTTTCCAACCCCAACCCTCCCAGATTGTGAGTTCCTACGGGAATAGGGCCCTCATCTCCTCCTGTACTGTTTGTCAAATGTTGTTCAATGTATTGTAACCCTGTCTATACTGTGCCTATTGTACAGCGCTGCGGAATATGCTGGTGCTTAATAAATAAAGAATAATAATAATAATAATAAGGGTTAAAAATAAAAACAAAAAATTCCTTCAAATATCGTGCCTAGGAGGTCCCCATAACCTGCCCGTGAAGTGGCGGATTTCTAGGATGTATAGAAATATGTAAAAAGCAAAAAATGACATTTCAAATGACGGTAAATGCTTTTCCTTTAATCTATCCATAAACAACTGCTTGGGGCGGCAGCCTGTATGAAAAGAGGAGACATTTTCATACAAGCAGAAAAAGTTTACAGATTTTTTGGCGGTGAAAAGCAGAAGAATGGAAACTTCTAGACCAAAAAGCCGATTTGGAAAGTGAGATAAATGGGAGAATTTTTCTGGTTCGGCTATTTTGGCCTAGAATTTTCCATTCTCCAGTCATTCTCCTGAGTTTCACCTTTCTCTGAATAACCCTGTCAGGGTTATTCAGAGAGCGGTGAAGAGCAGGAGAATGACTGGAGAATGGAAAATTCTTGGTCAAAATAGCCGAACCAGAAAAATTCTCCCATTTAGGCTGGGGTCAGACTAGCGAAATTTTAACGTGCGTTTAGGCGCACTTAATCACGGCCGCACTAGCAGCAAATGACGGGCAATGACGGCCAATATACGAAGTACGGTCGCACGAAAGTCCGGCTGCGCAACGCAAGTGGAAAACGAACGCATTTTTTCGAGAACGCAGAACCGCTAGTACGGACGTACAGAGTGCGCTGCGTCCGCTAGCGGCGTGTGTGTGTGATTTGGAGACGTCAGACCCTGCTTATGTCCGGCCAACATAACGTCCAGACACCCAAAGTTTCCTGGTTTGGATCCGTAAAAAAATCACGCTCAAAAATGCGCATCGTATGACCGTTTTCGCGCAATCCGTGAAAAAATACGGCAATGCGTTCAGACGCACTTTTTGACGGTCGCTGCGAAAAATGCGTTAGTCTGACCTTAGCCTTATCTCACTTTCCAAATCGGCTATTTGATCCAGATTGTTCTCTTTTCCTGCCATTCTCCTGGTTTTCACCTTTCTCTGAACAACCCTGAGAGACAGGTGAAAGCCAGGAGAACTGGCAAGAGAAGAGAACTGTCACGGAACGGACATGAGAGCTCTTTTCAGCGAGCCACAGGACTAAAGACTGAACCCTTTTTAAAGACCATTTTTCCTGTTTTCGTTTTGGTTTTGCGTCTGAGCCTATGGACCTCTTATTTTATTGCTAGATGTGGTTTTATTGGTGTAATGTAATAAAAATGTACCCTGTATGATGTGACTGTAAAAGTATGAAAGAAACCATTTGTATGTGTTTTTCCCCGTCGCCATTTTGCTCATCCCAGCATGGTCTCACAGAACAAAGGATCTCATGCCCCAAGATGGAGGATGCAGCGGGCCAGCTGATTGGAGGCTTTTCCAAGACCTCATCTACCTAATCCCTGGACAATGGGAAGGCTGAAAGGGACCTGATAGGGAACAGGAGGCTGGGAAAGGAGCCAATCAGTGCTGGTTGTGTGGGTGGGGGAGTTGGTAATCTGTTTGTGTGAAGTTGTATAAATGACCCTGTTGAAACCCATAAAATTCAATTCACTGTTTTAAAGCATACAGCCGCGTCTGGTGTCTTCATTTCAGAGCTACAATCACTATTGCAGGAGACACTCAGCGGTCTCCTGCATCACCACTCAACCCAGGAACGGGATCCCCAAGGCAACACCGCACCATCTCTCCAGACGCCGGACCAACGCCATTTCATCCTCCAGGCCGCTCGAGACGCCGAGTGCCGTGCCACTCAGTAGTCGGGCCGGACGCCATCAAAGGGGGGGGGTCAGATAGAGCAGGACCGCAGGCGGACTTCCATCCCGCCACAAGAACAATTTAGACCAAATAGCCGATTTGGAAAGTGAGATAAATGGGAGAATTTTTCTGGTTTGGCTATTTTGACCTAGAATTTTCACTTCTCCAGTTATTCTCCTGCTTTTCACCGCTCTCTGAATAACACTGTGAATGTTTAATCCTGAGGTGAAAAATAACATTGCTTTAGATTTTTTTCAAACACCAGTTAAATGCAGCATATTAGGATGTTTTAGGGAAATTAATTCTCAAATTTCAATCAGAAGCAGACACCACCCACCCTCAGTATTAGACATGTGCACAGCACAAAATTTCGTTTTGAACTAATGGAATAGTCCTAAAATGCAATTTATTTAGTTGCTAAAGAAATTCGTTTTCAGTTCTTTAGTATGAAAATTAATTTCATTCATCCGAAAACCAGCGGATACAATTACTATTGTAGTGGCTCCTCAGAGGGCTGAGATCGCTGCTTGTTACAGTATCTCTCACTCTCAGCACAATGTGTCAGGCAAAGCTGTTACAGTAACTGACTGCTGCTCATCACAGCGCTCAGAGTTTCAGTAAAACTAGTAAATAATATTTTTATATATAAGAGGTTAGAACAATATTATTTCCTTGTTTTACTGAAACTCTGAGCGCTGTTACAGTCAGTTACTGTAACAGCTGAGCCTGATACATTGTACTGAGAGATAATATAACAAGCAGCCAATCTCAGCGCTCACAGCCACTGGATTTAAAGGGCTAAAAAAAAAAGGCTCCTCTCTGTATAATGTATAGAACATCCTCCTGCATTAATTAATGCCCCTCTCTGTATAGAACATCTTACTGTATTGGCAAGTGGAGGGTGCAGAACTTCGGAATGCAATGCTTCTCCAGCACAGGAGAGGGAACTTTTACTTAAACTTTGTATCTCTGTGGGGGAGACAAAGGAATATAAAAGCAGGGGAGAGGGAAAATATTAACGTAAATCGGTCTGAAAGCTGAGAGAAGAGATGACTGGTGCAAATTTATTTTTATAATAAAATAAAGCACTTTAAATCCAGGGAAAACATTCAAATAAATCACACTGAAGGCTCATAATGACAGAGTAACTGTGAGCGCTGGATACTAAATGTATCAGATGTAAAAAAAAACTTTATAACAAGCAGCACTGGGAGAGAAGAGGGACTTTATATAAAACGTGTATTAAAGATGAGGAAAGGGGGATAGTGCTCCTGGATAATATAAAATGTATCAGACCTAAGCCCCTATTATGCAGAGCGGGACGGGAGATAACACACGTTTTATAAAGTCCCTCTCTTCTCCCAGCACTGCTTGTTATAAAGGGGTTTTTACTACCCAGCCCTCCTCTGTCATTAGCTTTCAGTGTGATTTATTTGACTGTTTCGCTTCTCCAGCTGCTTTTATCATCTTGTCTGCCTCATAGACATGCAAGGGTTAAGTAAAGGTTTCCTCTCCTGTGATGGCTGTCTGTGCTGCGAGTGAGTATTCTGGAGCTCTATCACTGTCAGATTTTCGGGTAGGGGTCGGGAAGGATTACACATACAAACCTTTTCTGTAGCTTTGCGATGTTGCATTCAATACTGGTCTCCTTCACTCATCAATGTAATATCACAAAAAGGACTGAAACTAAAATGTAGTACATTTTATTTTAGTTTCTTTTGTTTTTTGTACTGAGCAGTTTCGTATCTCTTGAGTCATACTAAAACTAAATTATCCCAAAATTCGGACTAAATCATTTTCGTACTAAAACGAATGCACATGTCTACTCAGTATATTGTACAATGTATCAAATTGATTACCAGAATAAAAACACCTGGTGTTATGCCCGTTTGTGAACAGAGGTCATTTAGAGTTGACAATCTTTCCACGTACACATTAGTTTTTAATTCAATATCTAATAAACCGTTGCTTATAATATTCTGCAGTAAAGAGTCTCTTTATTTCTAGATTTTTTTAGTATTTTTTTAAGCATTTTCTATACTTTTTCAAAAAAAAAATTTTTAGAGCCCGAACCGAACACGCCCAAAAAGTTCGAAATTTGCGAACTTTAGAACTGCCAAAGTTCGGGTCGAACTCCGAACCGTCCGAACCCGAACAGCTCATCCCTAGTCAGAAGTCTTTTATTCGTCTTTTCAACAATGTCCTAGTCTGTTAGGACGTTGTCTAAAAGAATATGAGGCTATTACTGCTCCCAATAGGTGTAATGAGCGCTGTGGCACTCACACAAGAGTAGCGAGGTTGAGATCTTGTTGGACAGAGATATGTGCTTGATGGTTGCAAAACACACAGGGACATATTACAATGTTGGTGCTAACTTAGGCTGGGGTCAGACCAGCGCACTTTTAACGTGCGTTCTGGTGCACTTAATCACGGCCGCACTAGCAGCAAATGACAGGCAATGACAGCCAATATACGAAGTACGGTCGCACGAAAGTCCGGCCGCGCAATGGAAAATTAACGCATTTTTTCGAGAACGCAGAACCGCTAGTACGGACGTACAGAGTGCGCTGCGCCCGCTAGCGGTGTGTGTGTGTGTGTGATTTGGAGACGTCAGACCCTGCTCGTGTCCGGCCAACATAACGTCCAGACGCAAAAAGTTTCCTGGTTTGGATTCGTAAAACATCACGCACGAAAATGCGCATCGTATGACCGTTTTCGCATATTCCGTGAAAAAATACATCAATGCGTTCGGACGCACTTTTTTTACGTTCGCGTGTAAAAATGCTTTCGTTTGACCCTAGCCTTAACGTGCGTTCTGGCGCACATAATTATGGCCGCACTAGCAGCAGATGACGGGCAATGACGGCCAATATACGATGTACGGCCGCACAAAAGTCCGGCCGTGCAACGCAAGTGGAATTTGAACGCATTTTTTTGAGAACGCTGAACCGCTAGTACGGACGTACAGAGTGCGCAGCTGCGGCATACCGGCGTGTTTGCGTGATTAGGAGATGTCAGACGCTGCTAATGTCCAGCCTACATAACGTCCAGACGCAAAAAGAGTTTTATTGACGATCCGTACAAAATCATGCCCGAAAATGCGCGTCGTCTGACCGTTTTTGCGCATTCCGTGAAAAAATACGTCAATGCGTTCGGACGCACTTTTTCACGTTCGCGGGAAAAATGCTTTCGTCTGACCCTAGCCTTAACCAGAGCTGTTGTAAACTGAAAACCTCCATAGGTTATAATGGCTCTGGGAAGTTTCCAACAGCTCTGGTTATGTTAGCACCAACTATGTAATAATGGCCCTCAGTATTTTCAGACTTATACTCCAAAGCCAAGGAGTATAACAGGACAACTGAACTGCTACGAAGTTCCAAAGTTTTCAAGACCAACTGACAACTTGGAGCACAAAACAATACAGAGGGCTTCAACACTTGAATGGGTGAACCGAGGTAGTTCGTTTGACAGTCAACGTATTGTGCAGACTGCAGGGCAGTCACCGACCTGACAGACTTAGCGTTTTCTTATAAGCTTAGACTGGTATGTTGTAACTTGAAATCACCAGGGTCTACTGACACACATAAAGGTTTATAGCTGGTACAAACCCGGGTACACTTGGCAAGCTGAGCATGGCGATCATATGCAGAAAACAGTATCTCGCTATTGCGGATTGTACAGAAATACATGACCTTAAATCATAAACCTTGGACCTGGAATAGAACCCCGATAAAGGCTGTAGAAAGTAAACCAGAGCGAGAGGGGAATATCCCCATAAATTGAGTAAAATCCCAAGCAGCCTGCATAGGGTTAGACCCAGGACGCACAGGACTAGCAACAGCTATAGTACGTAACATAAGAATGGTCAAAACAAGCCGGGTCAAAATCAGGAGCAGGGATCGTAGACGTAAACGGGTCGGCAACTGGAATATCAATGATAGCAATGGTAAGCGATGCGGGAACAGAACTCCACGTCAGGATGACGAGGCAACTCCCCGCGCCCTGCTTTAATCCCGGCAGCTCCTCGTGACCACACCAGGACCTGCCCCCTCAGACGCCGTTCGGCCATTACAAGGTGCTGGCACTCGACCAGCCAGTGGCACCGAACTATGCCCAGACCCCCTGGGCAGCACAGCAGGGGCTGAGGCTGTAACAATAGGTCATCTCAGAATCATCATTTATTTATCGCTTTGCGTAAACCTTATAATCCAGTAACTTCCACTTCTTTGGCCAGGTGGGTTAAATGGATCATGTCTAAAGCTGCTATAGATGTCTACATGTTTGGAGCTCATTCATCTCGGAGTGTGGCAGCTTTCGGGGCTTTATCTCAAGGATTTCATCTTGAAGACATCATAAAAACAGCAGACTGGTCCAGAGAATCCACCTTTTAGGGAGTGTTATGTTAAACCAGTGTGTCACATGTCACAATCACTAATTAAGCTTTGAACTAGCATAATATGAGCCTCTGTGTCTTGTGCGATAATTCCCAGATTCCCCTATTAACATGACGGGGAATCATAATTATAATAAAGACACGGAGGCGAGTATTATCCCACCCTTCTTACTGGGTTAGTCCCGCCCTTAGGTTTGATTGATAATATGTTGAATTTAACAGTTTTTACAGGATTTACAAATTTCTGTCAAAAATAGTTCCTGGTAATCTCTAATGCAGGGCTCAAAATTTCAAGTCCCAAGCTACTAGCCAGGCCTTAAGAGTTACTCGCCACCAGTTGCCCCACGTAACCCCTACCCTGCCCTCAACTCCGCCCCAAACACACCCTTAAATTATCTTATGAAATGACACTGTTAAATGTTTTATTCAGAATAAAGCTACAAAAGTAAATAGCCACATCAACATAAACCAATGTAAACTTAAAGGAAAATATGTGCTTTACATCAATAGGGATGCAAGCAAAATATTAAGTGTAACTGCTCAGCTTTTAATAAACTTACTGCATTTTTTTCATCTTCACAATCACTCCAGATACATATAGACACAGAGACATCAGACCCCAGATACAGGCATACCCAGAAATCAGACCCCAGATACAGGCCTACCTAGAAATCAGACCCCAGATACAGGCATACCCAGAAATCAGACCCCAGATACAGGCATACCCAGAAATCAGACCCCAGATACAGGCATACCCAGAAATCAGACCCCAGATACAGGCATACCCAGAAATCAGACCCAAGATACAGGCATACCCAGAAATCAGACCCCAGATGCAGGCATACCCAGAAATCAGACCCCAATGTGAGCAGAGCGAGGGACCAGATGAGAACCGCCAGGACAGGGCAGGCATAGGCGTCAGACATCCGGCTCGCCCTCTCTAACTTCATCAGAGGGGGCTGGCTGCCATCTTGGATTCCCCTGGCCAGCAGGAGGGCCTAAAAACAAAAAAGCATGACCGCCGCCAGAATATGCAGTTCAGATAACACAAAATAATTTATCTTGCTGCAGGCGTCTGCATTCCCACTCGCCCTCACTTAATTTCCACTCGCCAAATGCTAGTAGGTGAGTGACAATTTTGAGGCCTGCTCTAATGTATATGGTTTTTGTTGACAGTGTAAACTGCGTTTCGAAGTATGACGGAATGGGTGTTGTCCGCCTGCGGGTGTGCTCTTATCTGCGTGCCCCCCAGCGCTTACCGCTGGCCCGACTACCGAGTGGCACGGCACTCGGCGTCTCGTGCGGCCTGGAGTGACCCTGGGGAAGGGTTAGCGGGCGGTGAAGGGGACCCCTGCGTGGAACCAGCCCGACCACTGAGCAACACGGTACTCAGCGTCTCGAGCAGCTGGTTCACTGACCTTGTGTGTGTGGGAGCGTCTGCGGTGCTGGCGTACGGATATGGGGATCGGATCTTCCCCGGATGAATATTCGGATCTTATGGGCTCTCAATCGGATGAATATTCGGATCTTACGGGATCTCAATCGGATGAATATTCGGATCTTTCACTTGCCGCTCGATATACCGAAGTGCGGTAGATGGGCCGCGCCTTCGGATCGGATCGCGGCACCTCGATCGAATATTCTCAAGTCCGATGACCCTACGCTGCACCTCTGTCCTGATGCGGGATGCAGGCACAGGGTGTTCGTTTCGGATGTTCGCTGGATACCGCACTCTGAGACCGCGTGGGATCTCAGGAAATACAGCCGATAATAAAAGTCACCAGGCGAAGCTGAATGCACTAGTAAATCTGCTTTATTTTTCCACATCACATACATTTATAAACTTTAACACAGTATCAGAACAATGGGAATCCCTGCCCGCCCACACAAGTCCCATTGGCCCTCGCTGGCAGGAGGCACCCGGGCCCCGATTCGTATTGGCGGTTACGAATCGGGGAGTTTCCGATTCGGACCGGATGGTCCGTATTGACCATTTTGCGATTCGACCGGATGGTCCGAATCGGCCATTTTCCGATCCGATCATTCTGACCGGATCCACGAGGCGATGGAAAATGACGACGGGCAAGGCACATACAAAGGAATTATCATACATTTCACAATACACAAATGGGGACACTTTTATTACACCACACTCAAAACCACATCTAATTAAAATATAAACTGAACCCCGTTGCTATGGGTGCAACGGCCCCTAACAGTCTATGGCAAAACCCCGTCCCCATGAACCGCCCCTGGCTGAGGGTGTTGGGCCATTCCGTGACACGAAGCATTAATTGGACAGTGAATATTTCTCCCATTGTTCATTTTGCTGGATAAGATGTTCGTTTGTCTCACTTCAGAAAAGAGGAGTGGTCAAGGGTTAACAGAGGATTTATAGAGCGATCTGCAGGATGATTGGTTAAGAGAGGACTGGACTGTACCATTAACTGTTAAACTGTTTTATGTATTTTAAACTCTGTTTTTTCTCTCAAAATACTTTTGTTGTTGTATTTGAGAGATATTCTTTGCTGCTATCGGTTAAAGTAAAAAAAAGATATAATAAGGACAAGGAGGTGAGTATTATGCTAATTATGATTCCGCATCATGGTAACAGGGGAATCTGAGAATCCACCCCAGAGATAACACACACTAATCCCCCAGAGATAACAACCACTAATCGCCCAAGAGATAACAAACACTAATCCCTAAGAGATAACAAACACTAATCCCCCCAGAGATAACAAACACTAATACCCCGAGAGATAACAAACACTAATACCCCGAGAGATAACAAACACAAATCTCCCCAAGAGATAACAAACACTAAACCCCCCAGAGATAACAAACACTAATCCCCCAGAGATAACAAACCCTAATCCCCCAGAGGTAACAAACCATAATCCCCCAGAGATAATAACCACTAATCCCCCAGAGATAACACTTAATCCCCTAGAGATAACAACAACCACAAATCCCCCAGAGATAACAACCACTAATCTCCCAGAGATAACAACCACTAATCTCCCCTAGAGATAACAACCACTAATCTCCCCTAGAGATAACAACCACTAATCTCCCAGAGATAACAAACCCTAATCTCCCCAGAGATAACACTAATCCCCCAGAGATAACAATAACCCACAGAGATAACCCTAATCCCCCCAGAGATAACAAACCCTAATCCCCCAGAGATAACACTAATCCCCCCAGAGATAACACTAATCCCCCAGAGATAACACTAATCCCCCAGAGATAACACTAATCCCCCAGAGATAACAACCACTAACCCCCAGAGATAACAAACCCTAATCTCCCCAGAGATAACACTAATCCCCCCAGAGATAACAAACCCTAATTCGACAGTGTAAACTGCGTTTCGAAGCATTAATTGGACAGTGAATATTTATCCCATTGTTCATTTTGCTGGATAAGATGTTCGTTCGTCTCGCTTCAGAAAAGAGGAGTGGCCAAGGGTTACCAGAGGATTTATAGAGCGATCTGCAGGATGATTGGTTAAGAGAGGACTGGACTGTACCATACTTTTGTTGTTGTATTTGGGGAATCTGGGAATCCACTAATCCACCCAGAGATAACAAACAATAATCCCCCCCAGAGATAACCACTAATCCCCCCAGAGATAACAAACTCTAATCCCCCAGAGATAACACTAATCCCCCCAGAGATAACAACCGCTAATCTCCCAGAGATAACACTAATCCCCCCGAGATAACAAACCCTAATCCCCCCAGAGATAACAAACCCTAATCCCGCAGAGATAAAACTAATCCCCATAGATAGCACTAATCCCCCAGAGATAACATTAATCCCCCAGAGATAACACAAATCCCACAGAGAAAACATCCCCAGAGATAACACTAATTCCCTCAGAGATAACAAACCCTAATCCCCAGAGCTAACAAACCCTAATCCCCAGAGATAACAAGCCCTAATCCCCTAGAGATAACAAACCCTAATCTCCAGAGATAACAACCACTAATCTCCCAGAGATAACACTAATCCCCCTAGAGATAACAACAACCACTAATACCCCAGAGATAACAACCACTAATCCCCCAGAGATAACAACTACTAATCTCCCCAGAGATAACAACCACTAATCTCCCAGAGATAACAATCCCTTATCCCCAGAGATAACAAACCCTAATCCCCTGAGATAACAAACCCTAATCCCCCAGAGATAACAAACCCTAATCCCCCAGAGATAACAAACACTAATCTCCCAGAGATAACAAACCCTAATCCCCCAGAGATAACAAACCCTAATCCCCCAGAGATAACACTAATCCCCCAGAGATAACAAACCCTAATCCCCCAGAGATAACAAACCCTAATCCCCCAGAGATAACAAACCATAATCCCCCAGAGATAACAAACCATAATCCCCCAGAGATAACAAACCATAATCCCCCAGAGATAACAAACCCTGATCCCCTAGAGATAACACTAATCCCGAAGAGATAACAAACCCTAATCCCCCAGAGATAACACTAATCCCCCAGACATAACACTAATCCCGTAGAGATAACACTAATCCCCCAGAGATAACAACCTAATCCCCCCAGAGATAATACTAATACCCCCAGAGATAACACTAATCCCCCAGAGATAACAAACCCTAATCCCCCAGAGACAACAAACCCTAATCTCCAGAGATAACAAACCCTAATCCAACAGAGATAACAAACACTAATCCCCCAGAGATAACAAACCCTAATCATCCCAGAGATAACACTAATCCCCCAGAGATAACAAACCCTAATCCCCAGAGATAACAAACCATAATCCCCTCAGAGATAACAAACCCTAATCCCCCAGAAATAAAAGCCACTAATCCCCCAGAGATAACACTAATCCCCCAGAGATAACAACCACTTATCTCCCAGAGATAACAACCACTTATCTCCCAGATATAACAAACCCTAATCTCCCCAGAGATAACACTAATCCCCCAGAGATAACAATAACCCACCAGAGATAACAATAACCCCCAGATATAACAAACAATAATCCCCCCAGAGATAAAAAACACTAATCCCCCAGAGATAACAACCAGTAATCCCCCAGAGATAACAACCACTGATCTCCCCAGAGATAACAAACCCTAATCCCCAGAGATAACACTAATCCCTCAGAGATAACACGAATCCCCCAGAGATAACACGAATCCCCCAGAGATAACACTAATCCCCCAGAAATAACACCAAACCCCCAGAGATAACACCAAACCCCGAGAGATAACACCAAACCCCTAGAGAAAACACTAATCCCCCAGAGATAACACTAATCCCCCCAGAGATAACACTAATCCCAAGCGATAACACTAATCCCCTAGAGATAACAAACCCTAATCCCCTAGACATAACAAACCCTAATCTCCAGAGATAACAAACCCTAATCCAACAGAGATAACAAACACTAATCCCCCAGAGATAACAATCCCTAATCACCCCAGAGATAACACTAATCCCCCAGAGATAACAAACCCTAATCCTCAGAGATAACAAACCATAATCCCCTCAGAGATAACAAACTCTAATCCCCCAGAGATAACACCCACTAATCCCCCAGAGATAACACTAATCCCCTAGAGATAACATCCACTTATCTCCCAGAGATAACAACCAAACCCTAATCTCCCCAGAGATAACACTAATCCCCCAGAGATAACAATAACCCCCAGAGATAACACTAATCCCCCCAGAGAGAACACTAATCCACCCAGAGATAACAAACCCTAATCCCCCAGAGATAACAAACCCTAATCCCCCAGAGATACCACTAATCCCCCAGAGATAACACTAATCCCCAAGAGATAACACTAATCCCCCAGAGATAACAACCACTAATCACCCCAAGAGATAACAAAAACTAATCCCCCAGAGATAACAAACAATAATCCCCCCAGAGATAACCACTAATCCCCCCAGAGATAACACTAATCCCCCAGAGATAACACGAATCCCCCAGAGATAACACCAAACCCCCAGAGATAACACCAAACCCCCAGAGATAACACCAAGCCCCCAGAGAAAACACTAATCCCCCAGAGATAACACTAATCCCCCCAGAGATAACACTAATCCCCCCAGAGATAACACTAATCCCCTAGAGATAACAAACTCTAATCCCCTAGAGATAACACTAATCCCCCCAGAGATAACACTAATCCCCCCAGAGATAACACTAATCCCCTAGAGATAACGAACCCTAATCTCTCAGAGATAACAAACCCTAATCCCCCAGAGATAACAACCACTAATCTCCCCAGAGATAACACTAATCCCCCAGAGATAACAAACCCTAATCCCCCAGAGATAACAAACCCTAATCCCCAGAGATAACAAACCCTAATCCCCCAGAGATAACAACCACTAATCTCCCCAGAGATAACACTAATCCCTCAGAGATAACAAAACATAATCCCTCAGAGATAACAAACACTAATCTCCCCAAGAGATAACAAACACTAATCCCCCAAGAGATAACACTAATCCCCCCAGAGATAACACTAATCCCCCAGAGATAACACTAATCCCGCAGAGATAACCCTAATCTCCCCAGAGATAACACTTATCTCCCAGAGATAACACTAATCCCCCAGAGATAACACTAATCCCCCAGAGATAACACTAATCCCCAAGAGATAACACTAATCCCCCAGAGATAACAACCACTAATCACCCCAAGAGATAACAAAAACTAATCCCCCAGAGATAACAAACAATAATCCCCCCAGAGATAACCACGAATCCCCCCAGAGATAAAAAAACACGAATCCCCCAGAGATAACAACCAGTAATCCCCCAGAGATAACAAACCCTAATCCCCAGAGATAACACTAATCCCCCAGAGATAACACTAATCCCCCAGAGATAACACGAATCCCCCAGAGATAACACGAATCCCCCAGAGATAACACCAAACCCCCAGAGATAACACCAAACCCCCAGAGATAACACCAAGCCCCCAGAGAAAACACTAATCCCCCAGAGATAACACTAATACCCCCAGAGATAACACTAATCCCCCAGAGATAACACTAATCCCCTAGAGATAACAAACCCTAATCCCCTAGAGATAACACTAATCCCCCCAGAGATAACACTAATCCCCCAGAGATAACACTAATCCCCTAGAGATAACGAACCCTAATCTCTCAGAGATAACAAACCCTAATCCCCCAGAGATAACAACCACTAATCTCCCCAGAGATAACACTAATCCCCCAGAGATAACAAACCCTAATCCCCCAGAGATAACAAACCCTAATCCCCAGAGATAACAAACCCTAATCCCCCAGAGATAACAACCACTAATCTCCCCAGAGATAACACTAATCCCCCAGAGATAACACCAATCCCCTAGAGATAACAAACCCTAATCTCCTAGAGATAACAAACCCTAATATCCCAGAGATAACAAACCCTAATCCCCAGAGATAACAAACCCGAATCCCTCAGAGATAACAAACCCTAATCCCCCAGAGATAACACTAATCCCCCAGACATAACACTAATCCCGTAGAGATAACACTAATCCCCCAGAGATAACACCAAACCCCCAGAGATAACACAAATCCCGCAAAGATAACACTAATCCCCCAGAGAAAACAACCACTAATCCTCCAGAGATAACAAACCCTAATCCACAGAGATAACAAACCCTAATCCCCTAGAGATAACACTAATCCCCCAGAGATAACAAACCATAATCCCCCAGAGATAACAAACCATAATCCCCCCAGAGATAACAAACCCTAATCCCCCAGAGATAACACTAATCCCCAGACATAACACTAATCCAGTAGAGATAACACTAATCCCCCAGAGATAACAACCACTAATCCCCCAGAGATAACACTAATCCCTCAGAGATAACACCAAACCCCCCGAGATAACACAAATCCCCCAGAGATAACACTAATCTCCCCAGAGATAACAAACACTAATCCCCCAGAGATAACAAACCCTAATCCCCCCAGAGATAACAAACCCTTATCCCCCAGAGACAACACTAATCCCCCAGAGATAACAAACCCTTATCCCCCAGAGATAACAAACCATAATCCCCCAGAGATAACAAACCCTAATCCCCCAGAGATAACACTAATCCCCAGACATAACACTAATCCCGTAGAGATAATACTAATCCCCCAGAGATAACAACCACTAATCCCCCAGAGATAACACTAATCCCTCAGAGATAACACCAAACCCCCCGAGATAACACTAATCCCCCAGAGATAACACTAATCTCCCCAGAGATAACAAACACTAATCCTGCAGAGATAAAACTAATCCCCAGAGATAGCACAAATCCCCCAGAGATAACACTAATCCCCCAGAGATAACACTAATCCACCCAGAGATAACACTAATCCCCCAGAGATAACACTAATCCCCCCAGAGATAACACTAATCCCCCCAGAGATAACAAACCCTAATCCCCTCAGAGATAACAAACCCTAATCCCCCAGAGATAAAAAAAACCCTGATCCCCCAGAGATAACAAACCCTAATCCCCAGAGATAACACTAATCCCCCAGAGATAACACTAATGCCGTAGAGATAACACCAAACACCCAGAGATAACACTAATCCCGCAAAGATAACACTAATCCCCCAGAGATAACAACCACTAATCATCCACAGATAACAAAAATCCCCCAGAGATAACACTAATCCCCCAGAGATAACACCAATCCCCTAGAGATAACAAACCCTAATCTCCTAGAGATAACAAACCCTAATATCCCAGAGATAACAAACCCTAATCCCCAGAGATAACAAACCCTAATCCCTCAGAGATAACAAACCCTAATCCCCAGAGATAACAAACCCTAATCCCCCAGAGATAACACTAATCCCCCAGACATAACACTAATCCCGTAGAGATAACACTAATCCCCCAGAGATAACACCAAACCCCCAGAGATTACACAAATCCCGCAAAGATAACACTAATCCCCCAGAGATAACAAACCCTAATCCCCCAGAGATAACACTAATCCCCCCAGAGATAACAAACCCTAATCTCCACAGAGATAACAAACCCTAATCCCCTCAGAGATAACAAACCCTAATCCCCCAGAGATAACAAACCCTAATCCCCAGAGATAACCCTAATCCCCCAGAGATAACAAACCCTAATCCCCCAGAGATAACAAATCATAATCCCCCAGAGATAACAAACCCTAATCCCCCAGAGATAACACTAATCCCCCAGAGATAACAAACCCTAATCCCCCAGAGATAAAAAACCATAATCCTCCAGAGATAACAAACCATAATCCCCCAGAGATAACAAACCCCAATCCCCCAGAGATAACACTAATCCCCCAGATATAACACTAATCCCGTAGAGATAACACTAATCCCCCAGAGATAACAACCACCAATCCTCCAGAGATAACACCAATCCCCCAGAGATAACACCAATCCCCCAGAGATAACAGTAATCCCCCCAGAGATAACACTAATCCCCAGTGTTCGGGGGAGGGGGGATAAAGTATTTTTATTTCCAGCCAGGGGAGGGGCGTAAATAATGTCTTTCTGGATGTTTTGCCGACCAAGGCAAATAAATAAACTTTATATTGCGGGGGGTTAATATTTTTTTATTACAGGGCCAGGTGACCACACTCACAAGGTCTGGTGCTGCTCAGCTGAGGGCTCCTTCAATTTTTCAGGAGCTAGTTTCATTTGGCCAGCTCTACATGGATATATTTACCCCCAGCTCACATGGGTATATTTACCCCCAGCTCACATTAATATATTGCCCCAGCTCACATGGATATGGATATATTGCCCCAAGCTCACATGGATATATTGCCCCCAGCTCTCATGGATATATATTTGCCCCAGCTCTCATGGATATATATTGTCCCCCAGCTTTCATGGACATATATTTGTCCCAGCTCTTAAGGATATATATTGTCCCCCAGCTTTCACGGATATATATTGCCCCCAGCTTTCATGGATATATATTGCCCCCAGCTCTCATGGATATATATTTTCCCCAGCTCTCATGGATATATATTGCCCCTAGCTCTCATGGATATATATTTTCCCCAGCTCTCATGGATATATATTGTCCCCCAGCTTTCATGGACATATATTTGTCCCAGCTCTCATGGATATATATTGTCCCCCAGTTTTCACGGATATATATTGCCCCCAGCTTTCATGGATATATATTGCCCCCAGCTTTCATGGATATATATTGCCCCCAGTTCACATGGATATATTGTCCTCAGCTCACATGGATATATTTCCCCCCAGCTCCTCTCACCTCCTGGCTCCAGTCTGCAGCGGTTCTTCTCCCTGCGAGCGGCCGCATGCAGTTTGGCCTCTCTCTGGGAACCACCTGACCAGCGCACGAGATTGCAGAGTTCACGTGAACTCTGCGTTCTTGCAAGCTCGTTAGGTGGTTCCCTGCGAGCGGCCAAGCTGAATGCTGGCGGCCGCTCGCAGGGAGAAGAACCGCCGGTGGCAGCAATATTCTCGGCCCCGGCCTGCGCCCCCTTGCAGCGGTGTCCATGGTGAGCGCCTCACCCGCCTCGCCCTCCCTACGGCCCTGGTGTTTGCCTCTTGTGACTGAACATGGCAGCACAGGAAGCGGAGCGAGGCGTTACCTGTGTCTCCTGCCAAGCACTTTAAATGTGCTTCAATCTCCATAATGCAAACAGCTGATGACACTCCACTTTGCCGGCAATAGGGATGTCTGTATACACACGCGCCGCCCTGTAATTTGTGCGGATGAATCAGTTTAGGTTATTACAACACTATTTTGTTCTAAGGTTCATTTCTTCAGCTTCGAGCCATTAGCTCTGCCCAACCTTCCCGCGCTGGCAGCACTGGCCCCGTCAGATTATTCTTCGGTAATGCCTGGCGTAGCAGCTTGAGTGAAAGAGTGAGCCTCTCGTCTGGGCTTTTTCCTCCGTGCCCGAGGACTGATTACACTAGATTTTCACCTGGTTGACTGATCCCATAGTAGGAAGCTGGTTGTCTGCCATTAGCCGGCATTGTAAAGGGATGTTAGGCCGGCACTGGGTCAGTGAGCAGGGAAATAGCCTGTTAGCGGACTCATATCCCAGGCAGCGCGTGTTACAGGAGTCAGACAGGCATGGTCGCCATGTGGAAACACACGCACACCTCTCCGAGCTGGAAGTGCTTATACATCCAGTGTCTGCCCGTATCTCACCATTTATTCACCAGTTATCCTTTCGACTCCTTCATGGCTGGAGTACTACCACCCCAATAAACGTGTAAAGATGCCAGTGGCCGGTAGGGCCCCTGATCTGCACATGCCCTGCGTGGCGTTTCCATGCGGTGGTGGCGGAGGCTGTTTTGGCGTTTTCCCTCAGTATAGGAACACAATCCGGGCTCTTTGTGGCATCCTTTGTGTTCCAGTCACGTCACAATAAGCAACAGCAGCAAAATATAAAAAACTCACAAGAACGTAAATAAAATAAATTGCATTTTTTAAGAAGATTTTTCTTTGTAATTATTTCTGCACAATTAATGTGTCAGGAGAAAAAATATTTCAAAACTGATAACAGGAAAAACACGTGCGGTGACTCCAGTTTCTAGCAATTCTATGAGGTAAGAGCTACCATTTTAAAGCTAAAATTCACCCAAACTTACAACGCTTGTAGAATAACTGAATTCAAAACCACTGCTCGAGAGAGTATGTGCCTGATTCCTCCAGCCTTCTCTGCAACCTGACCCTGTAAAAGGGAGCTACTAGGCACTGGGAGGCTGGACAGGTATCTAAGAGTCGCCAGTCATGGGTGGGCTGGACAGGTAGCTAAGAGTCGCCAGTCATGGATGGGCTGGACAGGTAGCAGAGAGTCGCCAGTCATGGGTGAGCTGGACAGGTAGCTAAGAGTCGCCAGTCATGGGTGGGCTGGACAGGTAGCAGAGCGTCACCAGTCATGGGTGGGCTGCACAGGTAGCCGAGAGACGCCAGTCACAGGGGGCTGGAAAGGTAGCAGAGAGTCACCAGCCATGGGTGGGCTGGACAGGTAGCAGAGAGTCACCAGTCATGGGTGGGCTGGACAGGTAGCCGAGAGACGCCAGTCACGGGGGGCTGGACAGGTAGCAGATAGTCGACAGCCATGGGTGGGCTGGACAGGTAGCAGAGAGTCACCAGTCATGGGTGGGCTGGACAGGTAGCCGAGAGACGCCAGTCACGGGTGAGCTGGACAGGTGGCCGAGAGTCGCCAGTCATGGGTGAGCTGGACAGGTAGCCGAGAATCACCAGTCATGGGTGGGTTGGACAGGTAGCAGAGAGTCACCAGTCATGGATGAGCTGGACAGGTAGCCGAGAGTCGCCAGCCATGGGTGGGCTGGACAGGTAGCAGAGAGTCGCCAGTCATGGGTGAGCTGGACAGGTAGCAGAGAGTCGCCAGTCATGGGCGGGCTGGACAGGTAGCAGAGAGTCACCAGCCATGAGTGGGCTGGACAGGTAGCCGAGAGTCACCAGCAATGGGTGGGCTGGACAGGTAGCCGAGAGTCGCCAGTCATGGGTGGGCTGGACAGGTAGCCGAGAATTGCCAGTCATGGGTGGGCTGGACAGGTAGCAGAGAGTCGCCAGTCATGGGCGGGCTGGACAGGTAGCAGAGCGTCGCCAGTCATGGGTGAGCTGGACAGGTAGCCGAGAGTCGCCAGTCATGGGTGAGCTGGACAGGCAGTAGGGAGCTGCAAGGCAGAGGCAGGCTGGGCAGGTAGGGATGTGCTTGACTTTTTTTTTTCTGGGTCTTTTTCGTCTCGGGTCATTTCAGACAGTTTTTGTTTAGTTTCAATTTGGATCGATTTTGGATCAGTTAGTCGTTTTTTTAGGAGTTATTTTGTCTTCTATTGCTTATTTAAGAATGGGAAGTAGATTAGATCATGTCTGAAGCTGGTGTAGACATCTTCGGGTTCGGAGCTCACTCCTCCCGGATCGCTTCTGCTTCGGGAGCTTTTTCCCGGGGATGTCGTCTCGAGGACATCTTAAAGACAGCGGACTGGTCCAGAGAATCCACCTTTAGAGAATTTTATTTTAAACCGGTGTCTCACATGTCGCATTCATTAGTTACTTAAGCTTTGAACTAGCATAATAAGAGCCTCCGTGTCTTGTGGGATAATTCCCAGATTCCCCTATTATCATGACGGGGAATCATAATTATAGTAAAGACACGGAGACGAGTATTATCCCGCCCAAATGTGGTGAATTTTTTTCCCACCCTAATATCTGACGTGAAGGTTAAGTGTTCGATAAATTTTTAGATCATTTATCATTCGTTAACAAGCTCTAGTGATCTCTAATGTATTGTTTTCTCTGACAGCTTAATCCTTGGATTGGAATTTATCATACAAGGTTTCCTCTACATGTTCAAGGTTTCCATAAAGGAAGAAGGTCCTTCCGTTGTTCGATTGGTTAAAGAAGAATCGGGACGGTCTCGCATCAGAAAAGGGAAGAGCCAACGGTGGTCAGAGGATTTGAAGAGTTGGACTGTACCATTGTTATACTGGACTGTACCATTGTTATCTGTTATGTATATATACAGTTTAAACGTGGTTTTTTCACTCTCAAAATACTTTGTTGTGTATTTGAGAGATTGTTCTTTGCTGCTATCGGCGTAAGTAAAGAAAAGATAGCATAATACTCGCCTCCGTGTCTTTACTATAATTATGATTCCCCGTCATGATAATAGGGGAATCTGGGAATCCACACACTGCTGGGAAGCGCCTCTCTGTGGTATAATTAATGCAGCATATGAATCCACACACTGCTGGGAAGCGCCTCTCTGCGGTATAATTAATGCAGCATATGAATCCACACACTGCTGGGAAGCGCCTCTCTGTGGTATAATTAATGCAGCATATGAATCCACACACTGCTGGGAAGCACCTCTCTGCGGTATAATTCAGATCATTGGTCAAGTGAAGTGGTCGGGACAGGATGTACCTGCTAATAAGGGAGGAGATGTAGGTAGCGGCGAGGTTATGTAGAGCTTTGTATGTGACCAATGTAATGAATTGGATTCTAAAGGAAACAGGAGCCAGTGCAGAGATTGGATCTTTGTAATGAGGGTGATCAGAGCATGTTTGAATGCAGAGGGGAAGAGTCCAGAGGAGAGGAAGAGGTTAAAAAATATGAGTCAAAGCAGGGACAGTAACTGGTAGAACAGACGGAATAAGTTGTGAGGAGATGGGGACAAGTGGACAGGTGGTTGTGCAAGAGGACATGAGAACTGCGGAGACATCCTCCTCCGAGACCGGAGAAAAGGAAGACCTGCAGGGTTATTCAGAGAGCGGTGAAAAGCAGGAGAATGACTGGAGAATGAAATTCTAGGTCAAAATAGCCGATTTGGAAAGTGAGATGAATGGGAGAATTTTTCTGGTTTGGCTATTTTGACCTAGAATTTTCCATTCTCCAATCATTCTCCTGCTTTTCACCGCTCTCTGAATAACCCTGATAGTAGAAGAGGGTGCAGGGAGTGAGGGAGTCAGTGGGGTAGAATGGTTAAAGGAGGAGGGCAGTGAATGCAGCAGCATTGTTTGTTTTATATGTAAAAGCATGTATTGCCTCTGTTGTAGAACAGAAAAAAAATATTTTGCACTTACTTTAGTGAATTTTTTATTTTTACACATTACATGGTCATGTTTGTATCATAGTAAAGACCAGACTCTGACCTTTCCAATGACACCTCACTTAACCTTGTGTGATGTACAAAGTCTGCAAGGCAGAACTCGGTACTTGAAAACACAATGAATGCAGCACACTGCAGGGCAGAACTCGGTACTTGAAAACACAATGAATGCAGCAAACTGCAAGGCAGAACTCGGTACTTGAAAACACAATGAATGCAGCAAACTGCAAGGCAGAACTCGATACTTGTAAACACAATGAATGCAGCACACTGCAGGGCAGAACTCGGTACTTGAAAACACAATGAATGCAGCAAACTGCAAGGCAGAACTCGGTACTTGAAAACCATGAATGCAGCACACTGCAGGGCAGAACTCGGTACTTGAAAACACAATGAATGCAGCAAACTGCAAGGCAGAACTCGATACTTGTAAACACAATGAATGCAGCACACTGCAGGGCAGAACTCGGTACTTGAAAATACAATGAATGCAGCAAACTGCAAGGCAGAACTCGGTACTTTAAAACACAATTAATGCAGCAAACTGCAAGGCAGAACTCGGTACTTGAAAACCATGAATGCAGCACACTGCAGGGCAGAACTCGGTACTTAAAAACACAATGAATGCAGCAAACTGCTGATCCTAACACTCCCAGCCAGGGAGTTCGAAACAAGGACCTGAGTATCACTCCCACCAAATGGCTGTGGAAATCAGTCTATCCTGATCCAAGGATCACGTGCATGGTTGGCCCTATATATAGGGTTGAGCAGATCATGTGACTGCAGACCATTAGTCCAGTGGAGAAGGTCTGCAGAGCCTGAGCATGAAAGCCAGCAAACTGGCAAATCCCTGCTCCCACCACCAGGGGGCAGGGTCAAGACCTAACATAAAGCCAAAGCTATTAATGATTTTGCCCAGATTGGAGGTGTAGATGGAAAAGAGCAGAGGACCAAGGACAGAGCCTTGAGGTACACCAACAGATAGAGGCAATGAAGAGGAGGAGTTACCAGCAAAGGACACACAGAAGGACCTGTTGGATAAATAGGAGTCAACCCAAGCAAGTGCAGTGTCACTGAGACCAAGAGAGTTGAGGGTCTGTAGAAGGAGGGGGTAGTCAACAGTGTCAAAAACAGCCGAGAGGTCACGCAGGATGAGGATAGAATAGAGGCCATGTTTTTTAGCAGTTAGGAGGTCATTGGTGACTTTGGTGAGGGCAGTTTCAGTTGAGTGTAGGGGACGGAAGCCAGAATGCAGGGGGTCAAGTAGGGAATTGGAGGACAGGAAGAGGGAGAGGCGGTTGAAGACTAGTTTTTCTAAGAGCTTAGATGTGAAGGGAAGCAGGGATACAGGGCGGTAGTTGGATGGAGAGTTGGGATCGAGGGATGGTTTCTTTAGTAAAGGAGTAACTAGCGCGTGTTGGGAAGGAGCCGGTGGAGAGAGATAGGTTGAAGGTGTGTGTGAGAGCAGGGGTGAGGGAGGAGGAGAGGGGAGGAATTAGATGTGAGGGAATGGGGTCGAGCGGGCACATGGTGAGATGTGAGGAGGACAGTAAGGAATTGACTTCCTCCTCAGTGGCTGGGAGGAAGCAGCAGAGCGTAGCAGAGGGGGCTTCTGGGAGTGGAGGTGGCAGATAACTATCTTGTTTTGGGATGTTGCTTCTGATAGAGTTTTACTGAGGAAGAAATCTGCCAGGCAGCTGAGGGGGGAGGTGCAGGTGGGTAGAGGACGGTGTTGAAGGTGGACCAGAGTCGTTTAGGGTTGGGGGACAGAGTAGATATAAGAGATGAGAAGAAGGATTGTTTGGCCAAGTGAAGGGCAGAGGTGTATGACCGGAGAATAAACTTGAAATGAATGAAATCAGCTTCAGAGCAGGATTTCCTCCAGGCTCCCTCTGCATCGCGGGAGCATCTTTGCAGGTAGTGTGTCTGGAGGGTGTGCCAGGGCTGAAGCTGGCGGCGTGGGGCCTTACAGAGTCGAAGAGGAGCAATCGTGTCTAAAGCAGAGATAAGTGTGGTGTTATAGTGATTAGTGGCAGCATCAGGGCAGGTGAAGGATGAGGTATGAGGGAGTTGGTGAAGTAGATTGGAGAATTGATGGGGATCCAAGGCAAGTAGATTTCTGCGAGTGTGTGCGGGGTGGGGGAGCAGGGTGTTTAGGAAGTCCAGATAGGTTCAAAGAGAGAAGGTGGTGGTCAGAGATGGAGACAGGGCGACAGGTGAACTCCGAAACAGAGCAGAGGTTGGAAAAGACAAGGTCAATAGAGTGACCATTGCGGTGGGTAGGGAGGAGGGAGGATTGCGTGAGTCCAAGGGAGGAAGTGAGCAAAAGAAGTTTGGAGGCAGCAGGGGCGGAAGGATCATCAATGGGAATGTTTTAGTCCCCGAGAACTAGGCATGGAAGATTAGAAGACAGGAAGTGAGAAAGCCAGGTAGCAAAGTGGTCAAAGAACTGGGAGGTTGGTCCCGGTGGGCGGTAGATGACTGCCACCCTGAGAGCCAGGGGAGAAAACAGGAGGATGCAGGGTATCTCGAAGGAGGAGAAGAAGAGGGATGGGGGTGGAGGGAGCTGCTGGTAGGTGCAGGTGGGAGAGAGCAGAATTCCAACCCCGCCACCATGTCTCTCACCCGGTCTGGGGGTATGGCTCAAGTGTAGACCGCCATGTGAGAGAGCAGCAACGGAGGCCGTGTCAGAGGGAGTTAGCCAGATTTCAGTTAAAGCTAGGAGGTTGAAGGAGTTTGAAAGGAAGAGGTCATGGATGGCTGTGAGTCTGTTGCACACAGACCGGGCGTTCCAGAGGGCGCAGGAGAAAGAGGACAGGCGCTGAGGATTTATGTGAATGAGGTTGCTGGGGTTGCAGGGAGTTGACTTCTGTCCGATGGAGATAGGGTGAGAGGGAAGTATTGGATGTGTTGTAGGGTTAGGGGATATGTCACCTGCATAGAGTAAAAGCAGGAGAGTGAGGAAGAGAAGGTGGGACTGGGATTTGTGGGAGTGATTGGCAGCACGCAAATTAGAGGGAGACCATGTTCTGAGGAAGCAAAGGAGCTCATGTGAGGCCATCATGTGGTAAGAGAGGAGGGAGGGAGAGATGCAGATAGTGTAGGGGTCGGTGCTAGAGGGGCATGAGTTCCATTTAAGGAGAAAGGTAGAAGAAAAGAGTAGAAGCATGAGAGAAAGCATGATATAGCAGTGTGAAAAAAGATGTAATCTGCACTCGTTTCTATGTATTTCCATGTACAACAAAACACTTTCCGAGGTTTTAGTTTGTTTTAATGGCCATTGAAACGTAAGCTCACTCGCCCCTTCAAGGCACCTCTTTGTACAGTGAGTCCTAACTAGGCATGAGCTGTTCGGTTATTATCAGTTCGGAGTTCGATTCGAACTTTGGCCTTTCGCAAGTTCGCGAACTTCAAACTTTTTGGCGTGTTCAGTCCGAGAATTTTTTTTTTTTTTGAAAAAAGTATAAACAAATACTAAAAAATCTAGAAATAAAGAGACTCTTTACTGCAGAGTATAAGCAACGGATTATTAGATATTGAATTAACAAATAATGTCTATGTGCAAAGATTCTCACCTCTAAATGACCTGTGTTCTCAAACGGCATAAACAACAGCTGTTTTTAGTCTGGTTTAATGAATTTGATACATTGTATGTAGACTGAGGGTGTGGTGCCTGCAGATGTATCAAACAACACCTGTGCTTCTGAGAAGTGTTAATTTCTCTACTAAATCTTCCTCTGATATGCTGTTTAACCCCTTAACTAATCCTGCATTTCACTGCTGTGTGCTCAGCTCATTTTTACCGCTTCCGCTCATCATGTTTAAACGCGATTTGAAGCCACATTTTATTAAATGACGCAGACATATTAGATATCGTTCTTTCCGGCAGACTCCGCAGATTCATAATATATACATTTTTATATGTATACGTCATGTCCTGCCTGTATATTATGACAAAAAATGCAATAAAAATTGAATTTTTAATCATCTGCAGTGTGTAAAGTGTTTTGTTTTCACATTTTAGCACATGAGCGTTTGCGGTTATGTTTTCTATGGGGTGCGCTTGTACAAAAATTAGAAATGGGGACTTATTGTATTTTGTGGGGGAAATTACGTGCTCAGGACTTTCGATTGACACTTCGGCGCCGCAAGGCATCTCTATACACAGCCCCATCAGCATCTCTATACACAGCCTCACAGCATCTCTATACACAGCATCCCTATACACAGCCACACAGCATCTCTATACACAACTCCATCAGCATCTCTAAACACAGCCTCACAGCATCTCTATACACAGCCTCACAGCATCTCTATACACAGCCTCACAGCATCTCTATACACAACCTCACCGCATCTCTATACACAGCCTCCCAGCATCTCTATACACAACCTCACAGCATCTCTATACACAGCCTCCCAGCATCTCTATACACAACCCCATCAGTATCTCTATACACGCCATCTCTATACACAACCCCATCAGCATCTTTAAACACAGCCTCACAGCATCGCTATACAAAACTTCACAGCATCTCTATACACAACCCCATCAGCATCTCTATACACAACCCCATAAGCATCTCTAAACACAGCCTCACAGCATCTCTATACACAGCCTCACAGCATCTCTATACACAGCCTCACATCATCTCTATACACAGCCTCACATCATCTCTATACATAAACAACATCTCTATACACAACCCCATCAGCATCTCTATACACAGCCACACAGCATCTCTATATACAACCTCACAGCATCTCTATACACAACCTCACAGCATCTCTATACACAACCTCACAGCATCTCAATACAAAACCCCATCAGCATCTATATACACAAACAGCATCTCTATACACAAACAGCATCTCTTTACACAACCCCATCAGCATCTCTATACACGGCATCTCTATACACAACCCCATCAGCATCTCTATACACAGCCTCACAGCATCTCTATACACAACCTAACAGCATCTCTATACACAACCCCATCAGCATCCCTATACACAAACAGCATCTCTATACACAACCCCATCAGCATCTCTATACACAGCCTCACAGCATCTCTATACACAACCTCACAGCATCTCTATACACAACCCCATCAGCATCTCTATACACGGCATCTCTATACACAACCCCATCAGCATCTCTAAACACAGCCTCACAGCATCTCTATACACAACCTCACAGCATCTCTATACACAACCCCATCAGCATCTCTATACACAACCCCACAGCATCTCTATACACAGCATCTCTATACACAGCATCTCTATACACAACCCCATCAGCATCTCTAAACACAGCCTCACAGCATCTCTATACCCAACCCCATCAGCATCTCTATACACAGCATCTCTATACCCAACCTCACAGCATCTCTGTGAACCCTCAAATGAACCCCCCATCTCCACCAAGGGATTCTGGGCAGCTAGGGGTTCCCCAGCTATCTGACGTCATCACGCTCTGCGTGAGGATGTCAGGCAGTGAGGGGGGACCCGGGGTGGAGCCACCATCCAAGAGGGTGGCCCCCACCGGAGCTAGGCCGCACTTTGGCGCCGCAAGGCGCCGAAGTGCGACCCGGTGCCTAAGGGGTTAAAGCCAGGCACCGCTTAAAAGGGGAGACTCTCCTTTTAAGCAGTGCCTGGCTTTTTTTTGTGGGACCTCCCGATCGGGAGGGAGAGGGATCCGAATGGATCTCCCCCTCCCTTCCAGGCGATCTCCCGGCATTGCCGGGGGGTCGCCTGGAAATGACGTCATCGCGCATGGCGAAATTACATCATTTACGTCGGGAGAAGCTTGACTTCAATGTCTGAGGACGCTGAAGTCAGAACGCCGCGGGACCCCGGACAGAGAGGTGAGTATCTCCGCCGGGTGTCCCGCAAAGCTGATGACGTGACACGTCCTCCTCTGCATACAGCGGGAGTAACGGAGGACGTGTCCCACACGTCGTCGGCAGTGAATGGGGTTAAAGACGTCTTTTTTTAAACTTTTTGTCCTTGTTTCCTGTCCCACAGGGCACTACCCGGACCTGGACATTGTTTTTAAATGTTTCTATACATCCTACAAATCCGCCACTTCACGGGCAGGTTATGGGGACCTCCTAGGCACGATATTTGAAGGAATTTTTAGTTTTTATTTTCATCCCTTATTTCATGGAAAACTCACTGTCCCTTTAACCACTTCGATGCTGAGGACGCGCTCAGCCCGGCATCCGGAACAGCAGCCGCCGGAATTTGGTGTCATCGCGGCAGCGCGATGACACCAAATTCAGGCGCCCCCCCGCATGTGCGGAGGAGGCGCCTGAAAGGGAGGGGGGGAGGTCCTTCGGACCTCTCTCCCTCCCGATCGGCGGCTCTGCGGGGGTTAACCCAGGCATCATTTGGAAGGGCACAGCCTGCCCTTCCAAATGATGCCTGGCATTAACTCCTGGGGAGCTGGATCGCGAATCGGCGCTGAAAAGCGCCGGTTTGCGATCCTTTCCCGGAGCTGGCCGACATCTTGGATGTCGGCCAAGCCTCCGGGAACTCCCCCTGAGGACTGGCGTCATCGTGCGTAGCACGATGACGCCAGTCCTGGACTTAACCCTTAACTGCCACCAACTGTGGAGATAGGGAGTTCATTGGAACTCCCTATCTCCCGATCCGTGGCAGCTAGGGGTTATATTTTGGTATGGTTGGATCGGCCAGAGCATGGCCGTTCCAACGATACCAAACATGAAAGTGAAAAATTTTGTAAAAAAAAAAAAAAAAAATGGAAAATAAAAATAAAAATAAAATAAAAAAAAAAATTATAAAAAAAAAAATAAACACTTTTTTTTCTTTTTTTTGGTTTGTTAATGCAGCAATATTGTTCCCATTTCAATTATAATGTGAACAATGATGCTGCACTAACGATTTTTGTATGCGGTGCGTTTGTTAAAAATAGTATAATTTTCCCCCAAAAAAAATGTAACGAGACCCCATCTCTAATTTTTTTAACAAGCGCACCCCATACAAAATATAACCGCAATTGCTCGCATGTTAAAATGTGAAAAAAAAACACTTTACACATTGTAAATTATTGAAAATACATATTTTATTGCATTTTTTGTTATAATATACAGACATGACATAACGTATACATATAATAATGACATATTATGAATCTACCGAGTCTGACGGAAAGAACGATATATAATATGTCTGGGTCATATACTAAAATAAGCTTCAAAACACGTTTAAACATGATGAGCAAAACCGGTAAAAATGACCTCAGCACAGGGGCGGGAAAAGCCTCAGCAGCGAAAGGGTTAAAATTTTTTTTTTAACTTTTTGTCCTTGTTTCCTGTCCCCCAGGGCACTACCCGGACCCCCATACACCTTTTATGGCAAATATGTAGCATATATGCCCTCTTGGAGGCCACTCTAAAAAACGAATTTTCAGCCTCATTGACTTGTATTGAGTGTGAGTTCGAATTTGAACTTTTCAAAAGTTCGAGTTCGAATGCGAACCGAACTCAGGGGTGTTCGGCTCATCCCTAGTCCTAACCAATGTACCAAAAGCTGCTCTACTGAGCAGCTCCATGCCCCTCCTGCTGCTTTTCAGCCAAGGAGAGGCAGAAAATGGTGGGTTTATTTATACACGCACCAAGCACTTCCCATTTGAAGTTGAAAACAAAAAAATAGAAAAAGGAACAGCAGCAAAAATGACTAACTGGTGTTACAGCATAATATACATACATACAGAAGAAATGGTGTCGAGCCATTTTTTCTGTATGATAATATAGCAGTGTGTTTAATGTAAAATGTGGACCTTGCAGTTCCTTCCTCCAGTTTCGCAACTCCAGCACAGCAACTCCAAACTGCCACTTTGGATGGCCACTTAGGAAATGCTCACCAGAGCCAAGGCCCAGAAGATCCAGACCTTGGTGTTCTATGGAGGAGACTGATTTGCAGTCAGGCAGATTAAGCTCTCACACCTGATGCGGGGCCGTCTCAATAGGGCAGGAGATTCACATGCTAATTAGGAAACCAAATGGAAGGGGGGAAATTAAAAAGGGGAACAATTAGTTACAATGTGGGTGGATAAGGATAGTGGGAAATGAGGTCATATGAGCAGAAATAAGCAGGGGATCAGTTACAATGTGGGTGGCTAAGGATAGTGGGAAATGAGGTCATACCTGTGGAGAGAGGAGACACATGAATTATGGATCACGATGGTGGATGGGCATCATGGATGAAACTCCAGCAAAGCAACTCCAAACTGCCACTTTGGATGGCCACTTAGGCGTAACAATATGAAGAGATGTGTAATGGTATGTAACACTAACAATACGAAGAGGTATATAATGGTATGTAACACTGTAACAATATGAAGAGGTATATAATGGTATGTAACACTGTAACAATATGAAGAGGTATATAATGGTATGTAACACTGTAACAATATGAAGAGGTGTATAATGGTATGTAACACTGTAACAGTATGAAGAGATGTGTAATGGTATGTAACACTGTAACAATATGAAGCGATATATAATGGCATGTAACACTGTAACAGTATGAAGAGATGTGTAATGGTATGTAACACTGTAATAATATGAAGAGGTATATAATGGTATGTAACACTGTAACAATACGAAGAGGTATATAATGGTATGTAACACTGTAACAATACGAAGAGGTATATAATGGTATGTAACACTGTAACAATACGAAGAGGTATATAATGGTATGTAACACTGTAACAATATGAAGAGGTATATAATGGTATGTAACACTGTAACAATACGAAGAGGTATATAATGGTATGTAACACTGTAACACTATGAAGAGGTATATAATGGTATGTAACACTGTAACAATATGAAGAGGTATATAATGGCATGTAACACTGTAACAGTATGAAGAGGTATATAATGGTATGTAACACTGTAACAATATGAAGAGGTATATAATGGCATGTAACACTGTAACAATATGAAGAGATGTGTAATGGTATGTAACACAAACAATACGAAGAGGTGTATAATGGTATGTAACACTGTAACAATATGAAGAGGTGTATAATGGTATGTAACACTGTAATAATATTGTCACGAGGCGTGTGCGGTTCTGGTATGAGCCCAGCAGGCGGCGACACAGAGGGGAGGCCAGACAGGAGTCACGCAATGCAGATTCTTTAATAAAACATAAATGGTCCTTAACTGCAGGCAAAAGAACAAAGGGAATAGCAATAAAGTCCAGGGAGAGTCCGTGGATTGTGGATAGTGCAGTCCTAGACTGCAGACAGGGCCCACCAAGAGGAAGTCTGGACAGTGGTACCTGGATCAAAGAGGTCAGAGGGTGATCAACAACTGTAATCAACGGGTAGACAGATGGGTCCTGGATACGTAGGATAAGCTGGTTCTGGAAGAGCAGGTTTGCACACCACTAAGAGACCTCAGTCAAGGATAACAATAATGCAGACCCACTGTTGGCTGGGTCTCTCTGCCTTTTAAGGAGGCTTAAACATGGATAGGCCTCAGCTGGAAGTCCAGGGCTAGACAGGAAAACGCAGGCTGGATCTTCAGGAGCCTGGACATGGTGCTTAGCCTGGGCAAAACCTGGACTGGAATCCAAGAATGAAGAAATCCAGGCCAAAGTTCTTAGATCCAGGTTTGCTAGACTGGTACACGGGGTGGACCGTGACAAATATGAAGCGGTGTATAATGGTATGTAAAACTGTAACAATATGAAGAGGTGTATAATGGTATGTAACACTGTAATAATATGAAGCGGTATATAATGGTATGTAACACTGTAACAATATGAAGAGGTATATAATGGTATGTAACACTGTAACAATATGAAGAGGTATATAATGGTATGTAACACTAACAATACGAAGAGGTATATAATGGTATGTAACACTGTAACAATATGAAGAGGTATATAATGGTATGTAACACTGTAACAATATGAAGAGGTACATAATGGTATGTAATACTAACAGTATGAAGAGGTATATAATGGTATGTAACACTGTAACAATATGAAGAGGTATATAATGGTATGTAACACTGTAACAATATGAAGAGGTATATAATGGTATGTAACACTGTAACAATATGAAGAGGTATATAATGGTATGTAACACTGTAACAGTATGAAGAGGTATATAATGGTATGTAACACTGTAACAATATGAAGAGGTATATAATGGTATGTAACACTGTAACAGTATGAAGAGGTATATAATGGTATGTAACACTGTAACAATATGAAGAGGTATATAATGGTATGTAACACTGTAACAGTATGAAGAGGTATATAATGGTATGTAACACTGTAACAATATGAAGAGGTACAGTTGTGTTCAAAATTATTCAACCCCCACTGAAATTGAGTGTTTTGGCCAGTTTGACATTGATTTTGATCATTCAGTCATCTTGCTTACAATTAAATCAAAGAGGCACTTGTAGGTCAGACAAATATAACATAACATTTATAATGAAATAACCACAAATGTCTTTTCTGTGCTCACATCATTATCAGTTTTATTCAACCCCCAAGTGACATTCAATCTTAGTACTTAGTACAACATCCTTTTACAGTTATAACAGCTTTTAAACGTGAAGCATAGCTTGACACAAGTGTCTTGCAGCCATCTACGGGTATCTTCGCCCATTCGTCATGGGCAAAAGCCTCCAGTTCAGTCACATTCTTAGGCTTGCGCACTGCAACTGCTTTCTTTAAGTCCCACCAGAGGTTCTCAATCGGATTTAAGTCAGGTGACTGCGATGGCCACTCCAAAATGTTCCAGCCTTTAATCTGCAACCATGCTCTAGTGGACTTGGAGGTATGCTTGGGATCATTGTCCTGTTGAAAGGTCCAACGTCTCCCAAGCCTCAGGTTTGTGACGGACTGCATCACATTGTCATCCAATATCTCCTGGTACTGAAGAGGATTCATGGTACCTTGCACACGCTGAAGCTTCCCTGTACCTGCAGAAGCAAAACAGCCCCAAAGCATGATTGACCCCCTGCCATGCTTCACAGTAGGCAAGGTGTTCTTTTCTTCATAGGCCTTGTTCTTCCTCCTCCAAACATAGCGTTGATACATGGGCCCAAACAGTTCTAATTTTGTTTCATCAGTCCACAGAACACTATCCCAAAACTTCTGTGGTTTGTCCACATGACTTTTGGCATACTGCAGTCGACTCTTCTTATTCTTTGGAGACAGCAGGGGGGTGCGCCTGGGAGTTCTGGCATGGAGGTCTTCATTACGCAGTGTGCGCCGTATTGTCTGAGCTGAAACTTCAGTACCCACATCTGACAAATTTTTTCTCAGTTTCTCAGCAGTCACACGGGGACTTTTCTCCACTCTACGCTTCAGGTAGCGCACAGCAGTCGAAGTCAGCATCTTCTTTCTGCCACGACCAGGTAGCGTTTCAACAGTGCCCTTTGCCTTGAATTTGCGAATGATGCTTCCTATGGTCTCTCTTGGTATGTTTAACATCTTTGCAATCTTCTTATAGCCATTGCCCTTCCTGTGAAGAGTAATCACCTCTTCTCTTGTCTTCCTGGACCATTCTCTTGACTTCACCATGTTCGTAACCACACCAGTAAGTGTCTAGAAGGAGCTGAGTATCACAGTCATTTTAAAGCTGCCTAATTGGTGCTTATTATGCTTTATTGCTGCTCCGTGACATCCACAGGTGTTTTCAATACCTGATTGAAAACACTTGAATGAACCTCTGTTCTTCAGAGTGGTAGTCTTTAAGGGGTTGAATAATTGTGTCAATGAAGAATTCACAAAAGAAACATTTACTACTGTATTACAAAACCAATTGATGTCATTTTAGTTGCATATGGTTCTTTAAAAAGTCCTTGTAGGATTTCATTCTGAATACAATTACAAATGTCACTAAATTCCCTAAAACCCTTTACAGCATTGGGGGTTGAATCATTTTGAACACAACTGTATATAATGGTATGTAACACTGTAACAATATGAAGAGGTATATAATGGTATGTAATACTAACAGTATGAAGAGGTATATAATGGTATGTAACACTGTAACAATATGAAGAGGTATATAATGGTATGTGACACTGTAACAATATGAAGAGGTGTATAATGGTATGTAACACTGTAACAATATGAAGAGGTGTATAATGGTATGTAACACTGTAACAATATGAAGAGGTATATAATGGTATGTAACACTGTAACAATATGAAGAGGTGTATAATGGTATGTGACACTGTAACAATATGAAGAGGTGTATAATGGTATGTAACACTGTAATAATATGGAGCAGTATATAATGGCATGTAACACTAACAATATGAAGCGATATATAATGGCATGTAACACTAACAGTATGAAGAGATGTGTAATGGTATGTAACACAAACAATACGAAGAGGTGTATAATGGCATGTAACACTGTAACAGTATGAAGAGATGTGTAATGGTATGTAACACTGTAACAATATGAAGAGGTATATAATGGTATGTGACACTGTAACAATATGAAGAGGTGTATAATGGTATGTAACACTGTAATAATATGGAGCAGTATATAATGGTATGTAACACTGTAATAATATGGAGCAGTATATAATGGCATGTAACACTAACAATATGAAGCGATATATAATGGCATGTAACACTAACAGTATGAAGAGATGTGTAATGGTATGTAACACAAACAATACGAAGAGGTGTATAATGGCATGTAACACTGTAACAGTATGAAGAGATGTGTAATGGTATGTAACACTGTAACAATATGAAGAGATGTGTAATGGTATGTAACACAAACAATACGAAGAGGTGTATAATGGTATGTAACACTGTAACAATATGAAGAGGTGTATAATGGTATGTAACACTGTAATAATATTGTCACGAGGCGTGTGCGGTTCTGGTATGAGCCCAGCAGGCGGCGACACAGAGGGGAGGCCAGGCAGGAGTCACGCAAGGCAGATTCTTTAATAAAACATAAATGGTCCTTAACTGCAGGCAAAAGAACAAAGGGAATAGCAATAAAGTCCAGGGAGAGTCCGTGGATTGTGGGTAGTGCAGTCGTAGACTGCAGACAGGGCCCACCAAGAGGAAGTCTGGAAAGTGGTACCTGGATCAAAGAGGTCAGAGGGTGATCAACAACTGTAATCCACGGGTAGACAGATGGGTCCTGGATACGTAGGATAAGCTGGTTCTGGAAGAGCAGGTTTGCACACCACCAAGAGACCTCAGTCAAGGATAACAATAATGCAGACCCACTGTTGGCTGGGTCTCTCTGCCTTTTAAGGAGGCTTAAACATGGATAGGCCTCAGCTGGAAGTCCAGGGCTAGACAGGAAAACGCAGGCTGGATCTCCAGGAGCCTGAACATGGTGCTTAGCCTGGGCAAAACCTGGACTGGAATCCAAGAATGAAGAAATCCAGGCCAAAGTTCTTAGATCCAGGTTTGCTAGACAGGTACACGGGGTGGACCGTGACAAATATGAAGCGGTGTATAATGGTATGTAAAACTGTAACAATATGAAGAGGTGTATAATGGTATGTAACACTGTAACAATATGAAGAGGTATATAATGGTATGTAACACTGTAACAATATGAAGAGGTATATAATGGTATGTAACACTGTAACAATATGAAGAGGTATATAATGGTATGTAACACTGTAACAATATGAAGCGGTGTATAATGGTATGTAACACTGTAACAATATGAAGAGGTATATAATGGTATGTAACACTGTAATAATATGAAGCGGTGTATAATGGTATGTAACACTGTAACAATATGAAGAGGTATATAATGGTATGTAACACTGTAACAATATGAAGAGGTATATAATGGTATGTAACACTAACAATACGAAGAGGTATATAATGGTATGTAACACTGTAACAATATGAAGAGGTGTATAATGGTATGTAACACTGTAATAATATGAAGCGGTGTATAATGGTATGTAACACTGTAACAATATGAAGAGGTATATAATGGTATGTAACACTGTAACAATATGAAGAGGTATATAATGGTATGTAACACTAACAATACGAAGAGGTATATAATGGTATGTAACACTGTAACAATATGAAGAGGTATATAATGGTATGTAACACTGTAACAATATGAAGAGGTATATAATGGTATGTAACACTGTAACAATATGAAGAGGTACATAATGGTATGTAATACTAACAGTATGAAGAGGTATATAATGGTATGTAACACTGTAACAATATGAAGAGGTATATAATGGTATGTAACACTGTAACAATATGAAGAGGTATATAATGGTATGTAACACTGTAACAATATGAAGAGGTATATAATGGTATGTAATACTAACAGTATGAAGATGTATATAATGGTATTTAATACTAACAGTATGAAGAGGTATATAATGGTATGTAACACTGTAACAATATCAAGAGGTGTATAATGGTATGTAACACTGTAATAATATGAAACGGTGTATAATGGTATGTAACACTGTAACAATATGAAGAGGTATATAATGGTATGTAACACTGTAACAATATGAAGAGGTATATAATGGTATGTAATACTAACAGTATGAAGAGGTATATAATGGTATGTAACACTGTAACAATATGAAGAGGTATATTTATTTATTTATTTATTTATTTATAAAGGATTTTACCAGGAAGGATACATTGAGATTTCTCTCGTTTTCAAGTATGTCCTGGATTCAAGAACATTGAAGTGTTACAGTTACAGAAATACAAAGTAATACAATGCAAGATATTAAAAAACAACACAAATATACAGATTAACAGAAAATAAATATGTAGGAAATATAGTCACTAGGTTACATGTTTACAGGTGCATTCTGTATTGAGGTATGTTAGTAAGGAGCTTTTGAGTGACTTAAGACTGGGGGAAGATTTGATGGTGTCTGGGAGGTTATTCCATAATTGTGGTGCTCTGTAGGAAAATGAGGACCGAGCCACTGTCTTTTTGTATTGTGGTATAGCAAGTAAGGTGCTGGTCCTGGATCGGAGGTTATAGGATGAGGGAGCTGCTGGGGGAAGCAGTCTATTCAGGTAGGGTGGCAGCTTCCCAGAGATGCTCTTAAAAACCAGGCTGGAAAGGTGAAGGGTGCGTCTGGATTCCAGCGATGGCCAGTTTAGCTCTTTTAACATGTCACAATAGTGGGTCATGTAGTTACATTGTAGCGCAAAGCGGCACAATGAGTTATACAATGTAGTAAGTTTATGAAGGTGTGTTTGTGGGGCGGCTGCGTACACTACATCTCCGTAATCAATAGCTGGCATAAGCATTTGTTGTACAATCTGCTTTCTTACCGCGGGGTTCAGGCAGGATTTGTTTCTGTACAGGGCACCTAGTTTGGGGTAAAGTTTAGATGAGAGTTTTTCGATGTGAGGGCCAAAGGATAGATTTGGGTCCAACCACATACCTAGATATTTGAGAGAAGTGACTGTGGTCAGCGTGCCATTTGATTTTGTCCCAACACATAGATGGGGATTTTGCAATTTGTGTAGTTTAGGTGCGGTTCCAAAGAGCATCGTTACAGTTTTGTCAGCATTTAAAAAAGTTTGTTGTTTTTGATCCACTTTTCTCCCTCTGTGAATTGTTCTTGCAGCACGGCCTCCAGCTGTGGGAGATTTGGTTTGCTGGTATAGATCACAGTGTCGTCTGCGTACATATGTAAAGTTGAGGCTTTGCAGACGTTGGGCAGATCATTTATGAATATAGTGAATAGCAGGGGGCCTAGTATTGAGCCCTGGGGTACACCGCAAGTGACTGGGAGCGGGAGGGAGGAGCTGCCAGAAATTGACACATATTGTGATCGTCGGATACATATGATTGAAACCAGGTTAGCGTGCGATCACCAATGCCAGAGTTTTTAAGTTTTTCTAACAAGATGCCATGGTCTACCGTGTCAAAGGCCTTGGCAAAATCAAGGAAGATGGCTCCAGTTAGGTTTCCTTGTTCCATCCCAGCCTGGATATCATTGCAGACTTTTAGAAGGGCGGTTGTAGTTGAATGATTTGGACGATTGATCCGGGGTTAAGTAGTTACAATATTGATAATAATCACGTAATTGTGTGTAGACACATTTTTCCAAGACTTTTGACATTACAGGGAGCAACGATATCGGATGGTAGTTGGATACCAAAGTACTGTCACCACTTTTATGGATAGGTACCACTCTCGCAGTCTTCCAGAGCTTTGGTATGTATCCATATGTATATATGGGTATGTATATAATGGTATGTAACACTTTAACAATATGAAAAGGTATATAATGGTATGTAATACTAACAGTATGAAGAGGTATATAATGGTATGTAACACTGTAACAATATGAAGAGGTATATAATGGTATGTAATACTAACAGTATGAAGAGGTGTATAATGGTATGTAACACTGTAACAATATGAAGAGGTATATAATGGTATGTAATACTAACAGTATGAAGAGGTGTATAATGGTATGTAACACTGTAACAGTATGAAGAGGTATATAATGGTATGTAACACTGTAACAATATGAAGAGGTATATAATGGTATGTAACACTGTAACAGTATGAAGAGGTATATAATGGTATGTAACACTGTAACAATATGAAGAGTTATATAATGGTATGTAACACTGTAACAATATGAAGAGGTATATAATGGTATGTAACACTGTAACAGTATGAAGAGGTATATAATGGTATGTAACACTGTAACAATATGAAGAGGTATATAATGGTATGTAACACTGTAACAGTATGAAGAGGTATATAATGGTATGTAACACTGTAACAATATGAAGAGTTATATAATGGTATGTAACACTGTAACAATATGAAGAGGTATATAATGGTATGTAACACTGTAACAGTATGAAGAGGTATATAATGGTATGTAACACTGTAACAATATGAAGAGGTATATAATGGTATGTAACACTGTAACAATATGAAGAGGTATATAATGGTATGTAATACTAACAGTATGAAGAGGTGTATAATGGTATGTAACACTGTAACAATATGAAGAGGTATATAATGGTATGTAATACTAACAGTATGAAGAGGTGTATAATGGTATGTAACACTGTAACAATATGAAGAGGTATATAATGGTATGTAATACTAACAGTATGAAGAGGTGTATAATGGTATGTAACACTGTAACAATATGAAGAGGTATATAATGGTATGTAATACTAACAGTATGAAGAGGTATATAATGGTATGTAACACTGTAACAATATGAAGAGGTATATAATGGTATGTAACACTGTAACAATATGAAGAGGTATATAATGGTATGTAACACTGTAACAGAATGAAGAGGTGTATAATGGTATGTAATACTAACAGTATGAAGAGGTATATAATGGTATGTAACACTGTAACAATATGAAGAGGTATATAATGGTATGTAATACTAACAGTATGAAGAGGTATATAATGGTATGTAACACTGTAACAATATGAAGAGGTATATAATGGTATGTAACACTGTAACAATATGAAGAGGTATATAATGGTATGTAATACTAACAGTATGAAGAGGTGTATAATGGTATGTAATACTAACAGTATGAAGAGGTATATAATGGTATGTAATACTAACAGTATGAAGAGGTATATAATGGTATGTAACACTGTAACAATATGAAGAGGTATATAATGGTATGTAATACTAACAGTATGAAGAGGTGTATAATGGTATGTAATACTAACAGTATGAAGAGGTATATAATGGTATGTAACACTGTAACAATATGAAGAGGTATATAATGGTATGTAATACTAACAGTATGAAGAGGTATATAATGGTATGTAATACTAACAGTATGAAGAGGTATATAATGGTATGTAATACTAACAGTTTGAAGAGGTATATAATGGTATGTAATACTAACAGTATGAAGAGGTATATAATGGTATGTAACACTGTAACAATATGAAGAGGTATATAATGGTATGTAACACTGTAACAATATGAAGAGGTATATAATGGTATGTAATACTAACAGTATGAAGAGGTGTATAATGGTATGTAATACTAACAGTATGAAGAGGTATATAATGGTATGTAATACTAACAGTATGAAGAGGTATATAATGGTATGTAACACTGTAACAATATGAAGAGGTATATAATGGTATGTAATACTAACAGTATGAAGAGGTATATAATGGTATGTAATACTAACAGTATGAAGAGGTATATAATGGTATGTAACACTGTAACAATATGAAGAGGTGTATAATGGTATGTAACACTGTAACAGTATGAAGAGGTGTATAATGGTATGTAACACTGTAACAGTATGAAGAGGTGTATAATGGTATGTAATACTAACAGTATGAAGAGGTATATAATGGTATGTAACACTGTAACAATATGAAGAGGTGTATAATGGTATGTAACACTGTAACAGTATGAAGAGGTGTATAATGGTATGTAATACTAACAGTATGAAGAGGTATATAATGGTATGTAACACTGTAACAATATGAAGAGGTATATAATGGTATGTAATACTAACAGTATGAAGAGGTGTATAATGGTATGCATGGGCGTCCCGAGAACTTTTTCCGGGGGGGATTTTAATGGCATCCATATTCTGCCCTTTTGAGAAGGTCATGAAGGGGACAGTCCTAAAATAAAGCGTAGTATTACAGAGGTTACAAAACATGATGCAAGTCTAATAAAATAATTAAGGTGTAAGTGTCTGATCTGAGTGTTGCATTTTCTACTCTGTTAACGCTATTCAATGCACCACACTAGCCATACACCCAGGATCAAGGCACTAAAGGAAGGGTTTTTTTAAGGCCAGCTCTGTATACACATAACATGACCCCCTCCACAGATATTGGCACACACACCAGGCCCCCCACTCCAAACATACATACAGTCAGGGCCGGCCCAAGCCACTGTGCTGCCTGGAGCGATGGATGAATTGCTGCCCCCCCCCAAAAAAAAAGTGACATGTATGAGCGTATCACAGAGCACCACAGCAATAAAACGCACAGTAATGCGCAGTGTGTATGAGTGTATCACATTGCTCCACAGCAATAAAACTCACAGTAATGTGCAGCTTTGCTCCATGTGTGAGCTTCTAAAGCTGCGTCACGTGTCAGATACTTTCGGTTACATTTTGAACCAGAGATCCACAATAAGAATCTGATCCCTATCTGTATATCCCAAAACCCAACACATCTACCTCCAAACCCACAATCTGACCCCTAACCACACATTACAAAAATTGACGCTTCTGCCTCCATTCCCAAACTTCCCTTATGTCCGCAAAATCAGACGCCTCACCTTTCAAGCAAAAAAAACCACAATGCCTCTCCCAAATCCTCTACTAAATGTTCTGAATCTAGCAATAAAGAAAGGCTTCCTTCTGAGTGAAGCACACGGCGACAGTAAGACATGTCCAGGCCTCAGAGTATCCCTCACACGTCTCCTTGTGATTGGGTTTCCAAGTTCTTTGCTACAATTTACTTTCTTACAGACAGTCCGATCACTCAGTGAATCATAGAACCGGGAGATGATTCACAGGCTGCGCTGTTCCACTGTATCACCGCATAACACCGCGTTAAAGATTGTCCAGACATTATGTCCATGAGACATCTGTCAGCGCTTGATAAAAAATTGTGTGTAACCCTGGCTCCATGGGCAGCTCTTAAATATATGTATATTTATGTCTGAAGGAACAAGCGACAATCCTATCATAGTTTACACATTCTGCAGATATAGGGACTCACCCACAGATTTGAGGAAATTATACTTTTACACTCTAGCCTAGGCTATTGTGGCATTCCTTTCTGACTCCATGCCTGAGAAGCACAAGCCCTGTAAAGCCCTGGAGAAAGAGTCAGAAGGCATAAACAGGGCAACACATTTGAGAGACAGCCACTGTCTCATGAGACTGATAATGCACCATGCGAAAGTATAACAGTTACATCGAACGCGCTGTTCACTTGTGCAGGAGCTTCGTTTTAGGAGGACCTCACATTTTTTTTAATGAAGCTGGAGCTCGTCACACTGCCATGCTTGTTGTGGGCATCTACAATTAATTGAATGAGGGTGGATTTTAGAAGATGAAGTCATTATGTGCTTTTTGCATTTTAAAAAGGAACCAGCATCCTTGGAAGGTGTTTCCCCCTGGCCTGCCCTATATTCTATATATAGGGCAGGGGGAAACACCTTCTCAGGATGCTGGTTCCTTTCTAAAATGCAAAAAGCACATAATGACTTCCCCCTGCCCTATATACAGTATATATAATAGTTGGCCTGGGCCCGTCTGCGCATACCTGTGGCTAGTGGTGCCGGCGGGAGCCTGAAGGAGATGTGCTGCTGGAGCCCACAGGAAGTATCCGCCCACACGCGGCTTAATGCCCGTGCTCCTCCACGCCTGGCTGGCCGCATGTGAGTGGGCGAGGTCAGCCGGCGGCTGAAAAAAAATAGTGCAGCGGCACCCGATGCATTTAAAAAAATAGTGCAACGCCGCATCCGCCAGTGCCAATCTCGGTAATTTGCCACTCCAAAAATCTGCTGCCTGGAGCCGTTGCTCCTACCGGCTCCATGGTAGGGCCGGCCATGCATACAGTCATGGCCGAAATTGTTGGCACCCCAGACATTTGCCAGAAAATCAAGTATTTCTCACAGAAAAGTATTGCAGTAACACATGTTTTGCTATACACATGTTACATAGTTACATAGTTATATAGGCTGAAAAAAGACATGCGTCCATCGGGTTCAGCCTCTCCCACATAACCTACTGCTGTTGATCCAAAAGAAGGCAAAAAACCCAGTCTGAATGCTTGCCAATATGCAACATACTGGGAAAAAATTCCTTCTTGACCCCAGAATGGCGTCAGATTTCTCCTTGGATCAAGAAGCTTTAACCCACATATTAAATATTATAACCCTTAATATTCTGTGTCTGCAGGAAGTCATCCAGTCGTTTTTTAAAAGTCTGTACAGACTCTGACCCAACCACCTCAACAGGCAGAGAATTCCACAGCTTTATTGTTCTCACCGTAAAATAACCCTTCCTATGCTTTAAGCTAAATTTTCTTTCTTCCAGTCTAAATGGATGACCCCTTGTCCTGTGTATAGTCCTGTTAATGAATAGGTTATCAGACAATGGTTGATAATGGCACCGTATATATTTATATAAGGTTATCAGATCCCCTCTAAGGCGCCTTTTCTCTAAACTAAACAGGTTTAAGCTTGTTAGTCTTTCCTCATAACTTAACCCTTCCATCCCCCTTATTAATTTAGTTGCCCGTCTCTGCACTTTTTCTAGCGCCCAAAATTGCACGGCATATTCAAGGTGCGGCTGACCATTGATTTATACAAAGGCAAAATTATGTTTTCATCCCGTGAGTGAACTCCCCTTTTAATGCATGCCAGTACTTTGCTGGCCTTTGGCGGCTGCTGTTTGACATTGCACATTGTTACTTAGTTTGAAGTCTATGATTATTCCCAAATCCTTCTCCTGCTTGGATTTCCCTAACTCCGTACCATTTAGGGTATAAATTGCTTGTGTGTTCTTCACTCCAAAGTGCATAACTTTACATTTATCTAGATTAAATTTCATCTGCCATTTAAGTGCCCAGTCCCCCAATCTATCTAAATCCCTCTGCAGCGAAGTAACATCCTGCTCACATTGTATTACTTTTCCTAGATTTGTGTCATCTGCAAACACTGATACATGACTTTCAATGCCTATCTCAAGGTCATTTATAAATAAATTGAATAGTATTGGTCCTATAACAGACCCCTGAGGGACACCACTTACCACTGGTGTCCATCTTGAAAATGTACCATTAATGACCACTCTCTGTACCCTATCTTTTAGCCAGTTTTCTATCCAAGAACAAGTATTTTCATCTAGACCATTTTTTCTTAATTTATATAGTAACCTTTTGTGTGGAACTGTGTCGAAAGCTTTGGCAAAATCTAAGTAAATCACATCCACTGCGACCCCCTGATCTATACTTCTACTTACTTCCTCATAGAATGTAATTAGGTTAGTCTGACATGATCTGTGTTTCATGAAACCATGCTGATTTTTGCCAATTACATTATACCTCCCAATAAATTCCTGAATACTATCCCTTAGTAACCCCTCAAATACTTTCCCAGCCACAGATGTTAAGCTCACAGGTCTATAATTCCCAGGCACAAATTTTAAACCTTTCTTAAATATAGGGACCACGTCAGCTTTTCTCCAATCCTCTGGTACTATTCCTGAAAGAAAAGAATCTTGAAAGATTAAGAACAGAGGTTTACATATTTCAACACATAGCTCTCTTAGTACTCGCGGGTGAATTCCATCTGGCCCTGGGGCTTTATTAACATTCACATTGTTTAATTTGTGTAAAACCTTGTCCTGAGTCAACCAGTCGCTTTGTATTAGTAAGTTTTTATTAATGAATTTCATGTCTCCTGTTATAGGTTTCTCTTTGATAAATACTGAAGAAAAATAATCATTTAAAATTTCTGCTTTATCCTGATCTTCAGTTAACAATAACCCTGACTCAGATTTTAGTGAACCTACATTTTCACTCTTGGGTTTTTTAGAATTGATGTACCTAAAGAATCTTTTAGGGTTGGTCTTGCTCTCTTTGGCTATTTCTTTTTCATTTTCTAGTTTAGCCCATCTAATCGCTTTTTTACATGCTTTATTGGCTGCCCTATATGCTTTATAGGATGCCTCAGATTTATCAGATTTAAAAGCTTTAAATGCCTTCTTTTTATTTTTCATTTCCTTAGTTACCTTCCTACTAAGCCACATTGGTTTCAGTCTGTTTCTTTTATATTTATTAACCAGTGGAATATATTGTGACGTGTACTTTTCTAGTGTTAGTTTAAAGATATTCCACTTATCCTCAGTGTTTATTCCCTTTGTGTGTATTGGAACAAAACAAAAAAAGGGAGGAAAAAAGCAAATTGGACAAAATGCCACACAAAACTCCAAAAATGGGCTGGACAAAATTCTTGGCACCCTTTCAAAATTGGGGATAAATAAGATTGTTTCAAGCATTTGATGCTCCTGTAAACTCACCTGGGGCACGTAACAGGTGTGGGCAATATAAAAATCACACTTGAAAGTAGATAAAAAGGATAGCATTGTGTGTCTGTTGCACACTAAGTGTTGCACACTAAGCATGGGCAACAGAAAGAGGAGAAGAGAACTGTCTGAGGACTCGAGAACCAAAATAGTGGAAAAATATCAACAATCTCAAGGTTACATCTCCAGAGATCTAGATTTGCCTTTGTCCACAGTGCGCAACATTATCAAGAAGTTTGCAACCCATGGCACTGTACCTAATCTCTCTGTGAGTGGACGTTAGAGAAAAATTGATGAAAGGTTGCAACGCAGGATAGTCCGGATGGTGGATAAGCAGCCCCAAATAAGTTCCAAAGAAAATCAAGCTGTCCTGCAGGCTCAGCATCAGTGTCAGCGCGAACTATCCGTCGACATTTCAATATTGATTGGCTGAATCCTAAAGCTAATAAACACTGCTCACTGTTTAAGGCCTTGTAGCTAACTCAATTAATCTCCTCCCCCACTCACATTAATATGAACAGCCCTAACCATACCCTGCTGGACTGGATTCTCTCATCATGTCCTGATAGAATACAAGAGGCATGCGTTCTCGCTAATAGCTTCAGTGACCACTATCTAGTGTACTGTGTGCACAAAATAAAAGCCACAAAATCTCCTCCAAAGGTAATAATCACCAGGTCTTTCAAGAAATTTATTCTTGAATCCTTCCTAAGTGATCTCAAACAGCTCCCATGGTACAGACTAAACCTTATCCCAGACTTGGACTTTGCAATTGAATTCTTTCAATCTGAGCTCCTGCAAGTCTGGAATGCCGATGCCCTGCTGTGTAAAGTGCTAGTAAAAGGGGCTCATCTCCCCTGGGTTACAGCTGATCTTACACAAATGTACCAGATTAGAGATTCACTGTGGTCAAATTTCAAGAGTACTGGTTCCATGAATGATCACTGTGAATACCGACAATACCGGAATGCATGTACAAAACAAACAAAAATGGCTAAAGCCCAATACTTCAATGAAAATCTAAACAATAACCTATCAAACTCTAGAAATTTTTGGAGAATCATAAGTAACATACAAGCACCCCCAGTCCACTCCCAGCCAGCTGCTATCAAAGTAAACAACCAAACCCTGCAACACCCCCTAGATGTTGCAAATGCCTTTAATAATTATTTTGTTGGGTGCGCCTCCACCCTAATTGCTAAGCTAGCAAATGACACACCTACAGAAAGACCACACACAGGTCAGGCCCCTCCAACTGTGCAGGGACCCCATATCGCAGATAAATTCAACTTTAGACCAGTGCCTGTCAGTGTAGTTCCTAAACTGCTCCGTAATCAAAAAATGAAATACCAATCTGGACCTGATCAAATCCCAGCAATGCTGCTGAAAATCAGTGCCCCAGCAATTGGAAAACCTGTCGCAACACTCATCAATGAGTCACTGGCAACTGGATACATACCCAAACTATGGAAGACTGCAAGAGTGGTACCTATCCATAAAAGTGGTGACAGTACTTTGGTATCCAACTACCGTCCAATCTCATTGCTCCCCGTTATGTCAAAAATTTTGGAAAATGCGTGTACACACAATTACGTGATTATTATCAATCTTGAAACTATTTAACCACAGATCAATCCGGCTTTCATCCAAATCACTCAACTACAACCGCCCTTTTAAAAGTTTGCAATGATACCCAAGCTGGCATGGTTCACCCTACCTGAATAGACTGCTTCCCCCAGCAGCTCCCTCATCCTATAACCTCCGATCCAGGACCAGCACCTTACTTGCAATACCACAATACAAAAAGACAGTGGCTCGGTCCTCATTTTCCTACAGAGCACCACAATTATGGAATAACCTCCCAGACACCATCAAATCTTCCACCAGTCTTAAGTCACTCAAAATTTCCCTATTAACATACCTCAATACAGAATGCACCTGTAAACATGTAACACAGTGACTATATTTCCTACATATTTATTTTCTGTTAATCTGTATATTTGTGTTGTAACATTCTTGTTACTAAAACATCAGGCAGACAAGGCACTCTAATCAGGCACTGTAGAGGGCAGCCGGGAGGGGCCTCCCAAGGATCTCCTTGAGGAGCAAGTAGCATGTGGCCGCCGGATGACAGAGCTGCGACTGTGTGGGCTAGCTGCCCGGGTGCATGTGGCAGAGACAGGCAGCACAGGGAGGGAGCCACTGCACTTGCGGCCACGGCAGACCCCACCCCAGCCCCCACCAGGATCCAGGGAGCCCCCACTGACCACCAGGCTAAGGTAAGGCGACATATTTCTAAAAAAAATAAAATCCGAGGACATTTTTAAATGTCTCCGGGAAAATAAAATAAAACCATTTTTTTTTCTCTACCTGGCTGAATGTATTTAATTATATATATTAGATACATTCAGCTAGGTAGAGGGGGGTGGCATGTGGGCTGCGTGGGGTCTCACGCAGTGGGTTTTTTGTGTGTATTTTTAGCAAATTTATAGGGGAAGGTAAGGGCAGGTATATATTTATATTCTTATAAATGTATATATCCAGACTTGTATTACACACACATTTTGGCAACTAATTGCCCCCCTCCCCATTTAGCTGATCCCTCCAGAAGAAATGTTGAACCCGATAGAGCAGAGAATAATATATATATTTAGTTAAGATTGTCCACATGCCACCTCCCCATGTGCGTATGTGTATATATGGTCTGAGGTCTGTGGACGGGTGTATATATATATATCTGCGGGTTGATATATATACGTATATTTAGGTCTGCGTGTTGATATAAAATTTTCATTTCTTCACGTTTCGTTCGTAATTCGACAATTTTCATTTCGGATCGTTTCGGCCGATTTCCGTTTCAGTTTGTTTCGTTTCGGCTCGTTTTTCGTATTGACTTTTTTTCGTGATTTTGGACATTTTCGTGTATTCGGTGTAGGAAATGTCTTGCCCCATAGACTTCAATGTTAAAAATATTCCCGTTTCTAATTCAATATCTAATAAACCGATTATTATTATATTCTGTAGTAGAGTCTCTTTATTTCTAGATTTTTTAAACCTCACAGTAATGTGCGCCGTGTATTTATGAGCATTCAGTATTATATGCGAGTACTGCTTTATGAGTAAGAGTAGTTAAAAAAATAAAAATAAACGTAAAACTCGGGGGGTGACACCATGAGTTACCGCACCGGGTGACACCAACCCTAGTGACGCCACTGACAGTGTGAAGGCACTTGCTGCCACCAAAGGCAAAATATTTGGGTGCACTGCCACTGACGCCTGTACCAGATTCATATCATTTTAATATTGGACCGCAGGGTCCAACCCTGCACTAGGGATGTGCGTTTCGGGTTTCGGAATTTCGGAATTTTCACGAAATTTCTCGATTCGGGTCTTTCGATGCGGCCGAAATTCCGAATTTTTTTTGAGCCGAAAACGGCAAATCCGAAAAGTTTTCCGAGCCGAATCGAAAAATTTTTGGAATTTTCGAATGGACTTGAAATGTGTCAAATCGAAATCTATTGCTTTGAAACGAGAACAGACTTTCCGGAAAAACGAAAAATTTCCGAAAACGGCAAATCCGAAAAGTTTTCCGAGCCAAATCGAAATTTTTTCGAAATTTTAGAATGGACTTGAAATGTGTCAAATCGAAATTTATTTTCCCTCTATTCATGATTTCGGTTCCATTCGGGATTTCGGTTCCATTTCGGTAATTCTGGACATCGTATATTTAACTATTATCGGTAATATCGCTGATTCTGTAAATTTTGTCTTTGTAAATGTGCTGGGGCAAATCAATGTGCTGGGGCAAATCCATGAGCTGGGGCATCCATGTGCTGGGGCAAATCCATGTGCTGGGGCAAATCCATGAGCTGGAGCAAATCCATGTGTGAGCTGGGGCAAATCCATGTGTGAGCTGGGGCAATATCCTATGAGCTGGGGCAAATCCATGTGCTGGGGCAAATCCATGTGCTGGGGCAAATCCATGAGCTGGGGCAAATCCATGTGTGAGCTGGGGCAATATCCTATGAGCTGGGGCAAATCCATGTGCTGGGGCAAATCCATGAGCTGGGGCAAATCCATGTGCTGGGACAAATCAATGTGCTGGGGCAAATCCGTGAGCTGGGGCAATATCCTATGAGCTGGGGAAAATCCATGTGCTGGGGCAAATCCATGAGTTGGGGCAAATCCATGAGCTGAGGCAAATCCATGTGTGAGCTGGGGCAATATCCTATGAGCTGGGGCAAATCCATGTGCTGGGGCAAATCCATGTGCTGGGGCAAATCCATGAGCTGGAGCAAATCCATGTGTGAGCTGGGGCAAATCCATGTGTGAGCTGGGGCAATATCCTATGAGCTGGGGCAAATCCATGTGCTGGGGCAAATCCATGAGCTGGGGCAAATCCATGTGCTGGGGCAAATCCATGAGCTGGGGCATCCATGTGCTGGGCACAAATCAATGTGCTGGGGCAAATCCATGAGCTGGGGCAAATCCATGTGCTGGGGCAAATCCATGAGCTGGGGCAAATCCATGTGCTGGGGCAAATCAATGTGCTGGGCCAAATCAATGTGCTGGGGCAAATCCGTGAGCTGGGGCAATATCCTATGAGCTGGGGCAAATCCATGTGCTGGGGCAAATCCATGTGCTGGGGCAAATCCATGAGCTGGGGCAAATCCATGTGTGAGCTGGGGCAATATCCTTTGTGCTGGGGCAAATCCATGTGCTGGGGCAAATCCATGAGCTGGGGCAAATCCATGAGCTGGGGCAAATCCATGAGCTGGGGCAAATCCATGTGCTGGGGCAATATCCTATGAGCTAGGGCAAATCCATGTGTGAGCTGGGGCAATATCCTATGAGCTGGGGCAAATCCATGTGCTGGGGCAAATCAATGTGCTGGGGCAAATCCATGAGCTGGGGCAAATCCATGAGCTGGGGCAAATCCATGTGCTGGGGCAAATCAATGTGCTGGGGCAAATCAATGTGCTGGGGCAAATCCGTGAGCTGGGGCAATATCCTATGAGCTGGGGCAAATCCATGTGCTGGGGCAAATCCATGAGCTGGGGCAAAACCATGTGCTGGGGCAAATAAATGTGCTGGGGCAATATCCTATGAGCTGGGGCAAATCCATGAGCTGGGGCAAATCAATGTGCTGGGGAAAATCAATGTGCTGGGGCAAATCCGTGAGCTGGGGCAATATCCTATGAGCTGGGGCAAATCCATGTGCTGGGGCAAATCCATGAGCTGGGGCAAATCCATGTGTGAGCTGGGGCAAATCCATGTGTGAGCTGGGGCAATATCCTATGAGCTGGGGCAAATCCATGAGCTGGGGCAAATCCATGTGCTGGGGCAAATCAATGTGCTGGGGCAAATCAATGTGCTGGGGCAAATCCGTGAGCTGGGGCAATATCCTATGAGCTGGGGCAAATCCATGTGCTGGGGCAAATCCATGAGCTGGGGCAAAACCATGTGCTGGGGCAAATCAATGTGCTGGGGCAATATTCTATGAGCTGGGGCAAATCCATGTGCTGGGGCAAATCAATGTGCTGGGGCAAATCAATGTGCTGGGGCAAATCCGTGAGCTGGGGCAATATCCTATGAGCTGGGGCAAGTCCATGTGCTGGGGCAAATCCATGAGCTGGGGCAAAACCATGTGCTGGGGCAAATCAATGTGCTGGGGCAAATCCGTGAGCTGGGGCAATATCCTATGAGCTGGGGCAAATCCATGTGCTGGGGAAAATCCATGTGCTGGACTGCTGGGGCAATAGAGTTAGACAGCTTTGAAACGAGGAGAACAGATGTTCCGTAAAAAAACGAAAATTTCCGAAATAGCGAAAAGCCGATAACCAAAAAAACGAGCAAAGTGACACGAAAATACGAAAAATGGTCGATATATACCGTAAACCATGTACAATTCCGAAAAACGAAAATTTCCGAAATCACGAAAAGTCGATACAGAAACCGAGTAAAGTGACCCGAAAATACGAAAAATGATCGATATTCCGAAAAATAAATGTACCCGAAAAATGAATCGAGCCGAACCGAATCGAAACAGAAAGCGGTCGAAACGAGCCGAATCGAAAAGTTTAAAAATTCGAAAAATCGAATCGAACCGAAAAAAAATCGGTGCACATCCCTACCCTGCACTCTTCCACAACAATACCAGAGAGGGGTTACTGTGGGACGGCACTGTTGCCGACACTAAAAGCCCAATTTTAAAGCACCTATTGTTACTTTCATTCAAAGCCTGCATAAGTTTCACCATAATTTAGCCAAAAAAAATCACTAAACTTGTTCTGCGTGTCCTAAAATGTCTTTTCATACAGGCTGCCGCCCCAAGCAGTTGTTTATGAATAGATTAAAGGAAAACCGTTTACCGTCATTTGAAATGTCATTTTTTTGTTTTTAAATGTTTCTATACATCCTACAAATAAGCCACTTCACGGGCAGGTTATTTTTAACCCTTATTTTATGGAAAACTCACTGTTCCTTTAAAGACGTCTTTTTTTAAACTTTTTGTCCTTGTTTCCTGTCCCCCAGGGCACTACCCGGACCCCATACACCTTTAATGGCAAATATCTTGCATATATGCGCTCTTGGAGGGCACTCTAAAAATCAAACTTTCGAGTCCCATTGACTTGCATTGAGTTTGGTTCGTGTTTGCGTTCGAACTCGAACTTTTGAAATTGTTCGAGTTCGAATGCGAACTGAACATGGGGGTGTTCGGCTCATCCCTAATAATGGTATGTAACACTGTAACAGTATGAAGAGATGTATAATGGTATATAACACTGTAATAATATGAAGAGGTATATAATGGTATGTAACACTGTAACAATATGAAGAGGTATATAATGGTACTGCCAAGTGGCGTAGTGTGGGGGGGCTGGGGGGGCGGTGGCCCCGGGCGCAGTTTTTTAGGGGCGCCATAGTGGGCCCCCGCCGGTTTCCCTGCCCTGTGATGGTCATCAGTGCACACAGGCAGCCAACGGCACACTCTGCTAACACCGCGGTGGTGCCTGCACGCCCCCTCACGTGACGTGTCACGTGAGGGGCGGCGCCAGTGCAATGTGCCCGCTCCAGCTTTAGATTGGGATGCAAGCACGCTGCAGGCACCACCGCGGCATTTACAGAGTGCGCCGCTGGCTGCCTGTTACTGATGACCATCAAAGGGAAACCGACGGGGGCCCCACTATGATGCCCCAAACCGGCCCCCCCTACTGACCCGTGGGCCCTCAGAGCCGGTGAGCAAGGGGGCAATATATATCCATGTTTGAGGTGCTGGGGGGAAATATATTCATGTTTGAGCTACTGGGGGCAAATATATTCACGTTTGAGGTGCTGGGGGCAAATATATTCATGTTTGAGCTACTGGGGGAAAATATATTCATGTTTGAGCTACTGGGGGCAAATATATTCAAGTTTGAGCTACTGGGGCAAATATATCCATGTTTGAGCTACTGAGGGCAAATATATCCATGTTTGAGCTACTGGGGCAAATATATTCATGTTTGAGCTACTGGGGGCAAATATATTCATGTTTGAGCTACTGGGGGCAATTATATTCATGTTTGAGCTACTGGGGCCAATATATATTCATGTTTGAACTGCTGGGGGCAATATATATTCATGTTTGAGCTACTGGAGGCAATATATATCCATGTTTGAGCTACTGGGGCAAATATATTCAGGTTTGAGCTACTGGGGGCAAATATATTCATGTTTGAGCTCAGTGGTGTATTTAGGTTTTGTGCTGCCCTAGGCCTGACTAAACTCGTGTACCCCCTAATTTAAATTTGAGGCACCCCTTCCTGTCAAGGGCACACCTCTTCCTGGTTAATCCCCATCCTTCCTCTTTAAGCTCCACCGTTTCCTCTTAGAGCTCCATCTTTTCCTCTCTTTATAATAAAAGTGGATACCAAGTGCGTACTTGTATATTTTGTATACCATTTCAAATGTATCTATTGAGATAAAGAAAATTATGAAATGTTTAAATTCAAGCATTATTACAAAGAACAGCCACGCATGTCAAGTATTCTGGATCACAGCCGCTCTAAATGGTTGAACAATAAAATCCACAGAAATGGAGTGTATCACAGAGCTGCACAGCAATAAAACCCACAGAAATGGGCACTGTGTATGAGCATATCAGAACTAAACAGCAATAAAACTCACAATAATGTGAAGTGTGTATGAGCATATCACAGAGCTGCACAGTAATAAAACTCACAGTAATGTGCAGTGTGTATGAGCGTATCCCAGAGCTCCAGGGCAATAAAACTCAGTAAAATGCAGTGTGTATCACAGAATCCACAGCAGTAAAACTCCCAGCAAACTGAGTGAATATGAGCACACAGCAATTATTTATTCTATATTTACCGGCCTTCGTCCGCGGTAGGGCTGTGTGCAGAGTCAGCAAGGACTGTGTGCGGACTTAGCAGAAGGTCCCTCCAGGCCATGTTAGGATCGCGGCTGTGCCTGTGCGTGGAGACATCTTGTCAGCAGTGGGGTGCCACTGCCAGAGGGTGCACCGTGGCTTTGATTCCCTTCCCGGTGGGTGTTCAGTCCAGAATAGAGTGAGAGTCCATGTTAACGAAAGGGCGGGCAGCTGCGTGCGTGCGTGTCACGTGGTCCAGCCAGTCAGGTGGTACTGAGACTCAGTACTACCTGACTGGCCGGACCGCGTGACCTGCACGCACGCAGCCTCACCAGGAGCCAGGCAGCTCAATGACAAATTTCTATCACTGCAGTGCTGGTTAAGGAAAGGTCCACTTTAAAAAGCAGTAAGCAGACAGGGCTTCATATTCTGCTGATACCTGCCGTTAACTGTCATCTCTCTCTGTACACAAAACACATCCCCCTCCCCTCTCCTAGAGCTGCTCCGGGGCAGGGGAGAAGCTATGGAGGGAGGAGAGGGGGATTTTTATTCTATTCGATTTTATTCCGTATGCAAACGTCCTGCTCCGCTGCTCATTTTTTGAGAACACAGCTCAAAGCTGACACACAGTGACAGTGGCACCTCCTAGTACCCCCTAATAACACCCCAATAATCACTGGTACCTGGGGCGGCCCACCCCTGCCACTCCCCTAAGTACACCACTGCTCTGTGATATGCTCACACACAAGTTTGATGAACTTCCAGCAACTACGGAGCTGTTTGAAGGCAGTGCAAATCCCCATAGAGAAGTAATGGTTAATCTATTCAGAGAACACCAAACAGCAGAGAAATGGCAGTGAAATGCCCTGATGTTCGGTGGTTTCAATCAGCCTGTTTATTCAGGCGAACCCCATAAGTTTCAATGTTAAAAATATTCCTGTTTTTATGCAATATCTAATAAACCATTTATTATTTTAATCTGCAGTAAAAAGTCTTTATTGATTTTTTTTTAGTACCTTTTAGTCATTTTTCAGATATTGTTTTGGCAAAATTCCCCCCCTTATTTTTTAATAGCAGTTTTTCTTTTTTCTGTAACAGAACTTTTTATTATCAATCATAGGATCTTATATGTAAATTCCAGACATTTTCGTTCAGTAGTTCTTTTGAAAACAGCAGGCCACGGGTTTGCGGTGGCAGCATTTAGCGGCCGACTCCATGCACTTTGGGGACCCTGCGGTGAATGGTGAATTCACTGCAGGGTGGGGAAATTTAATTCCCCGAAGTGCAGGGAACTACAGAACACCATAATGTTGGCGTCCTTTCGGTGCTCTGAGAGTAACCCATTTAGTGGTGAGGTTTTTGCTGCCCCCTGGAAAGTGAAAGCCTAGGCCTTGCCTACCCAGGACATACTTGAAAATTAGTGAAATCTCAATGTATCCTTCCTTTGCAAAAGTAAAAAAAATAATAATAATAATAATTTTTAGGGGTGGGGCCACCCGGTGCGGGCTGCCGCCGCCTGTAAAGTGCCACCCTAGGCCTAATCCTTGTTGGCCTAGGCCAAAATACACCACTGTTTGAGCTACAGGGACAAATATATTCATGTTTGAGCAACTGGGGGCAAATATATTCATGTTTGAGCTACTGGGGCAAATATAATCATGTTTGAGCTACTGGGGCAAATATATTCGTGTTTGAGCAACTGGGGCAAATATATTCATGTTTGAGCTACTGGGGCAAATATATTCATGTTTGAGCTGCTGGGGGCAATATATATCCATGTTTGAGCTGCTGGGGGCAATATATATCCATGTGTGAGCTGCACATTACTGTGGGTTTTATTGCTGTGGAGCTCTGTGATACGCTCATATACTCTGCACATTACATTGTATCACAGTTAAGGGGTTCAATGCCCTAATAGTGGAAGGGAATCGGGGCATGCTAACGTGTCCACAGGTTGGGGGGTGCACAATTCTTGGCTGGCCCTGGGCGCTGACAACCCACGCTACGCCACTGGTACCGCCATAGAAATGAACAGTCATGGTGGTTGAAGCGGGGAGCGTTAGGTCAGTTCCATGACAGGTATATAATGGTATGTAACACTGTAACAATATGACAAGGCATATAATGGTAAGTAAAGGTGTATAATCCTATGAGATATTTTATAAATGGACATAAATAAAATGCAATAACAAAGTATCTAATGGAATGGCGATGTGTTCTATATGTATCAGTGTTCTCCTGTAATTGGTCACAGGTGATTGGCTCTTTAGGATTTTGAACAAAATGTATCTATCTTTTCTTTCTCTCCAACCACACAAGTTTTTGGGTTAATAAATAGTAACTCACTAATTGCATCAGGGCGACATTCTACATATAATAAAATCATACAGACTTAGTTCTACACCTCAATTAGTTTGAACATTCAGATCAATTTATCAACTCACTGTTTAGTGGATAAAGCCTTGGTATGCAGGGAGCCTAAGGGAATCCGTCCTTCATCAGAACAGATGGCAGAAGATCATCTGTATATAGGTTCCTCTGTTGTAAATAACTATGTAATTGAGCAACTTGTTAGCTTGTGCCACCTGAAAAGATAGCTGCGTCTTTAATTTCATGCTCCAGGACCCCCAGGCTCACTTCAATAAATCAAAACAGAACACCTGGGAGGGAGGGATAGTCTCTTTATTTCTAGAAACAAGACGATTCAATCTTTCATATTACTTTGACATATTGGACAGGATGAGTCTTAATAAAATAATTTTAAATTGCAGATTTTCATCTTAAACCTCTGCATTCTGATAATTAAACGTCACGGTCACATGACATGTCACTTTATCGCACAAGGCCCGTGACGTCTGACGCAATGTGCAGAAAATATTTATTACCTGACCCAAACAAAGCGACACTGGCTCCGAAACCAACGCGGAGAAAAGGAAAACATGTCCTCACCCACATACACCCCTGTATTTACACACACACAGATACACCCGAGTACTTCCTGTCACAGGGGGCGCTATAGCATGGTCCTCTAGGTCGAATTATGGCACAAAAAAGTCTAAGTGGTGAAATAGTCCAGGCTTTAATTGCAGCGTCAAATCAATCAAATACAATAGAACATTCAGACCAACCTTTGGTTCAACATTTCCTGCATCCAATGCAGACTCTCCAACTCAGAAGCAGCAACCAATGCTTCTCAACCGCTCTTGTGTCTCATTCTCATCCGGTGCCCATTCTAATCTTTCCCCTGTGTAGGAATCCTCCTCATCCGGTGCTCATTCTAATCTTTCCCCTGTGTGGGAATCCTTCTCATCCGGTGCCCATTCTAATCTTTCCCCTGTGTGGGAATCCTCCTCATCCGGTGCCCATTCTAATCTTTCCCCTGTGTGGGAATCCTCCTCATCCGGTGCTCATTCTAATCTTTCCCCTGTGTGGGAATCCTTCTCATCCGGTGCTCATTCTAATCTTTCCCCTGTGTGGGAATCCTCCTCATCCGGTGCTCATTCTAATCTTTCCCCTGTGTGGGAATCCTTCTCATCCGGTGCCCATTCTAATCTTTCCCCTGTGTAGGAATCCTCCTCATCCGGTGCCCATTCTAATCTTTCCCCTGTGTGGGAATCCTTCTCATCCGGTGCCCGTTCTAATCTTTCCCCTGTGTAGGAATCCTCCTCATCCGGTGCCCATTCTAATCTTTCCCCTGTGTGGGAATCCTCCTCATCCGGTGCCCGATCTAATCTTTCCCCTGTGTAGGAATCCTCCTCATCCGGTGCTCATTCTAATCTTTCCCCTGTGTGGGAATCCTTCTCATCCAGTGCCCATTCTAATCTTTCCCCTGTGTGGGAATCCTTCTCATCCGGTGCTCATTCTAATCTTTCCCCTGTGTGGGAATCCTCCTCATCCAGTGCCCATTCTAATCTTTCCCCTGTGTGGGAATCCTCCTCATCCGGTGCCCGATCTAATCTTTCCCCTGTGTGGGAATCCTCCTCATCCGGTGCTCATTCTAATCTTTCCCCTGTGTAGGAATCCTTCTCATCCGGTGCCCATTCTAATCTTTCCCCTGTGTGGGAATCCTTCTCATCCGGTGCCCGATCTAATCTTTCCCCTGTGTAGGAATCCTTCTCATCCGGTGCCCATTCTAATCTTTCCCCTGTGTGGGAATCCTTCTCATCCGGTGCCCGTTCTAATCTTTCCCCTGTGTGGGAATCCTTCTCATCCGGTGCCCATTCTAATCTTTCCCCTGTGTGGGAATCCTCCTCATCCGGTGCTCATTCTAATCTTTCCCCTGTGTGGGAATCCTTCTCATCCGGTGCCCATTCTAATCTTTCCCCTGTGTGGGAATCCTCCTCATCCGGTGCCCATTCTAATCTTTCCCCTGTGTGGGAATCCTTCTCATCCGGTGCCCATTCTAATCTTTCCCCTGTGTGGGAATCCTCCTCATCCGGTGCACAGTCTAATCTTTCCCCTGTGTGGGAATCCTTCTCATCCGGTGCCCATTCTAATCTTTCCCCTGTGTAGGAATCCTTCTCATCCGGTGCCCATTCTAATCTTTCCCCTGTGTGGGAATCCTTCTCATCCGGTGCCCGTTCTAATCTTTCCCCTGTGTGGGAATCCTTCTCATCCGGTGCCCATTCTAATCTTTCCCCTGTGTGGGAATCCTTCTCATCCGGTGCCCATTCTAATCTTTCCCTGTGTGGGAATCCTTCTCATCCGGTGCCCGTTCTAATCTTTCCCCTGTGTGGGAATCCTTCTCATCCGGTGCTCCATTCTAATCTTTCCCCTGTGTGGGAATCCTTCTCATCCGGTGCCCATTCTAATCTTTCCCCCGTGTGGGAATCCTTCTCATCCGGTGCCCATTCTAATCTTTCCCCTGTGTGGGAATCCTTCTCATCCGGTGCCCGTTCTAATCTTTCCCCTGTGTGGGAATCCTTCTCATCCGGTGCTCGTTCTAATCTTTCCCCTGTGTGGGAATCCTTCTCATCCGGTGCTCATTCTAATCTTTCCCCTGTGTGGGAATCCTTCTCATCCGGTGCCCATTCTAATCTTTCCCCTGTGTGGGAATCCTTCTCATCCGGTGCCCATTCTAATCTTTCCCCTGTGTGGGAATCCTTCTCATCCGGTGCCCATTCTAATCTTTCCCCTGTGTGGGAATCCTCCTCATCCGGTGCCATTCTAATCTTTCCCCTGTGTGGGAATCCTTCTCATCCGGTGCCCATTCTAATCTTTCCCCTGTGTGGGAATCCTTCTCATCCGGTGCCCATTCTAATCTTTCCCTGTGTGTGAATCCCTCTCATCCGGTGCCCATTCTAACTTTCCCCTGTGTGGGAATCCTTCTCATCCGGTGCCCATTCTAATCTTTCCCCTGTGTGGGAATCCTTCTCATCCGGTGCCCATTCTAATCTTTCCCCTGTGTGGGAATCCTTCTCATCCGGTGCCCATTCTAATCTTTCCCCTGTGTGGGAATCCTTCTCATCCGGTGCCCATTCTAATCTTTCCCCTGTGTAGGAATCCTTCTCATCCGGTGCTCATTCTAATCTTTCCCCTGTGTGGGAATCCTCCTCATCCGGTGCCCGATCTAATCTTTCCCCTGTGTGGGAATCCTTCTCATCCGGTGCCCTTCATTCTAATCTCCCCTGTGTGGGAATGCTCCTCATCCGGTGCCCATTCTAATCTTTCCCCTGTGTAGGAATCCTTCTCATCCGGTGCTCATTCTAATCTTTCCCCTGTGTGGGAATCCTCCTCATCCGGTGCCCATTCTAATCTTTCCCCTGTGTGGGAATCCTTCTCATCCGGTGCCCATTCTAATCTTTCCCCTGTGTGGGAATCCTTCTCATCCGGTGCCCATTCTAATCTTTCCCCTGTGTGGGAGTCCTTCTCATCCGGTGCCCATTCTAATCTTTCCCCTGTGTGGGAATCCTTCTCATCCGGTGCCCATTCTAATCTTTCCCCTGTGTGGGAATCCTTCTCATCCGGTGCCCATTCTAATCTTTCCCCTGTGTAGGAATCCTTCTCATCCGGTGCTCATTCTAATCTTTCCCCTGTGTGGGAATCCTTCTCATCCGGTGCCCATTCTAATCTTTCCCCTGTGTAGGAATCCTTCTCATCCGGTGCTCATTCTAATCTTTCCCTGTGTGGGAATCCTTCTCATCCGGTGCCCATTCTAATCTTTCCCCTGTGTAGGAATCCTTCTCATCCGGTGCTCATTCTAATCTTTCCCCTGTGTGGGAATGCTCCTCATCCGGTGCCCATTCTAATCTTTCCCCTGTGTAGGAATCCTTCTCATCCGGTGCTCATTCTAATCTTTCCCCTGTGTGGGAATCCTTCTCATCCGGTGCTCATTCTAATCTTTCCCCTGTGTAGGAATCCTTCTCATCCGGTGCTCATTCTAATCTTTCCCCTGTGTGGGAATCCTTCTCATCCGGTGCCCATTCTAATCTTTCCCCTGTGTAGGAATCCTTCTCATCCGGTGCTCATTCTAATCTTTCCCCTGTGTGGGAATCCTCCTCATCCGGTGCCCATTCTAATCTTTCCCCTGTGTGGGAATCCTTCTCATCCGGTGCCCATTCTAATCTTTCCCCTGTGTGGGAATCCTCCTCATCCGGTGCCCATTCTAATCTTTCCCGTGTGGGAATCCTTCTCATCCGGTGCCCATTCTAATCTTTCCCCTGTGTGGGAGTCCTTCTCATCCGGTGCCCATTCTAATCTTTCCCCTTGTGGGCATCCTTCTCATCCGGTGCTCATTCTAATCTTTCCCCTGTGTGGGAATCCCTCATCCGGTGCTCATTCTAATCTTTCCCCTGTGTGGGAATCCTTCTCATCCGGTGCCCATTCTAATCTTTCCCCTGTGTGGGAATCCTCCTCATCCGGTGCTCATTCTAATCTTTCCCCTGTGTGGGAATCCTCCTCATCCGGTGCTCATTCTAATCTTTCCCCTGTGTGGGAATCCTTCTCATCCGGTGCTCATTCTAATCTTTCCCCTGTGTGGGAATCCTCCTCATCCGGTGCCCATTCTAATCTTTCCCCTGTGTGGGAATCCTCCTCATCCAGTGCCCTCCCTCAAGCAGGAGCTATTTAATCCCTTAATTGCAGGGACACCTGCAGCAAAACAAAAAACACATTCCCTCCTAGGAGTTAATGCCTAAACCTTAAAAACGAAAATATAAAGGGGAATAAACAGACTCATCAATGCACTATGTCACATATCCCTTCCCCCAGCTCAGACCCATGGGGGCGAGCGGCCTTGGACCTCAGACAGCATTCCTTTGGGACAGTGGAACCAATGACAGTTCCATCTCCTCTGTAAAACCATTGATGTTTCACTATAAAAAACAGAAACCAGGGTCTGCCAGAATTGACTGCGTCAATAATTACTTGCACATACTCCGTGGCTACAGGCCAAGTGGAGTTCTCCCACAGCTGACAAACCTGAGGGTGGTCTCTAGAGATGTGCACCGCTAAAAATTTTGTTTCGTTTCGTTATTCTTTCCAGGTGTTTTTTTTCGTTTCGTTTCGAAATTTTGTTTTGATAATTTTTTTATTTATTTTTTAACCACTTGGCTGCTAAGGACGCGCTCAGCACGTCCTGCCAAGTGCACCTCCTGTGTTACGGACGTGCTGAGCGCGTCCTAGCACAGGAGGCAGTAATCGGCCGGGATTCCGACCGATTGCTGGGCCCCCCCCCCCGGTGCGGGCTGACATGTTGGATGTCAGCCTGGCACTCCGGGACCCCGGCGGGGACGCGGCAAGATGACATGTAATTCAGGCGCCCCCCCGCGTGTGCGGAGGAGGCGCCTGAAAGGGAGGGGGGGCAGGTCCTTCAGACCTCTCTGCCTCCCGATTACCGGGGGCCACAGGGTTAATGCAGGCACCGTTTGGAAGGGCACAGCTTGCCCTTCCAAATGGTGGCTGACATTAATCCCTGGGGATCGTGACCCTCTCCCAGAGCTGGCCGACATCTTGGATGTCGGCCAAGCCTCCGGGAACTCCCCCTGAGGACTGGAGTCATCGTGTAAAGCACAATGACGCCAGTCTTGGAGTTAACCCCTAGCTGCCAGCAATGGTGGAGATAGGGGTTCATTGGAACTCCCTATCTCCCGATCCGTGGCAGCTAGGGGTTAATGTTTGATATCGTTGGATCGGTCAGAGCATGACCTTTCCAACGATACCAAACATGACCATGTAAAAAGTTTTAAAAAAAAATTAAAAAAAATATTTAACTCTTTCGCTGCTGAGGCTTTTCACACCTCTGTGCTGAGGTAATTTTTACCTGTTTCACTCATCATGTTTTACCGCGTTTTGAAGCCACATTTTGATATATGACTCAGACATATTATATATCGTTCTTTCCGGCAGACTCGGCAGATTCATAATATATCATAATTATATGTATACGTTATGTCCTGTCTGTATATTATAACAAACAATGCAATAAAATTTGAATTTACAATAATTTACAATGTGTAAAGTTTTTTTTTCACATCTTAAGATGCAAGCATTTGCGGTTATATTTTCTATGGGCTGCGCGTGTTAAAAAAATTAGAAGTGGGGTCTCGTTACATTTTTTTTGGGGGAAAATTTTGCTATTTTTAACAAATGCACCGCATACAAAAATCATTAGTGCAGCATCATTGTTCACATTATAATTAAAATGGGAACAATATTGCTGCATTAATAAAACAAAAACAAAACTTGTTTATTTTTTTTTATAATTTATTTTTTAAATATTTTTTATTTTTAATTTTTAAAAAAACTTTTTACATGGTCATGTTTGGTATCGTTGGGAAGGCCATGCTCTGGCCGATCCAACGATAACAAACATTAACCCCTAGATGCCACGGATCGGGAGATAGGGAGTTCCCATGAACCCCCTATCTCCACCATTGCTGGCAGCTAGGGTTTAACTCCAGGACTGGCGTCATCGTGCTATACACGATGACGCCAGTCCTCAGGGGGAGTTCACAGAGGCTTGGCCGACATACAAGATGTTGGCCAGCTCCGGGAGAGGATCATGATCCTGCGCTTTTCAGCGCCGAATCGTGATCCAGCTCCCCAGGGGTTAATGTCAGCCACCGTTTGGAAGGGCAGGCTGTGCCCTTCCAAACGGTGCCTGCCTTAACCCTGTGGCCCCCGGCGATCGGGAGGGAGAGAGGTCCAAATGACCTCCCCCCTCCCTTTCAGGCGCCACCTCTGCACACGCGGGGGGGCGCCTGAATTAGATGTCATAGCGCCGCCGCAATGACATCTAATGGCTCCGCAGGGGTCCCGGAGTGCTGGGCTGACATCCAAGATATCAGCCCGCACCGGGGGGCGCAGCAATCGGCCGGAATCTGGACGATTGCTGCCTCCTGTGCATGGACGCGCTCAGCGCGTCCATAGCACAGGAGAACCACTTGGCTGGACGCGCTGAGTGCATCCATAGCAGCCAATAGACATGTGCATTAGTTTTAGTACTGAAACGATTTAGTCAGAATTTTTGGATAATTTAGTTTTAGTATGACTCAAGAGATACGAAACTGCTCAGTACAAAAAACGAAAGAAACTAAAATAAAATGCACTACATTTTAGTTTCAGTCCTTTTTGTGATATTACATTGATGAGTGAAGGAGACCAGCAATGAAGAGCACAACATCGCAAAGCTACAGAAAAGGTTTGTATGTGTAATCCTTCCCGACCCCTACCCGAAAATCTGACAGTGATAGAGCTCCAGAATACTCACTCGCAGCACAGACAGCCAGCACAGGAGAGGAAAACGTTACTTAACCCTTGCATGTCTATGAGGCAGACAAGATGATAAAAGCAGCTGGAGAAGGAAAACATTCAAATAAATCACACTGAAAGCTAATGACAGAGGAGGGCTGGATAGTAAAAACCCCTTTATAACAAGCAGTGCTGAGAGAAGAGAGGGACTTTATAAAACGTGTGTTATCTCCCCTCCCGCTCTGCATAATAGGGGCTTAGGTCTGATACATTTTATATTATCCAGGAGCACTATCCCCCTTTCCTCATCTTTAATACACGTTTTATATAAAGTCCCTCTCCTCTCCCAGTGCTGCTTGTTATACAGGTTTTTTTTACGTCTGATACATTTAGTATCCAGCTCTCACAGTTACTCTGTCATTATGAGCCTTCAGTGTGATTTATTTGAATGTTTTCCCTAGATTTAAAGTGCTTATTTTATTATAAAAATCAATTTGCACCAGTCATCTCTTCTCTGAGCTTTCAGACCGATTTACGTTAATATTTTCCCTCTCCCCTGCTTTTTTTTATTTTTAATTTTTTTTTTGTATTTATAATTTTTTTTTTGCAAGAAACAAAGGATCATACACCATCAAATCAAGTGGCCTCGCAGGACCAAATTCAGTACTCACAGAAGGAGCACACAATACAGGAGGGTGGGTCATAAAGGGAGCTGTAAAATGGAAATAAAAATAGGGGGGAGAGGGGGACAATAACATGAGGGTACGGAAACCCGTCAGAAGGGCTGATCCAGATAAAACAAAAGAACAATAGAGGTCGCTGAGGGGGCACCAGGACAGTTGAGGGGGGAAAAAAAGGTAAATAAATAATGGGTGGTGAGGGACTGCCAAGTAAAGCGTGGCATTCCCGGCTCACCTCGGCAACCCTGTGGGAACTGAGGGCCATGGAATAGGCCACAAGGCCGGGAGACCTGGGGCCAAAAGAATGGACAGGGCCTAGGTAGCCATCCTAGCGGCTCGCCCAGGCCAGTTCCCAGTGTCCCACACGCTAAAGAAAAAAAAAAGCGGGGATAGGAAGACCTGGTGTTCTATCAGACGAACAATATGAAGCCCAATAATTCGGCAGGCAAAACCGTAGTACAGAAAATAAAATAAAAAATAAAAACAATTAGATGAAAGTCAGAGGGAAATCATCAAAAGGGAGTGGGGGGGTTCTCTGCTAGAGAGTGGTGGAAAATGTCCGCAGTAGAGATTAGAGGTAACAGGTCCAAAATCAGCAATAGAGGAAGGCAGCAGGGGGGGGTGGAAAAGTCTTAAATCCAGAGAATCCAAAATGAAGGTCGTAAAAGAGTCCGAAGAGCAAGTAATCTGAAAAAGTATAAACATAAAAAGAGGATTCATCAAACTAGAAGGGTCATCCACTGAAACGAAGAGAAAAAGAAAAGGCGTGAAGGGTGGTGACAAATATTCCGCCAGGGTCAGACTGCAGATCCATCGAATTCGGTGCGATTCCGATTGCGGCAAGAGTCGCCCTCGCCTCCTCCAGGGACTACGCCGGGATGAACTTGCCGCCATGACAGATGATCAGGGAACCAGAGGACCCCCAGCAGTAGCGTATCTCACAGGCATGCAATAAAGATGTGACCTCTTTAAATCGACGGCGGGCCACCAACGCTAGGAACGGTAGGTCACGGTATATCACCAGACAGCTGGAGGCGTAGGTGACACGAAACGTGGGACCAGCAGCAGATAGGATTCTGGAGTAGACATCCACGTCCCTGGTGACCACAAGGACATCTCGGGGGGGGGGCGCCGCCGGAGCAGTAGCTGCCTTCCGTAGGCGCACAGCCGAGAGAATCGGCGAGGCCTCCGTATCTCCAGCAGTCTTCAAAAGATGCGTCACCAGACCCACCACGTACTCAAGGAGCCCTTCATGACCCACCTCCTCTGGGATACCCCGCAGTCTGAGGGTCCTGCGCCGGTGTCGAGCCTCCAGGGCCAAAACTGCCGAGCTGAGGTGAGTAACCTGTGACTGCAACCCTGCGATCACGGCAGCGGCAGCTGTCCTGTGTCTCCCCCACAGAGATACAAAGTTTAAGTAAAAGTTCCCTCTCCTGTGTTGGATAAGCATTGCATTCTGAAGTTCTGCACCCTCCACATGCCAATGCAGTAAGATGTTCTATACAGAGAGGGTCATTAATTAATGCAGGTGGATGTTGTATACATTATACAGAGAGGGGTATTAATTAATGCAGGAGGATGTTCTATACATTATACAGAGAGGAGCCTTTTTTTTAGCCCTTTAAATCCAGTGGCTGTGAGCGCTGAGATTGGCTGCTTGTTATATTATCTCTCAGTACAATGTATCAGGCTCAGCTGTTACAGTAACTCACTGTAACGGCGATCAGAGTTTCAGTAAAACAAGGAAATAATATTGTTGTAACATCTTATATATAAAAATATTATTTACTAGTTTTACTGAAACTCTGAGCGCTGTGATGAGCAGCAGACAGTTACTGTAACAGCTTTGCCTGACACATTGTGCTGAGAGTGAGAGATACTGTAACAAGCAGCGATCTCAGCCCTCTGAGGAGTCACTACACTAATAATTGTATCCACTGGTTTTCTGATGAATGAAATTAGTTTTCATACTAAAGAACTGAAAACGAATTTCTTTAGCAACTAAATAAATTGCATTTTAGGACTATTCCATTAGTTCAAAACTTTTGTGCTGTGCAATGTCTAGCAGCCAAGTGGTTAAAAAAAAATTATGAAAAAAATATATATATTTTTGTTTTCTTTTGTTAATGCAGCAATATTGTTCCCATTTCAATTATAATGTGAGCAATGGTAATGCACTAACGATTTTTGTTTGAGGTGCGTTTGTTAAAAATCGCGTAATTTTCCCCCCAAAAAATGTAACGAGTGCCCATTTCTAATTTTTTTTAACAAGCGCACCCCATACAAAATCTAACCGCAATTACTTGCATGTTAAAATGTGAAAAGAAAACACTTTACACGTTGTAAATTATTGAAAATTCAAATTTTATTGCATTTATTGTTATAATATACAGACAGGACATGAGGTATACATATAATAATGACATATTATGAATCTGCCGAGTCTGTCGGAAAGAACGATATATAATATGTCTGGGTCATATACTAAAATAAGCCTTCAAAACACGTTTAAACATGATGAGCAAAACCAGTAAAAATGACCTCAGCACAGAGGTGTGAAAAGCCTCAGCAGCGAAAGGGTTAAAAATGCTCAAAAGAGCCTAAAAAATCTAAAAATAAAGAGATTCTTTACGGCAGAATATTATAAGAAATGGTTTATTAGATATTGAATTAAAACGGGAATATTTTTAACATCCCAGATTGTGAGTTCCTACGGGAATAGGGCCTCATCTCCTCCTGTACTGTTTGTCAAATGTTGTTCATTGTATTGTAACCCTGTCTATACTGTGCCTATTGTACAGCGCTGCGGAATATGCTGGCGCTTTATAAATAAAGAATAATAATAATAATAATAATAATAACATTGAAGCCTATGGGGTAAAGCATTTCCCACACCTTTTTTTTTAACATGGAAGCCTATGCAATGCAACATTTCCCACACCTTTAACATTGAAGCCTATGGGGGTAAAACATTTGGGGTATTATTATTTTATTATTATTCTTTATTTATAAAGCGCCAGCATATTCCGCAGCGCTATACAATAGGCACAGTATAGACAGGGTTACAATACATTGAACAACATTTGACAAACAGTACAGGAGGAGATGAGGCCCTATTCCCGTAGGAACTCACAATCTGGGAGGGTTGGGGTTGGAAACAGGAGGAGAGGACTGTAAGGTGAGAGTGATTGATGGTTGTGTCAGTGAGTTGGGTGGTAGGCTTCCCTAAATAGGAATGTTTTAAGGGAGCGTTTGAAGGAAGAGAAGTTAGGGGAAAGTCTGACAGTACGAGGGAGAGCGTTCCAGAGAGTGGGGGCTGCGCGTGAGAAATCCTGCAGTCTATCATGGGAAGAGGTGATGCGGGGAGAAGCTAAGCGCAGGTCACTGTTTGACCTTAGGGAGCGGCTGGGGTGTATTTGGTGATTAGTGAGGACAGGTAGTGGGGAGCTGAGCTAGTGAGGGTTTTGTAGGTAAGGATAAGGATTTTGAACTTAATTCTGCAGTGGATGGGGAGCCAGTGAAGGGACTCGCAGAGGGGAGCGGCAGAGACAGAGCGGCGGGTGAGGTGAATTAGCCTGGCGGAGGCGTTCAGGATGGATTGTAGGGGGGAGAGGCGGGACAGAGGGAGGCCAGATAAGAGATTATTGCAATAGTCGAGTCGGGAGATTACCAGGGCGGGTATGAGTTGTTTTGTGGTGACAGCGGTAAGAAATGGCCGAATTCTGGAAATATTACGCAGTTGGTATCGGCAGGAGGAGGAAAGAGACAGGATGTGGGGGATGAAGGAAAGAGGAGAGTCAAGTGTAACTCCAAGGCAGCGAACTTGGTTTGATGGGGAGATGGTGATACCCTCCACCGTGATAGAGAAGTCAGGAGGTGGGGAGGCATTGGAGGGAGGAATAAGTAGGAGCTCCGTCTTTGACATGTTTATCTTTAGGTGGTGGGAGGCCATCCAGGAGGAGATGCCAGATAAGCAGTCACTGACTTTTGAAAGGACAGGGGAAGAGAGATCAGGGGTAGAGAGAAGTCTATGATTATACCCAAATCCTTCTCCTGCTTGGATTTCCCTAACTCCGTACCATTTAGGGTATAAATTACTTGCATGTTCTTCACTCCAAAGTGCATATCTTGTGTTGGGATGTTGCTTCTGATAGTTAAAGTTTTACTGAGGAAATAGTCTGCCAGGTCTTGAGCACTGAAGGCAGCTGAGGGGGGAGGTGCAGGTGGGTAGAGGAGGGTGTTGAAGGTGGACCAGAGCCGTTTAGGGTTGGAGGACAGCGTAGATATAAGAGATGAGAAGAAGGATTGTTTGGCCAAGTGGAGGGCAGAGGTGTATGACCGAAGAATAAACTTGAAGTGAACAAAATCAGCTTCAGAGCGGGATTTCCTCCAGGCACGCTCTGCAGTGCGGGAGCATCTTTGCAGGTAGCGAGTCTGGAGGGTGTGCCAGGGCTGAAGCTGGCGGCGTGGGGCCTTACAGAGTCGAAGAGGAGCAAGAGTGTCTAGAGCAGAGATAAGCGTAGTGTTGTAGTGATTAGTGGCAGCATCAGGGCAGGTGAAGGATGAGGTATGAGGGAGGTGATGAAGTAGGTTGGAGAATTGATGGGGATCCACAGCAGGTATATTTCTGCGAGTGTGTGTGTGGGGTGGGGGAGCAGGGTGTTTAGGAAGTCCAGATAGGTTGAAAGAGAGAAGGTGGTGGTCAGAGATGGGGAAGGGGCGACAGTTGAACTCAGAAATGGAGCAGAGGTTGGAAAAGACAAGGTCAATAGCGTGACCGTCACGGTGGGTAGGGAGGATTGTGTGAGTCCAAGGGAGGACGTGAGTGAAAGACGTTTGGAGGCAGCAGGGGCTGAAGGATCATCAATTGGAATGTTGAAGTCCCCGAGAACTAGGCATGGAAGATTAGAAGACAGGAAGTGAGAAAGCCAGGTAGCAAAGTGGTCAAAGAACTGGGAGGTTGGTCCCGGTGGGCGGTAGATGACTGCCACCCTGAGAGCCAGAGGAGAGAACAGGCGGATGCAGTGTGTCTCGAAGGAGGAGAAGGAGAGGGATGGGGGTGGAGGGAGATGCTGGTAGGTGCAGGTGGGAGAGAGCAGGATTCCGACCCCGCCACCATTTCTCTCACCCGGTCTGGGGGTATGGCTCAAGTGTAGACCGCCATGTGAGAGAGCAGCAACGGAGGCCGTGTCAGAGGGAGTTAGCCAGGTTTCATTTAAAGCTAGGAGGTTGAAGGAGTTTGAAAGGAAGAGGTCATGGATTGCTGTGAGTTTGTTGCACACAGAGCGAGCGTTCCAGAGGGCGCAGGAGAAAGGACAGGCGCTGAGGGATTATCGGAATGAGGTTGCTGGGCTTGTAGGGAGGTGATTTATGTGCGATGGAGATAGGATGAGAGGGAAGTATTGGATGTGTTGTGGGGCCAGGGTTAGGAGATATGTCACCTGCATAGAGTAACAGCAGGAGGGTGAGAAAGAGAAGGTGGGAATGGGATTTGTGGTAGTGGTAGTGATTGGCAGTACGAGAGTTAGAGGGAGACCATGTTCTGAGGAAACAAAGGAGCTCATGCGAGGCCATCATGTGGGACGAGAGGAGGGATGGAGAGATGCAGATAGTGTAGGGGTCGGTGGTAGAGGGGCAGGAGTTCCATTTAAGGAGAAAGGTAGAAGTAAAGAGTAGAAGCGTGAGAGAAAGCATGATATAGACGTGCGTTTACCCAGAGTAAAAGTGGGCCTTGCAGTTCCTTCCTCCAGTCCCGTAATTCCAGGAAATCAACTCTAAAGGTCCTCTTAGGATGCCACTTGGGGAGGTCACAAGAGCCAAGGCTCAAATGGAGCCAGTGTTAGTTGTTATATAGGGCGGACTGATTGCATTCAGGCAGTTAAAAGGTAAACACCTGATGCTGGATGGGCTGTGTCAATAGGGCAGGAGATTCACATGCTAATTAGCAAAGCAAATGGTGGAGAAAGGAGACAAAAATAAATAAAAAATAAAAACAAGGTAACGTTACAATGTGGGTGCCTGCAAATACTGGGTGATGGGGGTCCTACCAGCCAAAGTATGCAGGGGATCAGTTGGGGTTTGGGTGTCTGGATACTGGGTGATTTCATGGAAAACTCACTGTCCCTTTAAAAACGTCCCCTGTCCCCCAGGGCACTACCCAGACCTCCATACACCTTTTATGGCAAATATGTAGCATATATGCCCTCTTGGAGGGCACTCCAAAAAACCGCATTTTCAGCCCCATTGACTTGCATGGGGGTTCGGGTTCGGTCCCGAACAAATGGGAAGTTCGGGTTCGGGCTCGAACCGAACTCGGGGAGTGTTCGGCTCATCCCTACTTCTGACAAGGATGCTTTAGTTGTATTTGAAATTGAAAACCTCACCCTTGTAGGGGCAAAAACACGACCCGACAAATCCAGGCTCTGACATCAGAAACCCTTTTACACTAAATTAAACAGAATAAAACTGTTAGCTTAGCTGAAAGTTGTTTTATGGATAACGCATCATTATCTGGCCACGCCTCCAGCAAGTTAATCACCATATTAACGTCCCAGGTGAACGTATAACGGGAACGTGGGGGCCGATTACATTGTATACCTTTCAATAACCGACATACAATGGGATACTTACCTGCGGGAACTCCATTAAACCCTTGATGATAAGCAGAGATTGCAGATCTGATATTATTAACCGTGCAATATGCCTTCCCATCCTCAAATAACTGAGTGAAAAACCTCAGAAGACTACCTAAAGGAGCTGAGATGGGATCAACTTGTTCCATGCACCAAGAAACCCATGATCTCCATGCTCTAATCATATCTCCTTCTGGTAGAAGGAGCCCAGGAACTTGACAACAAGGAAGCAGTTGCTTCTGAAATACTGTCTGAAGGCCAATGACCCCTGATATTTTCCAAGCTACAAGCTGAAGAGAGGGAGATTGCAGAAGGTTCTGCAATGTTCCCTCTGGATCTTCTAAGACATTCGATGAGACCTGAACTATCCTCAAGAAATCTACAGATATCTCCAGCAGCTGTGGAAACCAAGGTTGTGACCTCCACAGCGGTGTTATCAACACCACCGTAGCTAGTTGTGCACGTACCAAAACGTATTACAGCCGTAATGAATGTGAACGGAGGGAAAGCATAGAGAATTCCCAAAGGCCAAACTTGAACCAGCGCATCTGTAGCTACAGCCATGGGGTCTGGTTTCCAACTGTAAAAGCGAGGCACCAGAGCATTGAGACGCTTAGCAAACAGGTCCATAACAAATGGACCCCAAAGGGATGACAAATCGGAGACGACCCTGGAATCTAATCTCCAATCGCTGTAATCTACCAGATACCTTGAATTCCAATCTGCCACTACGTTGCTTAACCCCGGAATATACTGAGCCTGAACTGACAAATTGTGAGACAGGCAAAACCCCCAAAAGGATTTTGCCATCTCCATCAAAAGCCTGGACCTGGGGCCACCTAGGTGATTGATGTGCCGCACCGCGGACAGATTGTCCATCTTCAGTAGAATGGATTGAGCTTGGAATTGTTTGATAAAACTCTGAATAGCAAACAATCCAGCTAGGAGTTCCAGACAATTTATATGCAATTCTGTTTCTGTGGAATCCCATCTGCCGCCTGTGTAGTGTGATCCGCAGCTGCCCCAACCAGATCTGCTGGCCTCTGATTCTATGACCAAGTCTGGGTAGGATGGAAGATGGCTTTGCTGTTCCAAGTCTCTATGTGGTCTAACCACCATTGCATCTACAATTTCGACTCGTCGTCCAAGGAGATGCAATCGGGATACAGCCATCCCCTCTGCAGATATCGTGCTTTCAGACGTTGAAAAGCATGGTGTCACGGAACGGACACGAGAGCTCTTTTCAGCGAGCCACAGGACTAAAGACTGAACCCTTTTTAAAGACCATTTTTCCTGTTTTCGTTTTGGTTTTGCGTGTGAGCCTTTGGATCTCTTACCGTTTGTATGTGTTTTTCCCCGTCACCATTTTGCTCATCCCAGCATGTTTTCACAGAACAAAGGATCTCATGCCCCAAGATGGAGGATGCAGCGGGCCAGAGGACTGAAGGCTTTTCCAAGACCTCATCTGCCTAATACCTGGACAATGGGAAGGCTGAAAAGGACCTGATAGGGAACAGGAGGCTGGGAAAGGAGCCAATCAGTGCTGGTTGTGTGGGTGGGGGAGTTGGTAATCTGTTTGTGTGAAGTTGTATAAATGACCCTGTTGAAACCCATAAAATTCAATTCACTGTTTTAAAGCATACAGCCGCGTCTGGTGTCTTCATTTCAGAGCTACAATCACTATTGCAGGAGACACTCAGCGGTCACCTGCATCACCACTCAACCCAGGAACGGGATCCCCAAGGCAACACCGCACCATCTCTCCAGACGCCGGACCAATGCCATTTCATCCTCCAGGCTGCTCGAGATGCCGAGTGCCGTGCCACTCGGTAGTCGGGCCGGACGCCACCAAAGGGGTGGGGGGGTCAGATAGAGCAGGACCGCAGGCGACTTCCATCTCGTCACACTGGTGGCAGCGGTGGGATAGCTCTTTGAACCCCCAGAAAAAGCACTCAGCATGGCAGGATACGCCAACTACAAAAAAGACACCCTGCGGGGCATCCTGGAGAGCCGAGGAGGCACCCCGGGCTCAAAAAGAAAAGCCGCCCTGAATGAGGAACTGCAGGAAATGGACCAGGGAGCCGTGGGCACGCCAACCTTACCACCCACCCAGGCCTTGGTCCCAGAAGATCCCTTCCAAAGGAAACTGCGGCAGCGGCTAGTCCTCTTCGGAGCCGCCCCGTCAGAAGCCGCTATACACAACGCCATCCAGGAGATCCGGCAGGAAAAGGAGCAAGAGAAGGACCGTCAGCACAAGCTGCGGATGGCGGCGCTCCGAGAAAAAAGGACTGAATACCCTGCCCCTGAACCCTACCCCGTAGAACCCTGGTTCGAGGTTGACAGCTCGACTGGAGCTTCATCCAGGGAATCTACACCCCCACAGCAATACTTCTTTTTGGACTTACAACTCGCCTGCAGTTTTAATTGAGGAAACCGCACATCTCAGCGACCCTTGGATGGAGGCTTACAGCCCACCTGGAGCTGCATCCGAGGACGTCACCCCCCCATCGAGTGGTGGTGGCACTGTTCCAGCACCCTCGCAGACACGAGGACTGAATTCCCGAGAAGGCTACAGGAGGGCCTGGATCGGTATCATGGATCTACAGTTGAGCCCTCTGGGCCTGAGTGGCGGGACAAGATCCGCCAAGAACTCTGGTACGAGGCACTGTACCATGAAAGGGACTACCATGGTGTCAATGTTCCCTCCGACGCTGCCATCTACCAAGTGCAGTACAATGCCAGAGCAGCATTCCTGAAAGGCCGACCCCTAGAGGAGTGGGAGGCAGAGCTCCAATACCTGGTTCAGCAGGAGATCGCACTGGACGCCGCTTACCGGGCGTCCCAGTGGTTAATAGGCCCCCTGCTACCCCGCACCATCGACGGCGCCTCCACCGCAGGCCTCCACTATGGCGGCACAGGGCTGCTATACGAAAGGATGGCCAACGACCCCGGGTTTGGAGAAGAGTCGGAGTGGTGGTTGGAGGAGATACTGGAACGCCGGGAAGAGGAACTCTCATACGAGAGCAAGGACTTCGAGATAGAGGAACTGGAGTTCCTGGTAGAGCGCGAATGGGAGCTTGAGAAGGCCTACAGAAGATTGTTGGACGACGCTCCGCAGTCAGGCCTAAGCCCCATGACCTGGGACTGTCTGGCCGAAGAAGCAGACAGTCCAAGTGACACGGAAGTATTGGAGCCCGAGATGCTCCCATGGGTACCCGTCGGGACCACAGTAGACGAGCCGGCCAGGTCGGAAGAAGCACGGCAGGTGCCAAGCGACCAGAATGGGCCGCGTAAAGGGTCCGAGTGGCCCAGAGAGGAAGTTATCCTCCCGCCCCCGCAAGAAGACACTGTACCAGTGTCCGCTTACCCAGCAGAAGAGCTGGCAATGGGGCAGAGTGCCGCTGGCCTTTGCCCACCCTCCCTCGTCTGTCCCGAGGAGCAGAAAGAGGATTTCCCCGAGCTGCTTATCCCGCAGCCGCTTACCCCATTCAACCCCCTGAACTTTGTTCCTGTACCCACCTGCCCAGCAGAAGAGCTGGCAATGGGGCAGAGTGCCGCTGGCCTCTGCCCACCCTCCCTCGTCTGTCCCAAGGAGCAGAAGGAGGATTTCCCTGAGCTGTTTACCCCGCAGCCGTTGACCCCATCCAACCGCCTGGACGTCGGTCCTGCGCCCGCTTCCCCAGCAGAAGAGCTGGCAACCGGACCGAGTGCCTCCGGCCTCTGCCCAACCTTCACCACCTGCCTCGGGGAACAGAAAGAGGATACACCGGGCTGCTTATTCCGCAGCCACTGACCCCACCGGAGATGGAGGGCGCCATTCTCCTGCCCGGGGACCCTTCCTCGGCCTTGAACCCCCCAGCCGACGCGCTGGCAATGGGGCAGAGCCTGTTTCAACTATGCCCATCTCCACACCCCTTTGGCCCGGAGGCCCCATGCAGCCACTGTTTTTTCCAACGGCTGACCAGGGCACTCGGGGCGCGTGCATTTAGCACACGTTTTTCCCGGGTGCGCGATACCTCCGGAGGTGGTACAGGCGGTACCCCTCCCCGACCACAGGACCCTTATTCCGGAGGGGGTAACCCCAAAGACTTGTACCCCCAACACGCCAGGCACTGCCGCAAGGACAAATGGAGAAGCCTGGTGGCTTGCCTCCTTCCCACAGACTATGGGCCACAAAGACTGCTCCGACTTCCCCGAGTCGACCCGTGTGGGTCCAACCGTGTCCATCAGACTCTAGAAGGGGGGAGAAATGTCACGGAACGGACATGAGAGCTCTTTTCAGCGAGCCACAGGACTAAAGACTGAACCCTTTTTAAAGACCATTTTTCCTGTTTTCGTTTTGGTTTTGCGTGTGAGCCTATGGACCTCTTATTTTATTGCTAAATGTGGTTTTATTTGTGTAATGTAATGAAAATGTACCCTGTATGATGTGACTGTAAAAGTATGAAAGAAACCGTTTGTATGTGTTTTTCCCCGTCGCCATTTTGCTCATCCCAGCATGTTTTCACAGAACAAAGGATCTCATGCCCCAAGATGGAGGATGCAGCGGGCCAGAGGATTGGAGGCTTTTCCAAGACCTCATCTGCCTAATCCCCTGGACAATGGGGGAGCCTGAAAGGGCAAGATAGAGGATACAGCAAGCCAGCTGATTGGAGGCTTTTCCCCAAGGCAAACACCGCACCATCTCTCCAGACGCCGGACCAACACCATTTCATCCTCCAGGCCGCTCGAGACGCCGAGTGCCGTGCCACTCGGTAGTCGGGCCGGACGCCACCAAAGGGGGGGGGTCAGATAGAGCAGGACCGCAGGCGGACATCCATCCCGTCACACATGGTAATACAGTGTTCCTGGAAGGACCGCCTGTATTGCTGCGGAAAGCAGACCCAGAAGATAAGCTAACCATTTAATGGAAAACTCCTTTGGAACTAAAAGCCGTCTGATTTCTTTGTGGATCAGCCGAACCTTGGCTGATGGCAGAGAAAGATACATCTCCCCCGAATCTATTAAGAACCCTAGAAATTCGATGGATTGGGTCGGTGTTAAAATAGATTTCTTGTGATTTATTAGGAACACCAGGTTGGACAAAAAATTGATCGTCTAATCTCTGTGAATTATAAGCGAGAGTTTGGTCCTCTGCCAAGAGGAGTATATCGTCTAGGTAGATTAGTAGATGTACTCCTCTGCTTAACAAGTCTACTGGAATTGCCAGATAGGCATCTTTCAGGTCATCCAATCTCGGAGATAAAACTCCTTTTAACGTCGGAATGCCTTCCAATTTGAAGTGGTTGGACACCATGTATTCGTTTAGAGGTTTCAGATTCTTGACACCCTCTGAATATGAGGATCTAAAGGAGCCTCTGGACGTAGAGTAGGTAGTACGAAAACCCTATTTGGAAAAGCTTTCCGAATGTTGGCCCTCATCTTCTTGACAGTAGAGAAGGACCTTGGCCTTGGAACCAGGTTCATTATGAGCCAAAGTTGCCAATTTAGGGTCAACGTTAGGAGTATTGAGCGTCTCCTTTCACTTGATAGGGCCGTATTTATATTTCCAAACACGCATATCAGTCTATGCACCAGCCTCTATACTCAAACAAATCCCGGCTTCTCGTTAGTGAGAAGATTTCTTTCAAGTGAATCCATTAACTTTGTCAATGGAGCTAGGAAATCGAATAATTTCTTGTGACACAACTTTAAGGTGGCCTCAACTCCTCTCTTTGGTGACCAATTTATTTCTTGCAGTATTTCAATGATCTTTGGATCCAATTCTGGAACCAAATGTAGTTTATGTGCCAGAGTTGGGGCTGAGCACTCGGCCCTCAAATTACTGCGTGTCTTCTTATCCATAGGCGTACGAATACGCTGCTCAATATAATGAGCCACATGCTCTATGGGTGTCTATTCCGTTGATCGTGGGTGCATTAAATGCTCCGAGACGAACATGGAATTACCTAGAGCGTCCACCAGATCAGACGCTGGTTCTTTGGTCCCATTGGAGTCTGGAGATGATATTGAGTCTGAAAACTCAGAAGAGGAGACTGGTGCGTAATCTGGATCTAATATCCTCCTCAGTGAAACAATCTGAGGAGCTGTCAGTATTTTTTGCGCGTTTCCTTTCGGTGGCCTGAGTTACTTGGCCCCTTTTTTTAGCCTCAGTGGTATGCAGTGGAGTGTCACGTGAAGTAGGGGTTATCGTACACTTTTTTTATGAGCTATATTTTTTGAGAGTCCCTCTTCTCCCTCTCTTGAAGTCCCAGGGTCCTCATTGTCAGGGTTAGATTCTATTGACAAAAAAACTGTCTGAAGCCGGGGTATTCACAGCTGATCTCCTGGCTGAATGGTTATCCAGCACCCTGACCATAGTGGTCTCTAGGTTAGAGGAAAAAGCTGACAGAGTGGCTATAAGTGCATCTGCTTTGGCTTATGTGTGTGTGACATGGGTACTATAGCACCAGGGGAGGTTGGCAGGACCGGGTTAACCATTTATTAACCTGAAACTAATATTACACTTGAAATCACTTGCCGCTACACGAACGCAGCTCGACTCCTCTGAGGATTAACATTTGTTATCTCTATGGGAATTAGCGCTTTTTATCTCCGGAGGGATTGGTGTTTTTTACCTTCAGCTAATCACATTGCTTTCCCAGCATCCCTCTGTAACCGGCCTACACCCTCACTGCCCGTTCGTATGGACTCTGCGTTGTATTTTGTGGTGTTGTTGAGCATTAAAGATGAGACCGGCAACTGGATCGCTGGGAACATGCGATTTTAATCTGAATAAAACATATATAAAACACGGCAATGAGAATATCCTCTGTGACTTCCACCTCACCAACTGCCTCGTGATCTCAAGACTGAGGGCTATAGTCACATTACAATACAATAAATATATACATATATACAAAAAGAAAATACATAAATTCAACAGGAAAATACAAATAAAACATAAAAATGGGAATAAAACAAATCATAGCTGAATAAAACATTTATAAAACACGGCAATGAGAATATCCTCAGTGATTTCCACCTACAGACACCAAGCATAGGATTAGCACAGGTTATCACTTGTTGTGCTGATATTTACACTCAAAGCCCTGTTCTAAACGATAGAGCGGTTTTATTCTGCACACATGAACCTCCTAGAGGAACTAACATAACTACACATACACAAAGGTTAAATCTAAACACAAAAACGTTTTGGGAGAACTTATGCATGGGTTTAAAGCTCTTAAGAGAAGAGAATGTGAGAGCTCTTCATTACACCTCCTACCTCATGCAGCTGCCTCGTGATCTGAAGGAAAAATCCCGGGATCACAGGGGATGAGGTCATGCCTCATTAGCATAATAGCATTAACTCCTAAACGGCTGCACAAAATTAAAACAAAAACAAACCAAAAGCTTTCTTTGGGGGAAACATTCACAATAATAAAGGAGTTTCTCTAAAATGGGGGATATTAGGGGAATTAGCACATACTGTGCTCTTAAAGAGACACACATATTTACATTGGTTACACCTCTCTGTTGCTGATGTCCTGCTTCTGTCTCCCCTTTTTCCTACAATGACTTTGCAGGTCTTTCTCCTTTGAGTTAAAAGAAATCCCACCGCTGTCACCAATTGTAATAGGAACACACCAGGGTTCTGTCCAAGTCTCCAAGATCAGAGCCAACCCTTTACTTCTTCCGTCCCTTCAATAACCTTGTTGGGGAAGGCTGAGAGAGCCATTGTCAGTGTTAAGACATGTGACTGGGGAGTCTATTACAAGGTGGGAGAGGCTCCCGTCACTGCTCAATTAGTGATTGGGAAATGAGAGGCTTTGAGGATTTCTGTTTACATGACTTTGAAATGAAGGCTGTGATGTAACATTTATGGTTCTGTGTACGTCCCTATTCCTAACTCACCTTTCTCTGTATTTTATGTAATTGTGACAGGGATCCACTCTGCCATGACAGTGTCTTCCACCTGGATAAAACCAGCATTACTAATGAAAAACATGGAGGGAAAGTGTTATTTGCAGCCATGATTATCCCTGGAGAAAACCCCAACCAGTAAATATTTGCTTTCTCCAGGAGCTGAGAAACCAGAAGTCGGCAATTAATTTCTTGGCAAGTTTGAAATATGTTCTTCCCTGCGTCTCCGCTCTCTTTCCTTGGGCCGGAGGAATTTGTCTGCTTGAGCGATGTCTGCTGACAGGCTAAACAGCTAAAAATGACATGTCAATAGGGCCACAATTAAGGGAATCGAGTCAGTTTAGGCCCTGGGGACAGATATTTATCTGAAATCAATGACCAAGTAAGCGGAAGAAGAGAAAAATCTGGCTGTTTGTTTTTAGGACTTTCTAAACTGCTTTATGTTCCCGGCGGACAGAGAACGGGTTGTACGATCGCTGCGATAAATGGATAAGTATAAAATATACAGATCATACAGGATGGGAAGGGATGTCCAGCTTGTCGCGGAGAGATTTTGTCTGATTATTTCTATCGCGCTGGACCAGTTATAATTGGGGACTCTTGCATTTTATTAAGTTCCTTGAACATTTCTAGTAAAAACACTTTTTTCATTAAAATGTGATTTAAAAAATCCTGGAGGTGAACTTGCTCTGTAAATTTACCAGAGTGAGCATAAAAATAAAGAATAAGGTGGAGGTGGAGGTGTGACGTAACACTGGGCTTGTCCCCCAGACCCAGACACAAATGGTTCCCAAAAATACCGGATAGAACTGGTAATCCCAACCACATGAGTCTCCAAACAGCCAACACCAGAAAGCTATTAAATAGGGGTTTAATACATAAGAAGACACGAAAAGGGATAAATGAAACAGACAGATACATAAAATAAAAGGGATAAATGGTACAGACAGATACATAAAATAAAAGGGAAAATAAACACAACAGCTAAACTCACAGTCCCTGCATGTAAAGTTCTGGTTCAAATCCTGAGTTCTGTCCACATGTGCTTAGATGTTAATGCTTGTGGACCCCACGCTGAATTCCCCCACTCAGCAAAGAGTGGTCTCTTTTAACCTTTAACCTCCCCCATCCATGAAGGCACACACCCCCCCACCAGGGACTTCCAGCCCTGAGCAATATCCACTGTGCTCCACAATTACTCTGGTGCACATGAACTGTGCTGTCCTAACCATTTGGCAATGGTGACTCTGTGGGGAGCCCAGTTACAGGATGTGTCATGCAAATTTATTCACACCATTTGCTGTGGTCAGATCTCTAAGTTTCAACTGGAATTAAACAAACGGGACAGTTTCTGTACATAGACACCCTGAGGTATATACAGTATTTCCAAGCGCCAGTAGGAAGCTTTCCATCACAGGAGGTGTGCTCCCCAGAAGGATGAACTGAGAGGAGGGTTGTGAGCAGCACATTACACCCACCATCACCCGACCCATGACATCACAACTCTGCATTGGAACTTCCTGAAATGGGTTTCCATGGCTGCGCTCAAACCACATGTTAACATGTGCAATGCCAAGTGTCGGCCGGAGCGCAAAAATGTTTCCATGAAGGAAGGATCATGCATCACTATCTGGCATCTGGTGGTTATGCTGGGATTCCTCGCCACAGAGATTCCCCACCTTCTCCTCTCCCTACCATTATCTCCTCCCTCTCTTATCTACAGAATTCCTCTCCACTGGGATTCCCTCTCTTCTCCTCCCTGCTACCGCTATGATTGTCCTCCCTCTCCCACCTCTGGAAGACCTCACCACTGAGATTCCATACCTTCTCCTCTCACCCACCATTACTTCCTCCCACTCCTACCTCCAGGTGTCATGGTTCAGAAGGGCTCACCCCTCAGTTATCCAGGCACATCCTGAGGTTGTCCCTATGTCTCCACTGCTAGCCCTGCTGATCCGCCATTATGGCATGGGCAACCAAATGTTCGGGTGGCCATCACATTGGTGCACGAGAAACCTCACTCGATGTTGCATGTGCCCAGCAATGATGCACCTGCAACATCTTCCAAAGTGGCCCACCCCAGACTGATGCTGCTCACATCCACTGATGACACAGCCATCATGCAGCAAAGCATGCCCTATCAGAATGGTGCCCAATGATGAGCCCCCGCACGCACCATCTCTTGATGTATATGCAATCACAATGATGCCGATGATGCACCAACAACAGAGATATAGTATGATAACACAACTGCTTCATATCTGTCATGCCCCAGTCCTGAGAGCCTGCTGTGGCCAGCCTGGGTCACTAGCTCTCAATACCTGCTTTCCACTTAAGGGTTAACTCCTGTCTCTGAACCTGAGTTTTGCATAAATACCCGATCACGCCCTCCCATCTTCGCTCTTCCATTTTGTGTTTTCCCTTCCTGTTGTCAGAGGTCCTGAGAGCTCCCTCTTGTTATTGTATGTCTCCGGATTTATCTGCTCTGCTGTGTATACCAGTTATTCCATCCTTGCTGTGTCTGTATTACCTGGTTCCTGCTTGCTGAACGATCCACTGTGTGGACCACTATCCAGTGGGTCCAGAGACTCTCAATTGGCTTCCAGCCCTCAGGCTCTCTCCTAGAAGTAGACCTTCTATCCAGGTACTGTTACAAAAAGGCTTCTTGCTTCTCCTTAAGAGGATCTCGAGAGAGACTACGTGGCCCACCATCCACTTGCCTGTGTTTTCTGTGTTACTATCTGTTCTGTGCTGGACTGTTTGCTGTGTACTATTCCACAATACAAGCCTTATTGTGCATATACTGCCTCCAGTGTCTGTCTGCCTGCTTAACCCCAGCGCTTGGGATTATATATCACCACACAGAGGCTGTGCCATGGTTCCTTCATGGCACGATCCTGACATAATGGAAGAGCCAAAAACCAGGCCCGTGGGGGTCCAAGCTGCACTGGAAGCCATTGTGTATCAGCTGCTCGTTGTAGTAGAGGATGTGTGGAATCTAATGGACTCATTTCCCACCACACCTGGCCCAGTCAGGCCTTCACCAGTGAGCAGAGCATCTCAGCAACCTGCTGAGTTTATTAGCTCTCCACCTGAATGCAGAGCACAGGCACCTTTTGTGGAGTCACGGAGAGAAAGGCATAGGAGACAATCTATGTTTCTACTGCGGGTCAGATCTACACACAATTGATTTCTGTCCCATCAGACCTACCAAGCCACGCCAGACTCCAGCTGCTCCTGTGTCACGCCAGACTCTAGCCGCTGCCATGTCCTGCCAGGCCACTGCCAAGTCCCGCCAGGCCACTGCCAAGTCTCGCCCTGCTAAGTCACGTCAGGCAGCTGCTAAGCCTTGCCAGGCTACCAAAGTTGGCAAGCCTCGCCAAGCTCCTGTACCCAGGAGGCCTGCATCCAGTGAGGTTTCCTCAGAAGAGGAGAGTTCTGCGGAGGACTCCATTGCTGAGTACATGGAGACTCTGCCAATTGAGCCCGCTGAAGAACCCATGGGTCTAGAGTCTGCCTTACCCACGGACCAAGAACCTCTGGAACCTATGGAGGTTGCTCCTCTCCTGGTGGCCCCTACTATGACCTGCCAAACATCCCCATGTGGTCCTGGGCGACTGTCATGGAGCTGATGTAACGCTCCATGCTTCAAACCCCAAGAGACTCTATGTTCAATTGTATCGTGTGATTTTAAATATATTTTACATCATTTGGTTTTAGTTTAAAATAGTTTAGTGTAAAATGGCATAGCTTTGGTTTTAAATATACTTATATTCCTGTAGGTAAATGTGTTTTTGTATAGCCAGTAAACAAGCTTTACTGCTGTGTAATTTATGCAACAAGGCTTTTCCCCTTATCTGGCTGCATATTTGATTCAAGAAGTCTGTGATAGAACAATAGATTATGCAAATGTTGTGTGAGCTAAAGAATGTAAAGAATATTTATTGTAAAAACCTGACATAATGTAATTAGCATTTTAGTAGGACGATGTGCGTCACTTATGCAAATTATGGCTGTTGGATTTCAGCATAAATGGTGGCGTTTTTGTTCATTAAAAGGTCAGAACTCTCAGAGACTGAGACAGAGAAAGAATCCTGTTTTAAAGCATACAGCCGTGTCTGGTGTTTTATTTCAGCGATGCTACACTATACTCCACTTCAGAAGGCACAGAGCGGCCTTCTGGAAATTCCTAACGGCTCCAGGTCAGAGGAACAGAAGCAGGCGGGTCAAGCTGCTCGAGGCACTGAAGACAGCGCTCCCAGTAGCCGGGCTGACCGCAATGAAGGGGTGTCTGGAGAGTCAGGACAGATGGAAGAGAACGGTTCCGTCACATTGGTGGCAGCGGTGGGATAGAGGCTCTCCAACACAAAGACACCCTGACATGACAGACTACACAGCCTGCAAGCAGGACACCCTGAAGGACCTGCTGGAGAGCCATGGAAGGAACGAATACTGAAGGGTCAAAGGCATAAGTGTCGTGCAATCAGGAGCGAGATGGAAACGCTCAAGGAGGTAAAAAGACGCCTCAAGCAACAGGACAGACGGAAGAGAATGGTTCCGTCACAGCGACAAATTGGGGCCCTGCTCAAGAGACCTGCTGACATTCCTAGGTTATACGACTGTGAAAACCTACCTTCAAGGACTTCACTAAGCCCACCAGACCAAGTCCAGACTCTTTCTATAGCCTCTGATGGCTTCATCGTGCCAAACTCTGAACTTGCTGTGTATGAGCAATGCCTGGAAGCTAAGGAGCCAGTTTCTTCACCCATCGTTGCGAGTGTTGACACCTGCAGACCCCTCATGCCCGTGCCACCTGTGGACAGTCCTACTCCTGAGGGCTGCGTCTGGGCATCCAATGGGACTTTAGTCCGGAAAGAGGACTTATAGATCTTTGAGCAGGCCCTGCTTGCCCATGGGGACATTTATGATGACACTGACTCAGACTCTGATATGTGGTAGTGACCTCCGTGCTACTCCTCTGATATGGCATGCCCTAGGTGCCCGGAGTGCACCTTGTAAGGAGGGAGGTACTGTCATGTCCCAGTCCTGAGAGCCTGCTATGGCCAGCCTGGGTCGCCAGCTCTCCATACCTGCTTTCCACTTAAGGGTTAACTCCTGTCTCTGAACCTGAGTTTTGCATAAATACCCGATCACACCCTCCCATCTTCGCTCTTCCATTTTTGTGTTTTCCCTTCCTGTTGTCCTGAGAGCTCCCTCTTGTTATTGTATGTCTCCTGATTTATCTGCTCTGCCGTGTATACCTGTTATTCCATCCTTGCTGTGTCTGCATTACCTGGTTCCTGCTTGTTGGATGATCCAATGCGTGGCCCACTATCCAGTGGGTCCAGAGACTCTCAATTGGCTTCCAGCCCTCAGGCTCTCTCCTAGAAGTAGACCTTCTATCAAGGTACTGTTAACAAAGGCTCCTGCTTCTCCTCAAGAGGATCTCGAGAGAGACTACGTGGCCCACCATCCACTTGCCTGTGTTACTATCTGTTCTGTGCTAGACTGTTTGCTGTGTACTATTCCACAATACAAGCCTTATTGTGCATATACTGCCTCCAGTGTGTGTCTGCCTGCTTAACCCCAGCGCTTGGGATTATATATCACCACACAGAGGCTGTGCCATGGCTCATTCATGGCGCGATCCTGACAATATCTGCACTGAAACACTGGGGCAATTATGCCAACACCTGAAGACCCTATTCTCCAACTGGATACCAAAGAAGGAGGACCAGCACACCTGAAGGTCCTTCTCAGTTACCACTACCTATAAATACAGAACACCATAACCCAGCATTCCCTGTTCTTGAGCTCCCTCTGGTTCCTTCTGCCTAACTTTAGTTTTCCCCGGCTATCTGACCTTGTCTCTGCTCCTGATTCCTCTTCCTGTTTTGTGCGGTTGACCACCTGGCTATTGTCCTTGGTTCTGTTCCTGACCACAGTTTTTGGCTTTTTCCTCCAATAACTTTGAACTCTGCAAGGGCTCATCTTTACCAGCTAGTAGCTTCCACCTGTCCTGCACCACGTCCTCTAGATGGGCGTGACACCGGGATTCCTCTCCACTGGGATTCTTTACCTTCTCCATTTCTCAGGTGGTCCTCAGCTCCGTTTCCTGTGTTTTTCCCCTTTAAATGTTAACTGTTGCGTACCTGGTCAGTAACCTCAACCCATGCTGGTGCGGTGTATAAAATATTAATAATAGTAAGGGGTGTATCCTGGTGGGCCCCGTGTAGTCCTCGCTCTGCTGACTCGGCCTCCATTCTCTGCACTTTGTAAACCTGCAGAAATTGCTCTGTCAATGCTCTATCGATCAGCATGTTTCAATCAAAAAAGGTCCAGCTAGGAAAGCACTTGCTCATCTGCGAGTCGTTATATCATTGAAATCCACAGGACGCAGCTCCACGCTGACAGCAGAGCAAATTAGAATAATCCGTCAGTCCGGGCTTGGGATCGCTGAGGATAGCATTAACCAAGCGTGCACTCACTTTATGGAGCATGCTACAGTTACATGCCACACCATGAAGGGGTTAAACCGCGGCTCTTCTATCCGCTTTGCATTAACCCTCTGATTTCCACTGAAATAATGGGTGTTCAGAGATGTCGGTGGAGTAATTGTTAGCTTTTTGCCCTGAGGCCGCGGCTTTATAGGAATCAGATAAACCGTTCAGAGGATCAGTGCAAAGTAATCAGAGCCTCGTGATTACCAGATCCATAATCTACTTTCCTTTGGCTAATAGAGGAAGCGACGGGGTGAGACTTTCCCTAAGTGTTCCTCTTATGGGTCTCATTGCGTCACAACAATCCTGACCAGTATCAGGCATCCACATCAGGGAACGCAAGGAGTGAGGTGAACATAGGATGGACACTGGCCTGAACGCTGCATCCTCATACTTTGCTACGTCTACGACCGTGTTTCTCAAACCTGTCCTCAGAACCCTCCTCCTCACCAGGTTTACAGATATGTGAAGCACAACACAGCGTCCCCTAACAGGACAGGTTTGCAGGATATGTGAAGCACAGCACAGCGTCCCCTAACAGGACAGGTTTGCAGGATATGTGAAGCATAGCACAGCGTCCCCTAACAGGACAGGTTTGCAGGATATGTGAAGCACAGCACAGGGGATATGATTTGCTGCTCAGTGATTGCAGGATTCAGTCTGTATTTCCCCAAGGTGATCTGCAAAATCTGACCTGGTTGAGGGTCCCGAGGACAGGTTTGGGAAACACTTGTCTACTAGCAGCAACCGGCTTCTTTACACTCAGAGTGGCCGCTCCCTTCACCAAACATTGCAACCATATTGAATGAAGCAGGAGAGACAAAGGAAGCCATTGCTGCCGAGTGACCACATGACTCCAGGCCGCTGACTGGGCAGAGTATGAGTTGGACTCGCAGTAGGCCGTATTATGTGTGTAGCGCTCACTCCAGGAGGAGCCGCTGAATTAACCTCGGGTTAGTCTCACCGCACTAGGGAATAAATATATACTGTTGTGGATCTTATAGATTATATTCTTTACTGATCCCAATAAAGCAGCATATATAATGTAGATACGGTATTTGAACGACAGGATTTCGTAATGCGGGAAAAACACGTGGCGGCAGAAGAAAAAGATTAACCCCCTCAGTCCTGGATTGTAAATCCCGTGAATGATAGCTCTAAATTGTGTATGTGCATGGTCTCGGGTACCCGGGTACTGTATTCAACTGGCCAGTGAATGAAACAAACAAATCTTCGACTAGTCAAGTTGGGGCCCTGTGGATTTAAACAATACTGCAGCGGCGTTTCTTATTTTTGGAACTGCGGCCTGGGAGGCCTCTCACCCATCCGATAGACAATCTGTTCAGGACCCGATCAAGGATTTCTCTCCACTGTGTACTGGGACTCTGTGCCACCGGATCCGCTCCCTGCTTGTCCGATCTCCACACTGCGTACAACGGTCTACCGCCTGCACTCCCAATGGATCATCGCGGTCTCCTAACTCGGGGTCCAGCCAGAACCAGATTATTACTCCAACCTCTCAGCAGTGCATAGGCAGGTCTCTGCAAGGTCACATCCCAATCTCCAGCACCAGCGAGGCAGCACCTGCACTCTGGCCTGGTCACGATCCCTGGCAATTTCACGTGCGTCTTCCACCTTTCACCGCTCGGGTCACTCTGCCTCTCCTCTGCACGAGGCTGCTGATGTCTTTCCTCTTCCTCCCACCCACTTCCTGTACTCACGCAAAGCATGATGGAAATTGTAGTTCCGTTTATGTCCAGCATAGTCCATTATGCCTCTGTCTCCCTCTGGTGGCCATAATAAGTAAATGCAGCAAACACAATCTTTAAGCAGCGCAACATGTGTTTCCTAAGGGACGCATTGTAGATATTTCTGATTTTTGTTAACCCTACTCAGGAGACAATAGAAAAAACTGTGACCAATGGGGGCTGATAGGAGAGAAAAAGAGTATGAGGAGGGGAAGGCGTAAGCAGTGTTTCCCAAACCTCTCCTTGTGTCAGGGTCACCACGCCCTGGTCCCTGGCACCCCCATTAAACCCTGCTTTGTTGGCCTATACAGGTTCCTGGACTTACTTGGCAGACTTGTATCCTAGCCCTGGAGCCTCACCTGAGCTCACCTTCCCTGGATTAGCTCTGCACTTAAGGAAGCTACCCCCCCCATCCTGGCCCTACCTAGGATCCCCGTGTACCAGACCATTGCTTAGCCTGTAGACCATTCTTATCGCCTGTTCCCTGCCTGATGCCGTGTATATGTATATATCTGTTTAGTGTATTGTTTATTCATTGCTTGCCCCATGTGCTGTTAAGGCTAGGGTCAGACTGAGGCAGTGCGAACGCGCGTTCTGGCGCACTTAATCACGGCCGCACTAGCAGCAGATGCCGGGCAATGACGGCCAATATACGAAGTACGGTCGCACAAAAGTCCGGCTGCGCAACGCAAGTGGAAAATGAACGCATTTTTTCGAGAACGTGAAACCGCAGGTACTGACGTACAGAGTGCGCTGCGTCCGCTAGCGGCATGTGTGTGTGATTAGGAGACGTCAGACGCTGCTAATGTCCGGCCAACATAACGTCCAGACACAAAAAGGGTTTTATTGATGATCCGTACAAAATCACGGACGAAAATGCGCATAGTATGACCACTATCACGTATTCTGTGAAAAAATGCGTCCATTCGTTCGAACGCACTTTTTCACAGACAACATAAAAATGCGTTCGTCTGACCCTAGCCTTAGATTCCTCTTGTGTCTATTTCTAGTCTCTTATTCTCATCTTGTTATCCCTCATTTCTCCTGCTTTCCTAACCGCTCCCATATTCAGTTCTCCTTAACCTCCCTTCCCACAACTCTCAGCCATCCCTCCATTGCTTCTACCTCCTTTTCTTGCATCGCCTCTCCTCCCCTAACTCTATTCTCCTTTGTGCCCAGTCTCCTCCAGTGTCTAGTTCTGGTCTCCTTTTTTCTTATTTAGTTCATGTCTCTTATGAACTAAGAACACTTATGAACACTGCTGGGAAGCACCTCTCTGCAGTATAATTAATACAGCATATGAATCCACACACTGCTGGGAAGCGCATCTCTGCGGTATAATTAATGCAGCATATGAATCCACACACTGCTGGGAAGCACCTCTCTGCAGTATAATTAATACAGCATATGAATCCACACACTGCTGGGAAGCGCATCTCTGCGGTATAATTAATGCAGCATATGAATCCACACACTGCTGGGAAGCGCCTCTCTGCGCGGTATAATTAATGCAGCATATGAATCCACACACTGCTGGGAAGCACCTCTCTGCAGTATAATTAATGCAGCATATGAATCCACACACTGCTGGGAAGCACCTCTCTGCGGTATAATTAATGCAGCATATGAATCCGCACACTGCTGGGAAGCACCTCTCTGCAGTATAATTAATGCAGCATATGAATCCACACACTGCTGGGAAGCGCCTCTCTGCAGTATAATTAATGCAGCATATGAATCCACACACTGCTGGGAAGCGCCTCTCTGCGGTATAATTAATGCAGCATATGAATCCACACACTGCTGGGAAGCACCTCTCTGCAGTATAATTAATGCAGCATATGAATCCACACACTGCTGGGAAGCGCATCTCTACAGTATAATTAATACAACATATGAATCCACACACTGCTGGGAAGCGCCTCTCTGCAGTATAATTAATGCAGCATATGAATCCACACACTGCTGGGAAGCACCTCTCTACAGTAAAATTAATGCAGCATATGAATCCACACACTGCTGGGAAGCCCTCTCTGCAGTATAATTAATGCAGCATATGAATCCACACACTGCTGGGAAGCACCTCTCTGCAGTATAATTAATGCAGCATATGAATCCACACACTGCTGGAAGCACCTCTCTGCAGTATAATTAATGCAGCATATGAATACACACTGCTGGGAAGCACCTCTCTGCAGTATAATTAATGCAGCATATGAATACACACACTGCTGGGAAGCGCCTCTCTGCAGTATAATTAATGTAGCATATGAATCCACACACTGCTGGAAGCGCCTCTCTGCGGTATAATTAATGCAGCATATGAATCCACACACTGCTGGGAAGCTCCTCTCTGCAGTATAATTAATGCAGCATATGAATCCACACACTGCTGGGAAGCTCCTCTCTGCAGTATAATTAATGCAGCATATGAATCCACACACTGCTGGGAAGCACCTCTCTGCGGTATAATTAATGCAGCATATGAATCCACACACTGCTGGGAAGCGTCTCTCTGCAGTATAATTAATGCAGCATATGAATCCACACACTGCTGGGAAGCACCTCTCTGCGGTATAATTAATGCAGCATATGAATCCACACACTGCTGGGAAGCGTCTCTCTGCAGTATAATTAATGCAGCATATGAATCCACACACTGCTGGGAAGCACCTCTCTGCAGTATAATTAATGCAGCATATGAATCCACACACTGCTGGGAAGCACCTCTCTACAGTATAATTAATGCAGCATATGAATCCACACACTGCTGGGAAGCACCTATCTGCAGATCGATTTGGTGATTCGGATCGATTCATTTTTCACTGTAGCTACTGTGTTCTTTTCTTTGTAGGTCTCATTCTGTTCTCGGTAAGCAGTAGAATGATGTGCTTTACCTAAAAGCTCTATGTTGGTCTCATCTGTCCACAAGACGTTTTCCCAGAAGGATTTTGGCTTACTCAAGTACATTTTGGCAAACTGTAGTCTTGCTTTTTTATGTCTCTGTGTCAGCAGTGGGGTCCTCCTGGGTCTCCTGCCATAGGGTTTCATTTCATTTAAATGTCGACGGATAGTTCGCGCTGACACTGATGCTCCCTGAGCCTGCACGACAGCTTTTTTGTTTTGTTCCAATACACACAAAGGGAATAAACGTGTGTATAGCAAAACATGTGTTACTGCAATACTTTTCTGTGAGAAATACAATTTCGGCCATGACTGTATACATATGTGTATTCTGTGCACTCACATACGCAGAGCCTGAACTGGCACTAGATTATGTAGAAATAGGCGGCCGTCAGTAAGGGTGTGGCCCAGAATTTGACAGCTGCCAGGGCGAATTGCAGAGGTCTTGAAAAGGAAGGGGTTAACAACCCAAACATTGACTCTTTGCATAAACGTAATGTATTTGTCAATAAAAGCTTTAACTCTTATGAAATGCGGGTGTTTATACGTCGGTAACCATAGCAACATGTGACAGAGCTAAAAACACTCAAGCAGCGGAATGTGTGAACATTTATATTTGTGTCATTATCAAAATGTTTGGCCATGGAGGAACATGTGTGTGTCGGGCTGCTCGGGTGGTCTGTAACTGTGTGTATCAAGTGATCGTACCTGTGTGTGTTGGGTCACTCGGGTGGTCTGTTTGTATCAGATGGTTGTACGTACCTGTGTGTGTTGGGTCACTCGGGTGTTCTTTGCCAGTGTGTGTGTGTGTGTGTTGGGTCACTCAGGTGTTCTGTACTTGTGTGTGTGTGATGAAGGTAATGGGAGGCTGTCCCAGCGGCATGATGGGTAACAGAGTGACGTGTCACATGATTTGTTGCCCTCTTGCGGCGAGAGTGAGGGCCAGACTTGCTAACAGAGCTGCCGTGTTCCTTCTTACGAGCGGCGCGAATGCTGTGACTGCGTCTCGTGCTACAAAGTCCCAGACGTGGAAATCCCTTCTTTCATATCACGATTAACAGGCGGCGCTTTGATAACAGTGATTTAGCGGCAGCGAATGACACGAGGCAGTGTTACCGGCTCGACAAGCTTTTAATAAGCCGCCTCGGAGCACGGCGAAGAAATCAGGACAATTGCTTTTGTCACTCAGATCACAAGCGGCGCCGGGGGAACATTTAATCGAGTCTGTGCAGGAAAGGTTTTAATGTTGGTTTTTCTGTCAGATGTGCGATCCTTTATAACACCGGACAGAGGACGGGAAATTAACCCTCGCCACACAACCCGATTGTAAAAAGCCTCCTCTGATCATGCTCTGCACCGCAGGAAATGCCGGGATGATGGGAGTGTCTGTGCTTATTCAGGGGAGGAACAAGACGTGTCCCGAGAATCTGGGATGATCAACTGCAGAGACACAAAGTCCTAAAACCAGAGCTATATGTGGCAGGACAGGACGTGTCTCCTCCCGGCTCTGCCCTAGACTGTCCAACCCTGCCCCAACCTCTACCCTCTATCTCTGAGCGAGCATTCCTCTCTACCCTGGCCCAGTCACTATCACTATCTCTGAACGAGCGATCTTCTCTGCCTGGCTCCATCCTGGACTGTCAATCTCTGGCCAAGCGATCCTCTCCACCCTGGCCCAACCTGGACCCTCTTGGTCTTTGAACGAGCGATCTTTTCCATCCTGCCCCAACCTGGACACTCTCTAATTCTGAACAAGTGGTCTTCTCTGCCCTGACCCAACCTTGATGATCTATCCCTAAATGAGTGATCCTCTCCACTTGATCCATCCTGCACCATCTGTCTCTTGGCTGAGGAATTCTCTACATCTTCCCCATCTTGGACCATCTCTAATTCTGGATAAGTGATCATCTCCACCCTGCCCCAACTCGGACCCTCTCTTGCTCTGAACGAGAAACCCTCTAAATCCTGTCCTAACCTGGTTCCTCTTTACCTCTGAACGAGTGTTCAGGGGACAAACAGTCTGGAGGAGCAGCCATGTTATAGGGAAAGTGTTACAAGAGGCCGACTGCAGAGATCTATTGCCTCCTACCTCTGCACTTTGATTCTCATGTGTGTGAATTCCCGTGACCATAATGCAGGCTTCCTGTACACAGCTAGTCAAACCATTTTCAGGAGCTTTCTCCTGTGCAGCTCCTCTCATCGGGCCCATGCAGCTCCTCACATTGGGCTCATGCAGGTCTTCTCATTGGGCTCAGCAGCTCCTCTCATTGGGGCTCGTGCAGCTCCTCTCATTGGGGCTCGTGCAGCTCCTCTCATTGGGGCTCGTGCGGCTCCTCTCATTTGGGCTCGTGCAGCTCCTTCAGGCTCGTGCAGCTCCTTTCATTGGGGCTCATGCAGCTCCTTTTCATTGGGGCTCGTGTAGCTCCTTTTCATTGGGGCTCGTGCCGATTCTTTTCATTGGGGATCGTGCAGCTGCTCTCATTGGGGATTGTGCAGCTGCTCTCATTGGGGCTCATGCAGTTGCTCTCATTGGGGCTCGTGCAGCTCCTCTCATTGGGGCTCGTGCAGCTCCTTTCATTGGGGCTTGTGCAGCGGGTCTCGTGCAGCTCCTTTTCATTGGGGCTCATGCAGCATCTTTTCATTGGGGCTTGTGCAGCTCCCCTCATTGGGCTCATGCAGCTTCTTTTCATTTGGGCTCGTGTAGTGGGGCTCATGCAGCTCCTCTCATTGGGGCTCATACAGCTCCTCTCATTGGGGCTCGTGCAGCTGCTCTCATTGGGGCTCGTGCAGCTGCTCTCATTGGGGCTTGTGCAGCTCCTCTCATTGGGGCTCGTGCAGCGGGCTCATGCAGTTCCTTTTCATTGGGGCTCATGCAGCATCTTTTCATTGGGGCTCGTGCAGCTCCCCTCATTGGGGCTCATGCAGCTTCTTTTCATTGGGGCTCATGTAGCGGGGCTCATGCAGCTCCTCTCATTGGGGCTCGTGCAGCTCCTCTCATTGGGGCTCGTGCAGCTCCTCTCATTGGGGCTCGTGCAGCTCCTCTCATTGGGGCTCGTGCGGCTCCTCTCATTTGGGCTCGTGCAGCTCCTTTCATTGGGGCTCGTGCAGCTCCTTTCATTGGGGCTCATGCAGCTCCTTTTCATTGGGGCTCGTGTAGCTCCTTTTCATTGGGGCTCGTGCCGATTCTTTTCATTGGGGATCATGCAGCTGCTCTCATTGGGGATCGTGCAGCTGCTCTCATTGGGGCTCGTGCAGCTGCTCTCATTGGGGCTTGTGCAGCTCCTCTCATTGGGGCTCGTGCAGCGGGCTCATGCAGTTCCTTTTCATTGGGGCTCATGCAGCATCTTTTCATTGGGGCTCGTGCAGCTCCCCTCATTGGGGCTCATGCAGCTTCTTTTCATTGGGGCTCGTGTAGCGGGGCTCATGCAGCTCCTCTCATTGGGGCTCGTGCAGCTCCTCTCATTGGGGCTCGTGCAGCTCCTCTCATTGGGGCTCGTGCAGCTCCTCTCATTGGGGCTCGTGCAGCTCCTCTCATTGGGGCTCGTGCGGCTCCTCTCATTTGGGCTCGTGCAGCTCCTTTCATTGGGGCTCGTGCAGCTCCTTTCATTGGGGCTCATGTAGCTCCTTTTCATTGGGGCTCGTGTAGCTCCTTTTCATTGGGGCTCGTGCCGATTCTTTTCATTGGGGATCGTGCAGCTGCTCTCATTGGGGATCGTGCAGCTGCTCTCATTGGGGCTCATGCAGTTGCTCTCATTGGGGCTCGTGCAGCTCCTCTCATTGGGGCTTGTGCAGCTCCTTTCATTGGGGCTTGTGCAGCGGGTCTCATGCAGCTCCTTTTCATTGGGGCTCATGCAGCATCTTTTCATTGGGGCTTGTGCAGCTCCCCTCATTGGGGCTCATGCAGCTTCTTTTCATTGGGGCTCGTGTAGTGGGGCTCATGCAGCTCCTCTCATTGGGGCTCATACAGCTCCTCTCATTGGGGCTCATGCAGCTGCTCTCATTGGGGCTCGTGCAGCTGCTCTCATTGGGGCTCGTGCAGCTGCTCTCATTGGGGCTTGTGCAGCTCCTCTCATTGGGGCTCGTGCAGCGGGCTCATGCAGTTCCTTTTCATTGGGGCTCATGCAGCATCTTTTCATTGGGGCTCGTGCAGCTCCCCTCATTGGGGCTCATACAGCTTCTTTTCATTGGGGCTCGTGTAGCGGGGCTCATGCAGCTCCTCTCATTGGGGCTCATGTAGCTCCTCTCATTGGGGCTCGTGCAGCTCCTCTCATTGGGCTCTCGTGCAGCTCCTCTCATTGGGGCTCCTGCAGCTCCTCTCATTGGGGCTCGCGTAGCTCCTTTCATTGGGGCTCGTGCAGCTCCTTTCATTGGGGCTCGTGCAGCTCCTTTCATTGGGGCTCATGCAGCTCCTTTTCATTGGGGCTCGTGTAGCTCCTTTTTATTGGTGCTCATGCCGATTCTTTTCATTGGGGATCGTGCAGCTGCTCTCATTGGGGATCGTGCAGCTGCTCTCATTGGGGCTCATGCAGTTGCTCTCATTGGGGCTCGTGCAGCTCCTCTCATTGGGGCTCGTGCAGCTCCTTTCATTGGGGCTTGTGCAGCGGGTCTCGTGCAGCTCCTTTTCATTGGGGCTCATGCAGCATCTTTTCATTGGGGCTTGTGCAGCTCCCCTCATTGGGGCTCATGCAGCTTCTTTTCATTGGGGCTCGTGTAGTGGGGCTCATGCAGCTCCTCTCATTGGGGCTCATACAGCTCCTCTCATTGGGGCTCATGCAGCTGCTCTCATTGGGGCTCGTGCAGCTGCTCTCATTGGGGCTCGTGCAGCTGCTCTCATTGGGGCTTGTGCAGCTCCTCTCATTGGGGCTCGTGCAGCGGGCTCATGCAGTTCCTTTTCATTGGGGCTCATGCAGCATCTTTTCATTGGGGCTCGTGCAGCTCCCCTCATTGGGGCTCATACAGCTTCTTTTCATTGGGGCTCGTGTAGCGGGGCTCATGCAGCTCCTCTCATTGGGGCTCATGTAGCTCCTCTCATTGGGGCTCGTGCAGCTCCTCTCATTGGGGCTCGTGCAGCTCCTCTCATTGGGGCTCCTGCAGCTCCTCTCATTGGGGCTCGCGTAGCTCCTTTCATTGGGGCTCGTGCAGCTCCTTTCATTGGGGCTCGTGCAGCTCCTTTCATTGGGGCTCATGCAGCTCCTTTTCATTGGGGCTCGTGTAGCTCCTTTTTATTGGTGCTCGTGCCGATTCTTTTCATTGGGGATCGTGCAGCTGCTCTCATTGGGGATCGTGCAGCTGCTCTCATTGGGGCTCATGCAGTTGCTCTCATTGGGGCTCGTGCAGCTCCTCTCATTGGGGCTCGTGCAGCTCCTTTCATTGGGGCTTGTGCAGCGGGTCTCGTGCAGCTCCTTTTCATTGGGGCTCATGCAGCATCTTTTCATTGGGGCTTGTGCAGTTCCCCTCATTGGGGCTCATGCAGCTTCTTTTCATTGGGGCTCGTGTAGTGGGGCTCATGCAGCTCCTCTCATTGGGGCTCATACAGCTCCTCTCATTGGGGCTCGTGCAGCTGCTCTCATTGGGGCTCGTGCAGCTGCTCTCATTGGGGCTCGTGCAGCTGTTCTCATTGGGGCTTGTGCAGCTCCTCTCATTGGGGCTCGTGCAGCGAGCTCATGCAGCTCCTTTTCATTGGGGCTCATGCAGCATCTTTTCATTGGGGCTCATGCAGCTCCCCTCATTGGGGCTCATGCAGCTTCTTTCATTGGGGCTCGTGTAGCGGGGCTCATGCAGCTCCTCTCATTGGGGCTCATGTAGCTCCTCTCATTGGGGCTTGTGCAGCTCCTCTCATTGGGGCTCGTGCAGCTCCTCTCATTTGGGCTCATGCAGCTCCTCTCATTGGGGCTCGTGTAGCTCCTTTCATTGGGGCTCGTGCAGCTCCTTTCATTGGGGCTCGTGCAGCTCCTTTCATTGGGGCTCGTGCAGCAAGGCTTGTGCAGCTCCTTTTCATTGGGGCTCATGCAGCATCTTTTCATTGGGGCTCATGCAGCTCCCCTCATTGGGGCTCATGCAGCTTCTTTTCATTGGGGCTCGTGTAGCGGGGCTCATGTAGCTCCTCTCATTGGGGCTCATGTAGCTCCTCTCATTGGGGCTTGTGCAGCTCCTCTCATTGGGGCTCGTGCAGCTCCTCTCATTTGGGCTCATGCAGCTCCTCTCATTGGGGCTCGTGCAGCTCCTCTCATTGGGGCTCGTGTAGCTCCTTTCATTGGGGCTCGTGCAGCTCCTTTCATTGGGGCTCGTGCAGCTCCTTTCATTGGGGCTCGTGCAGCAAGGCTTGTGCAGCTCCTTTTCATTGGGGCTTGTGCAGCTCCTTTTCATTGGGGCTCGTGCAGCTCCTTTTCATTGGGGCTCATGCAGCTTCTTTTCATTGGGGCTTATGCAGCATCTTTTCATTGGGGCTCGTGCAGCTCCTCTCATTGGGGCTCGTGCAGCTCCTCTCATTGGGGCTCGTGCAGCTTCTTTTCATTGGGGCTCGTGTAGCGGGGCTCATGCAGCTCCTCTCATTGGGGCTCATACAGATCCTCTCATTGGGGCTCGTGCAGCTGCTCTCATTGGGGCTCGTGTAGCTGCTCTCATTGGGGCTCGTGCAGCTGCTCTCATTGGGGCTCATGCAGCTGCTCTCATTGGGGCTTGTGCAGCTCCTCTCATTGGGGCTCGTGCAGTGGGGCTCGTGCAGCTCCTTTTCATTGGGGCTCATGCAGCATCTTTTCATTGGGGCTCGTGCAGCTCCCCTCATTGGGGCTCGTGCAGCTTCTTTTCATTGGGGCTCGTGTAGTGGGGCTCATGCAGCTCCTCTCATTGGGGCTCGTGCAGCTCCTGTCATTGGGGCTCGTGCAGCTCCTCTCATTGGGGCTCGTGCAGCTCCTCTCATTGGGGCTCCTGCAGCTCCTCTCATTGGGAATGTATATATTCGCTTTAATAATATTCAAAGGCTTAGAAAGAGGCCTAGAAAAATGCTCATTTGAGTAGTTTAAATGGTTAATGAGGATTTATGAATCAAATGCATATTATTGTTTAACCCGCTATCTTAGCTGATTGTTTTGTACGCACATGTAGTCTCTTTTTCCAAGAATCAAGAAGAGAATGTTTTGGAACATCTTGAAGAATGTTTTGGAACATCTTGGAACGTCCTGTAACCAACGTCATTGACGGCTAAAGGGACAACCGGGACGCTGTTGTTTATTTTCTTTAACTGTTATTAAACAAAGTCTGTAATTTCACAATATTAATGACGAATAGAATGTTGGGCAACAGCCTGTTTTCGTTACATGGGAAGTAGCATAAAAAGCTTTGTAAATCAATAAAGGGCAGAGAAGTCATTGGCTTGAAAGCCACATAGACGTATTCCTTGTCTGTGTGATTTCTTTATGCGCGCATATATCTGATTTCTCAACCGAATTAGAACAGAGACTGGCATCCGAGGACGGACTCCATTGTCCACTGCAATTTGGCGCCCAACATGGGGCCCTGGGTTACGCTTTATCCAGTGTGTCACCGACGAGGATTTCCTGGCAGGACCACACCAGAACCGGAGCCTGATCAACTTCGTAACCTCACAGGTTAGATACCTTTTGATATCTTATCGGTGACGTGTTCTGGTTTGTGATCCTACCCCGGGAAACCCCAGTGTGACACTTGGGAAAAGCATCAAAAGTGGGGTTTTAGTTAACTTTGCCCAGGTGCCCGTTATACTGACCCACGACCACATGCCAGTTGTCTACTTGTTTGTACGTGTCTGTTCACGATTCTTTGTATTGACAGCATTTTTCCTGATAGAATTTATATTTTGGTTGTTAATCAGAGAGATTATCGCGGACCTGTGGTAACAAGTGGGGTGTACCTGGTTAGCTATCTCCAGACGGTAACAGGTGATGTGATGCAATAGGCGCATACCTGGTATTAGGACTTTCCTAACAGTAACAGGTGAACACAAGCTTGGTGGTAGGACGCGATATATCTCTGATTGAAGTATAGTTTGATTGACAGTCAGAGGAGTTTTTTGTGGGTACTGGGATAGATGATGCATTAGGCGTATCTATTAGGAACTCACAAGAATATATATATCTAGTAGGAACAGGTGACGCGGTAAAGGAAGCACCTGTAGGATATATATGCTGCGGTAGAGAGGTGCTAGCTACACCTTTTCTTGCAGGGTCCTATATTTGGAATATAGGGGAGGACGAGACGCTTTATTGTCGTGGTAAATAAGCCACGATAGATATAGGTCTATCCTCATTTCTGACTGTTGATAAACTACGTGAATTGAAGAGTGACAAGGAAAACAAAGCTAACAATCGACAATGGGAAATGAACAGAGTAGCCATACTGGTTGGTTATCGCCATGCAAGTTAGTTGAGGAAAGGACAGGCAAAAGAAATTTGACAAACCTAAAGATTTTAGGCAAGATTTGCGATTTAGATTATCCCAGATTACAGGTAGAAGAATGGAAACATGTGTTGAAGAATAAGAAAGGAATGTTGATTGATAATGGTTTATGGAATGTTGCACAGGCTTGGTATAGGGTAGCAAAAGAAATTGAGAACGAAGGGTGGATAGAAACATTACATAAGAAGAAAGGAAAAACGAATTACTATTATCTCACTCCAAGTTCTGAGCCTCCTTCCTATGGTAAGGTATCCGGAAAGAAAATAATAACCCCAACCCAAACGACAACTGCCCAAAAACAGCCGACAGGTCTCTACCCTGTTTTATGTATCGATGGGTCGTACTACACCACTCGTCCTGTAACGTCCTCATTAACAGCCACAAGCCAGGTACCGACCATATACCCTATAATGATTCATTTGCCCAATTTAGATACCACTCTCCACACGATAGACCGTACCGGTGACCTGGGTCAACCATGGTTGGGAATGCGGGCACCTTCCTCCGATCATTCTTATGACTCAGTAAATCGTACTGATGATGCCCTAACGTCCCACATAGGGTTACCTGCAACCACACCCCAGGTCACCCGTAGCCAGCCCACACTTTTTCCACCCCAGCACCAAGATCTTATCACCTTTCCACCCCAGCAAACCGACACCACGTACCCTTTCTACCAAAACACCCATGACATCCCTCCAACTCCCAAAAACAATGTAGCCTGGACACAGCAGCCAACTCCAAGAAAAGCGGCAGACACCGTGGAAGGAGAGCCTGGTGGGGAGGGGAGGCGTCCACCAAGAACCTGTTTTACTTGTGGAGAGTCTGGCCATTTCAAACGGGATTGTAAAGCACCCCGCAGGCGACGGCCCCCACCCAAAGCCCAGATGCCGCCAATGATCATTACCAGGATACTGCCATTGTATCTGATAATTTCCCACGACCCACAATCCCTGGCTTAGACCTTTCCACCAAGATGATGTCTAGCCATTGAATATATATATATATATATATATATAGTGTATATAGTGTGTGTGTTTGTTTATAAGGATGTATATGGATGTATATGTGTATGTGTATAGAGTATGAGTCAATAAAAATGTATAGATTTAATCGGCGGTTGAACAGGGACGCCTGTTCCGACTCGTATAAATGGATGCAAACAAAATGATGTTTTTTATGAGTGGGATGAAAGTTATTTTAAAGCAGAATCTGATAATCTATAAGATGCGGATGATAGTTTATGAGTCAATGTGAGAAGAGGTTAGGAAAGCCTATCCTAGATATGGCAACTATAGGTTGCTTGCCAGTAAAAAGCAATAAGAAGGACATGTATGTATGTATGTCAGAGATGTAAAGCACGGTATGCCAGAAGCAGAATAGACAGGTGAGACAAGACACCATCTTTGTTTATGACATGATTCCATGGATGGTTGTTTGCCAAGAGACTATGCGTTTTTTACTGTTGAAGTGTATATGTGAAGTGCAAGACGTACGTATGCGGAATTATTATACTTGTAGATAGAATTGTTTGTGTATATTAATGGAATACCGCCCTATTGGTTTATTATTTTAATTAAAAATAGTTTTATACGAAATATTCTCGGGAGAGAGGCTCCGTATTCTATCAGTATTGCTCTGCAGGACAGAGTGCTACGGAGCCGGGTAGAATTAAGTGTTAAGGGTTAAGAAAAAAAGTGGGCTTTAAAATATCCCGTGTTATGTTTTTTTATGTGGAAAAAGAAAAAAGAAGGGAAGCGGGACGCAGACGAGAAAGTGAAACTAGAAAGATTAAATTGGTTTCTCCTGTTTCCTATGACTGTGTAGATCAGATATTTTAACCCTGCTGAGAGAAAAAAAAAAATGATTTTTGCATATTCAACTCTATACAGTTTAAACGTGGAGCAGGTTTTTCCCTGCCGCATTAGCTTATTTTAGTTTAGAATAGATATGGTGTACTGTCCGTATCAGAAGTTCGCAGGTTTTTGTTTCCTAGATAATTTAGAGGATTTTCTAGTTGCTGACGACCCCACAGACGGAGTGTGACCTTGCTAAGTACGAGATAAAGCTACTAATGCCAGGAAAGTTTTAACCTCCAATTCTCTACCAACTAAGAATATTAGTTACAACAGTCTAGTGATGCCTGCTGATTTAGTATTAATTTGCGTAAAACAGGAAGGCGTCAGCAGCCCCGAGTATTGGCACCACATGACGTTTCTGCCTACCGTCAACAAACCCCAGCGCGCCTAGCTGTCTTCCGCGAGTCTGCTGCGCCGGTGATATTCCCTCCTGCACCTTGATACCACTACTCTCTTTCCTTTTCCTGAGGGGGGTGATTCCAGTTGTGATTCTAATTCTGGTATGCTGTTAACTATGAGGGATTTTCAATCAATTCTGTTCAACTTCCCCCCCTCGCCCCCACCCTTTCTGCCAGAAGAAGGAAAAGAAACAAAACAAGCGCAACTACACGCACTCACGCAGGTTGCAGCGATAAAAGTAAATGCACATGGGAAGTTTAGTACACCAGAAGCTGATATTAAATCATTTAGCAGACCAAGCAGCAAGACGGACTCACTCAGTCAGACACAGGAAAAGGAACTCGAGCAGCTAGTCACACTACTAGTAACCCAGAACTAAGAAATAAAGTGTGCTTACCTATGGCACTCTATCCGGCTGTAATACAATAGGCACATGGGCCCTCACACCTCTCAAATACAATGATGAATGCTCTCATCGGTCTACACAATCTGTCACCTTTCAGAATACTGTTTCCCTCAACAGTTGCAATTACAGTCCGACTGTCTAATAAATTATGTCACCAGTGTCTCGAAAATATTAACTGATATACATGGTCAGGTGTTCTCTTGCATTCCAGACCCTGAGAGTATCAACGACACTCATCAACTGGTCCCGGGAGACTGGGTACTAGTGAAGAAGTTTCTTCGAAAGAATCCACTTGAGCCCAGATACGACGGTCCCTTCCAGGTCCTCCTCACAACTGCAACTTCAGTAAAATTGGAAGGAAAAGCCACCTGGATCCACGCCTCCCACTATAAAAAGGCCTGTACACCAGAAGCGGACCAGACAACAAAACAACCATGATTGTGTATATTCTTCTCATTTGGGGGGTGGGAATCCAGGGGCACAATGTAGCTGTTATACTGGGACAGGCAGCTGATGATATGGTACAAGCGGTTATGAGAGCCCAGGTGGAAGCTGCCCTGGGACAACTGACGGACAATGCCCATGTCATGGGACACGCAATGGATACTACTGCCGACAAACACACACTAACCACTTTCTGGTATAATTCATCTAACACTTGCGTGGTTACATACACCTTTAACTATTGTGATATACACCCATGCCCAGGCCCCCGCTTGCAATGTATCTGGAGAAATGGGATTCCACAATGATTATGACATATATATGTGCGTTACAAATTACTATTGGGGACAGGAATGCGGTAGTTGGGCATCGGTGGGATGGAATATGGGAGTTCCCTGGGGACATAAACCACAGATCTCCTTAGATAAGAAAGATGAAATTGGTAAATCACTTCTCGCTCGTATGACACTGACAATGGCCCCAAACACCTGCCCCAAGTACGAATTACAGGAATCGGATGATGATGGGGAAGTGCGGTTTAGAACAGGGGCAACAGCACTGAAACTAATTCTAACCCTAGAAAATCCAGGACCCGGGGATTCAGGTATCTATGTTCTGGGTTTGTGGGTAAAGGGGGGTTCAGAGAATCCGCAGACCCTGGGAAAATTCCGCCTACGAGATATGTACCTTGCCCCTGACTGGGTCCCTCCGCACCCACAGCCCAAACCCCTTAATCACCACATGATGCTCTCTTCCAATGGTATAGTGGCCATCGCTGATCCCACCGTCTATCTGTCCATCCATCCCTCTATCTGCCCATCTATCCCTCTGTCCGTCCTTCCATCCATCCCACATCCCTCCATCCCTCTATCATCCCTCTGTCTATCCATCTATCCCTCCCTCTGTCTATCCATCCCTCTATCACTGATCCCATGTTCGAGGATACTATGGCCATTGAAACAGGATACTCAGATATGAATGTTTGGTTAGAATGGATGAAATATACCGCTCAGTCCCACAACAGAACCAATTGCTATGTGTGTGGTACTGCTAGGCCTCATCTAGGTACGGTACCCCTCAATATCCCAGAGGATGTCGAGGAATGCTTTCTCAGTTTGTTTACCAGCACCACTCTAAGTCACGATGCTTGCAAAGAATGGAAGTCCAAATACCCCCTCCAGAAACGAAACCCCAGACTCTCAGAGTATCACCATCTACCCCGGGAACTACACCTGTCACTCCTCTTGGGGAACCGGTGGCCGGGTAGTTGGAAACTTCACAGAAGGTTATTGTGCGCAGTACAGCACTGTGGAGAAGGAGAAGGTGCAAAACCAGGTGATCTCCCTGGGAGATGTCTATTGGATCTGCGGTGACATGCGTGTCCGCTCCCGCTTGGTAGGTGCGTGGGACGGTGAGTGTGCTCTGGCTAAGCCATCATGCCCCTCCACATCCTGCCCTTTGATGATGACCTGCCAACAGCCCACACCCCTGGACTCACTAGACAAAGGAGAGATGCGAATTCTGTACCTGGCAGTTTCGATCCCCACGTCTACCTTGATGTCATAGGAGTCCCAAGGGGGGTGCCTAATGAGTTCAAAGCTAGAGACCAGGTAAAGGCGTGATTTGAATCTTTAATCCCCATGGTAACCATCAACAAGAATGTTGATTGGATTAACTACATCTATTACAACGAACAGAGGTTTGTTAACTATACCCGAGATGCCCTCCAGGGTTTGGCCAACCAGCTAGGCCCAACCTCTGCAATGACCTTCCAGAACCGAATGGCCCTGTGCTGAAAGGTACTGGTGGCTCCTGTTGCACCTTTATCCCGGATAACACAGGCCCCACTGGCAAAGTCACTAAAGCCATTAAACGATTGGAAGACCTGTCTGAAGACCTGAAGAAAAACTCTGGCATTACTGATCCATGGGATCAGTATTTTAGTTGGATGGGTGCCTGGCAAAAGATCCTCACACAAATAGGGATAGTTATCCTGGTAATGATGGTTCTGTTGACAGTGATTGGATGTTGTGTTTTACCCTGCATTAAAAAGGTTATCGACAGAAATGTGGAATCCACTACACCTGTACTGCTTATTCAAGTGTGTGGGGACACTGGGGAGAATATTGGCAGTTCCTATACTAGTCTAGAATTTCTGGGGGTTCCTGTGAATAAAAGGTATGACGAACTCCGCCCACCTATAACAAATCAGCCGCAGAATTATGAGTCCATGCGTCCCCTATCTCGAGAACACCATCTATGATTTGGCTCTAGGCCAAGGTTAGTGACCCGTTGCAAGACGAGTTGAAGCCCGACTCTTGACCCACCAGTCTCGACCATGCACGAAAGCCCGGACTACACAGGGGTTTTATTCAATAGGAATTTCTCGTCTCAACCTCCGGCGAAGATTTGGGATGGCTGGCGAGACTATTAGGGGAACGGATGAAGGCATGACTCGTCTCCAGGGGTACATTTGGGAAATGTGCATTTTTAGAGGGACTGTTGTAGACAGAAATGTATATATTCGCTTTTATAATATTCAAAGGCTTAGAAAGAGGCCTAGAAAAATGCTCATTTGAGTAGTTTAAATGGTTAATCAGGATTTATGAATCAAATGCATATTATTGTTTAACCCGCTATCTTAGCTGATTGTTTTGTACGCACATGTAGTCTCTTTTTCCAAGAATCAAGAAGAGAATGTTTTGGAACATCTTGAAGAATGTTTTGGAACATCTTGGAACGTCCTGTAACCAACGTCCTTGACGGCTAAAGAGACAACCGGGGACACTGTTGTTTATTTTCTTTAACTGTTATTAAACAAAGTCTGTACTTTCACAATATTAATGACGAATAGAATGTTTGGCAACAGCCTGTTTTCGTTACATGCGAAGTAGCATAAAAAGCCTTGTAAATCAATAAAGGGCAGAGAAGTCATTGGCTTGAAAGCCACATAGACGTATTCCTTGTCTGCGTGATTTCTTTATGCGCGCATATATCTGATTTCTCCACCGAATTAGAACAGAGACTGGCATCCGAGGACGGACTCCATTGTCCACTGCACATGCAGCTTCTTTTCATTGGGGCTCATGCAGCTTATTTTCATTGGGGCTCGTGCAGCGGGGCTCATGCAGCTCCTCTTATTGGGGCTCATGCAGTGGGGCTCGTGCAGCTCCTTTTCATTGGGGCTCGTGCAGATCCTTTTCATTGGGGCTCGTGCAGCTTCTTTTCATTGGGGCTCATGCAGCTCCTCTCATTGGGGCTCGTGCAGCTCCTTTTCATTGGGGCTCGTGCAGCAAGGCTTGTGCAGCTCCTTTTCATTGGGGCTCGTGCAGCACCTTTTCATTGGGTTCATTCAGGTCCTCTCATTGGGCTCATGCAGCTCCTTTCATTGGGGCTCGTGCAGCTCCTCTCAATGGGGCTCGTGCAGCTCCTCTCATTGGGGCTCATGCAGCTCCTCTCATTGGGGCTCGTGCAGCTCCTCTCATTGGGGCTCGTGCAGCTCCTCTCATTGGGGCTCATGCAGCTCCTCTCATTGGGGCTCGTGCAGCTCCTTTTCATTGGGGCTCGTGCAGCAAGGCTTGTGCAGCTCCTTTTCATTGGGGCTCATGCAGCACCTTTTCATTGTGTTCATTCAGGTCCTCTCATTGGGCTCATGCAGCTCCTCTCATTGGGGCTCGTGCAGCTCCTCTCATTGGGGCTCGTGCAGCTCCTCTCATTGGGGCTCGGGCAGCTCCTTTTCATTGGGGCTCGTGCAGCTCCTTTTCATTGGGGCTCGTGCAGCAAGGCTTGTGCAGCTCCTTTTCATTGGGGCTCGTGCAGCACCTTTTCATTGGGTTCATTCAGGTCCTCTCATTGGGCTCATGCAGCTCCTTTCATTGGGGCTCGTGCAGCTCCTCTCATTGGGGCTCATGCAGCTCATCTCATTGGGGCTCGTGCAGCTCCTCTCATTGGGGCTCGTGCAGCTCCTCTCATTGGGGCTCGTGCAGCTCCTCTCATTGGGGCTCATGCAGCTCCTCTCATTGGGGCTCGTGCGGCTCCTTTTCATTGGGGCTCGTGCTGCTCCTTTTCATTGTGGATCGTGCAGTGGGGCTCGTGCAGCTCCTCTCATTGGGTGTAACGGGTGCAGTGGCGCTCACACAGGAGTAACGAGGTTGAGATCTTAACACACTGCTTGGTATACACAGACTTATACTCTAAAGTCCGGGAGGATGAGAGAACAACTGAGTTGCTACTAAGCACTAAAGGTTTTGAGACTGATAGAGCATGTTCAGAACCACAAAGATACTTCCAACAGTAAGTGAATTGTACAGACTGCAGGGCAGTCAGGAAATGTGCAAAGTTAACGTTTCCTGATAAGCGGGAGCAGGCCAACGGTACCTTACGATACTCATAGGTAACTGACACACATAGGGGTCTATCGCTGGTACAGTATCGATTATACTTGGTGGTTTGAGCACAATGAACATAGGCTGAATATAAACAGTATTTTTCGATTGCGGTTTTCACATATGTTTGTGGCAAAGAAACATGAACCCTTGGTTGGGTATAGTAACTTAATGAGGCCACAGACGATACCCCAAAACGAGAAGGGACAAGACCCCAGAAACGAGGGAAAACCCCAGAGACAAACATGGGATAAACCACCAAAGCACAACACTGACGATTTGCAAATCGAGCAGCAACAGAATGGTCAAGTACAAGCCGGGTCAAAAATCAGGAGCAGGGATCGAATCCAGAAATGGGTCAGCAACAGAAATCAACAATAAGAATCAGCTTAGCGATGCGGGAACAGAACTCCACTTCAGGGCGACGAGGCAACTCCTTGCACCCTGTTTTAAACCCGGCGGCTCCTTATGATCACACCAGGCCCTGCCCCCTCGGATGCCGCTCGGCCATTACCTGGTGCTGGCACTCGACCAGCCCTTGGCATGAACCTTGCCCAGACCCCCCAGGAAGCACAGCAGGGGCTGAGGATGTAACATTGGGGCTCGTGCAGCTCCTTTTCATTGGGGCTCGTGCAGCGGGGCTCATGCAGCTCCTTTTCATTGGGGCTCATGCAGCACCTTTTCATTTGGGCTTGTGCAGCACCTTTTCATTGGGTCTCGTGCAGCGGGGCTCATGCAGCTCCTTTTCATTGGTGCTCGTGCAGCTCCTTTCATTAGGGCTCATGCAGCAGGGCTCGTGCAGCACTTTTTCATTGGGCTCATGCAGCGGGGCTCATGTAGCTCCTTTTCATTGGGGCTCGTGCAGCACCTTTTCATTGGGGCTCGTGCAGCTCCTCTCATTGGGGTAAATGCAGCTCCTTTCATTGGGGCTCGTGCAGAGGGGCTTGTGCAGCTCCTTTTCATTGGGGTGCTTGCAGCTCCTTTTCATTGGGGATCGTGCAGCGGGGCTCGTGCAGCTCCTCTCATTGGGGTGCAGCTCCTCTCATTGGGGTGCAGTCCGCTCCTAGACATGGGGCGCATTATGATGAGGTGGTATCCGTCTTTGGGGAGTGTGGGAGGGAGCCTGGAAGTGAGACGGGATGCGGTGCAGTTTGTGGACGCTGATTGAGCTCCTGTAGTACTTAAGGGAGGAGATGGGGCAGGTCATTAATCAGCGCTTGAGGAAGCCGTGAAGGTAATGAAGTGGTAAAACGAGTTGAGCGTTAATTGTAACACTTAATTGTGCGGTTCTGTCTCTCTTATTACCGGGTGCCTGGACTGACCGCATGGTATTAGATGGTGCCCACTGAGGGCAGAGGGATGTGCATGTGGGGTGATACAGGCAGAGTGGGCAGAGATGGACATGGAGTCTGTTAGGTCTGAACGGCTCTCCTTTCCCATCTCCATTCTCTGCGTGTCCCCCCATCTGCATTACCTGTCAGGATTTGCTGTACCCAGCATTGATGAGCGCGCGCTTGTGCAAAATGAGACACAGACACAACTTGCCATGTCCTTCAAACTGAAATTGTATTCATCAACAGTCAGGAGTATATATGCCTTACATACAAAATGGAGTAGCTGATGTGATAACCAATCAGAGACTGCCACGTGTACACAATGTCACAGAGAAACAGATTATAAGGAATTTGCCTCAGGGTATTGCCGGGTGGGGTCTCCCATACAGTAGAGCAGGATTTAACAGGCAAAAGGATTTAACTGCCTGTTGAGGTGGTTGGGTCAGAGTCTGTACAGACTTTTAAAAAACGACTAGATGACTTCCTGCAGACACAGAATATTAAGGGTTATAATATTTAATATGTGGGTAAAAGCTTCTTGATCTAAGGAGAAATCTGACTGCCATTCTGGGGTCAAGAAGGAATTTTTTCCCAGTATGTTGCATATTGGCAAGCATTTCAGACTGGGTTTTTTGCCTTCTTTTGGATCAACAGCAGTAGGTTATGTGGGAGAGGCTGAACCCGAAGGACGCATGTCTTTTTTCAGCCTATATAACTATGTAACTATAAGGGGGGGTTGGGACACATGGCCTGAGGACAATTGGGGGAGAAGCAAGCAATGAATTGAAGAGGTCAATTACTTATGATTTTGGATATAAAATCCCTTACAATCCCTTCTTTTGTCACAAAAAAGTGACAACCAATAAATACAAAATATAAGGTGAGAATAGTGTCCATGGGATAGTTCACTCGGGGTCTTCCCATACAAATCATTTGTGGGTCCAAAGGACCGTCGACTTCCCTTCCAGGCTCAGGACCTGGTCAGGCGTCGCACTATATAGGAGAAAGCAAGCAGGGGTGCAGTATGGGTCAGGGCTCGCAGGAGGGAGTAACATTTCACTGTAACCATATTACCTTGTACATAATTACTAGGAAAAGCAAAAGCATCATTATACCTGGTACTATGTTAAGGATTTTCATCCCCAAGGAACCGAACCGTGAACCCAGACCAAAAAATGCAGTCAAATCCATCAGACACTTAGTCCATGGGTTCTGGTTAAATTCTAATTCCCAAATAAATTCCACTAAACAAGAAAAGAATGATTTACATAATCTAATTTTATTAAAAAGTAAGCATTGATACTAATTGTCATGAGTCAGATCTTTATCTGTGTTTCCTTGTACTAAGATTCACTCCACAAACTTCATACACACCTCCTCACAGCAGATGCATTCTCATTCTCCTAATTCACCCTCTCAGCCTTATCTAAGGGAGTTATCGTAACAAAAATGAGGACACAGTCTTATTGAAGAAAAGAGGAAAAATATTGTTGTTTCCCAGTGTAGGCGATTTTGAGTTTCAGAGTGGAGTCTTTGAGGGTGGATACTCAGCAGTCAGGAGAAGGTGGCATCGACATCAAACCAGCAGTATGTCCTTATCTGTACTGGGCGGGCAATCGGCTCTCAGTGACATCACACTGTGAGTTCATAATCATCATAGTGACCGTGTGTGTCATGGAAACGAGAGGACCTGAGCTCCCACTGGAACTCTCTAGGTAGTGGTCTTTGTATGCTGGCCGTGCCTCACCTGTGATCTGTCCACAATCCACTCAGGACTCAGTCAGTGGGTACTTGATGACTGTCAGGCTCTTGGTAAAAATGATGATGATGAAAACAATGGCAAACGCCAACATAGGAAAAGGAAAACAGTTGGGGACAGACTGAGAGGGGACAAGTAAACAGATTCACTCATCTTGCAGACAACCACACAACTGCAACAGAGACGAGCGTGTTAGTGTAGCAAAAGGAAACACAGATACTATACACTAATAATTTCCCAAGAAGGCCAATAAAAATAAAAACCCAAACCTCCCTCAGGATATGGACCTCATGCAGCCTCTTTTGTATATAACCCACAGGGTCATACTACATCTGACTCAGTTCATTATAAAAAGTATATGCGCAACTCTAGCCCGAAGACCAGCCACCGTGCGTCCTACACCCATTTAGTAACAAAATATCTCTATACACTTCTGTTCTTGTTTAGTGGTCAATTAAGCAAAACATTTCCAGTAAAATAAAATTCCATCAAAATATATGGTAAATATAATCAACAACCAAATAATTCTCAATAAAACCAACTGAAATCTTCCCGCAATTCCTTCCTTTACACCTGGTTTATATAAAGAAATTAGTCATTTTAGGTGTAACATTAAGTTAAAGCTATTAATTCATTATCGCTGAGATCACCATTAGACGTATTAAAACATTATTTATATTTTATTCACAGTAATGGGACTAGTTTAACCACCTGGTTAATAATATATTATAAAAATACATCCAGCATTAAATAGAATATAAGACTATTTTGGACAGCTAATTTAAAAGACCATTATGATTTCCTGAGTACATTATTGAAAATACTCTAACTCCAGTTTTAATTGAATGTGACCTGCACTATCATAAATATATCAGGGCATTTACTTACTCCTGAAAAATAAGAATTGTGATCACATAATAATATACGATACGAAATATTAGAATACAAAGTATTCATCACTTAGACCAAACATTCAGGTATCTGGCGTAGAATATCCTTCTGAGAACAGCACAGTGATGATTCTTCTGAATATAAAGATGTAAAGTTCTGTGTTTTTCTTTTATTCCATATTAATTTAAGATGAAATACAACTCCTTTTGTTAGAATGTTTTATTGCCCGGTGTCTGGTAAACTCTGTTATTGATCTTGGTATCCGGTAAAGGAAGCGGAACATTGCAATGTGTAATGATGATGTGTGTTTGAGTAAATTTCCTTCAATTTCAATAGCTATATCGATATTGGTATCAAATTAATGATCTTCCATCTAGCTTGATCAGCATCAGCTGCAATGAGCGTTGGCATGCGTTACTCGGGCAATTTTCACCTAAATTAAAGAGCTTTGAAAAAATGTTAATAACCTGTCAGGGTTTAAAACTTGCAACGTTAAAAACTTACATAGTTAACACTTATATCGTTAGGGCTGTAAAGAAAAACATGTATTTAAAGTTGTAACGTTCAACAAAGGCACTTCCATAAATGTGCCAATATCTCTCTAAGAATGACATACAATAGACAAGGAAGAAACTAGACAAGCAGGATGAAACCAAAATCGAACATAGCAAAAAACAACTTCCTTGACTAAGCACTCCCCATTCACCTTCAATCACTTTCTATTCACTGGTTTCCGTCATGTTCATCACTCACAGCCAGACACTGATCGCCTTCTATCAACATTCACAAATACTTTAAATTTTCTAAAACCTTAACAAAAATAAAAGAAAGCATCAACCCCCCTTCCTCTCTTTCTCAGAGCGGTAGGGGTCAGTGGCTCGATCCTCATTTTACTACAGAGCACCACAATTATGGAATAACCTCCCAGACACCATCAAATCTTCCACCAGTCTTAAGTCACTCAAGAGCTCCTTACTAACATACCTCAATACAGAATGCACCTGTATACATGTAACATAATGACTATTTTTCTACATATTTATTTTCTGTTAATCTGTATATTTGTGTTGTTTTTAATATCTTACATTGTATTACTTTGTATTTCTGTAACTGTAACACTTCAATGTTCTTGAACCCAGGACATACTTGAAAACGAGAGAAATCTCAATGTATCCTTCCTGGTAAAATCCTTTATAAATAAATAAATAAATAAGTGGAAGTTAATGCAGCTAATCTCGGTAAGCCCACAATATCCCCACTTTGGAAAAAGAGAGACCAAAGGAATCTTTTTCCAAATCATTATATTTCCGAAGAGATCAGCCTTGGTAAGGAATTGTATTACACAAATATGCACGTTATTAATCTCTTGATCTATTGAATTTTTCTCTTTTCGTCCTGTAAAAAAAAGAAAATTAATTAATAAAACAAAAACACATTTCTACATTTCCATATGTCTCCGAAATCATGCACAACACCAAACGCATATCTAGATATTATGACTGCGCGACTGTGATACGGATGCCCAGACACCACAAGACGTTCTACCCTAGAACTGTACTCTGTATCTGGAGAATCGTATCAGCTTGCAACGCAGGAGCAGGCATGGCACTAGTGCTGGTGATCCAGAGAGCTCTTTGGACCCTTACTGATCCCTACAGATTGTCCTTTCCTTATTCTTGGTCCTGTGCTGTCCTAGCACAAGGACTATTCCTATTCCTGACCTGGCCTCAGTTCTATGCTTCCCTAGCACAAGGACTGTTCCTGACCCATCCTGACTTGTGCTACCCTAACACACAGTCCAACAGAATAAGAGAAATTATATAGAGGGCAGTAATGTGTGAGAAGGTGTTTTCACTTTATCCAGTTTCCTGGCTTATGTTTCAGATGACAAGTTCTATAGCGCTGCAGAATGGGGAGACGGAATAACAAACATACATGTTACACACACGTGAAGCTTCTGGGATTACTCATTCATTTATCTAATGCAGGGCTTGACAAATCCCAAACAACAGGTCGTAATAGCAACTAGAATTTGCACCTGGCACCTGGACTTTTTTCAGCCCATTTACTGTTGGCAATTGGCTATAGGAATTTTAAATGCCTGTGCCGACGCCCTGGACATGCAGTTCTGTACAGCATCTGTCCAGCAGCTCTAGGGGTTTCGGCCACATGCTGTCATTTGACCCACCCCACTTTCTCCCTGCACTTTCTGCTGGCTGTACATGCTGATGGGCTGGGACAGCTTCCCCCACTGCTCCCCCCCACAGGTATAATACAGGCAGAGGGACATAGTCATTCTCTGTTCCCTCCTAACCCTAATAGTTCCCCCTGTCCCCCAACAGCTCCTCACCCTGACCCCTAGCAGCTGCACCCTGCCAGGCCCAGTGATAGGAGTTGCTGGATCAGCGTGCCCACAATAAGGGAGGGAGGGGCTGCGCTGCCTGCTTCTCTGCAGCCAGATTGCACAGGGGTCATTTGGAGCACTGCATCTCAGTGCCTGTGCATCGCACATGATCGATCAAGGTGACATTGGGAAGAGCAGAGCTTGGCCTTTCCAAAGATATCCAACATGACCATAACATTAAAATAAAAAAATGAAATTTTTTCTTTTTAAATGGAGCTAATGGCTCAAAAAAATGGGTTAACAGTCAGGTTATATATCACATTGTGTATTACTTTCATTTCCCCCTTGGTTTAGCTGTACATATAAAGGGTTAATGGGCAGGCTTCATTCCTTACAGTATATATTTCAAGGTTTCCCTTGCAAATGGCATTTTATGGGTTAATGGGAAGGCTATGTACCACACTGTTTTAATCACAATGTTTTCCCCTAGTTATATTGTGGCATGTTAGGGGTTAAAGACAGTCACACATTTAAAATGGTTAGTTTCTAAATCTGTTTGCATGGCCACTACCTAAACCTCAGAGCTTACACTCTATTTCGCCTACGCAGGAATAGAACCATATTTAGAAATATTTCCTGACACTTTCTTTGTAAAGAAAGTCATTTTTAATAGGACTGCAGCGATTTTAAGCCGACTGGTGAAAACACAGGCTTATTTAAACTCACTTATATCATGTCCAGTTATCAGGTACATATCCTCGCCACTTGTCTTGGTTCCGAATATCGTTTCAGGTGATAATCCTGCGTGATATGCCTTTTAAAATCGATTGCTTCATTTTAGATGAATTATGGGCACCAAAGGTTGTACAATTAATTGAGCACATGTTACTGACCGCATTAAGCACAGAGATGGCCACCAGCCCTTGGCTTAAAATGGCCGACACGTGGTTGCCATGCTGCGTCCTAAAATGGTGGACAGACATGTGCTTGGAACAAGCAAAATTGTACAGAGCCCCAAATGCACCTGATAGCATCCGCAACAAAGCAATATCTGGTATTCAGGAGGATTATATGTAAAAACAGAAGTTATACAACACAATTTAGTTGCTAAGTCTCTGCAGCAATATTTAACTGCTAAATATAACACAATTCTATCTAAACCATCATGCAATAAAATAAAAACCATAAACTGTGTAAGTATAAGCAATGTATAGCTTTCATTTAATTCTCCCTGTGACACATAAAAGCTGACCCAGAATATATCTTTTTTTCTTTGTTTAAAGCACAGCAATCCTGTTATATAGCCCTGATGTTTATCTTTACAGATGTAAAGCACAGGTTTACAGTAATACCTCTCAGCTTTTGTCTCAAACTTCGATAAAGCACATAATACAGAGAGTGTTATACTGTAACCGGAGTCAGACAGGTTCACTTCATTAACGGCGCCGGACCAGACACAAGCAAGGATTGTCCAAACACGAGTCTCTTCAGGAAAGGCAAGAATTTATTGTGTCGTCACACAAGTGCTCACACAGGATTGAATCGCTTAGAGTGAGCCCCGATTACACAGAGACATGAGGTTTTATGCCCCAAATACATAATTAGGTACATCCCCATTAGCCCACCTCCCTATGACACTCTATTCCACCCCACGTGGGTTAATACCTCCCATCATTAATTCGAACACAAAGAACATTCCACATATAACTATAAATTGATACACTTCTCGTTAGTTTGACAGTCTGTGATTTGTTTGTGCTGTCTTTCTCCGGGGAGTGCCTCCCTCCCTATCGGCTATGTTTATTCAGATGGCCTGGGGCCCCGTCTCTATACTCCTTCGTCTTTTCACGGGCCCAACGACCTTGGAATATCTACTTCTCCATGCTAAAAACAGCAAAGATCTTTCATAAGGCTTTAATTGCTTTTTCTGCTAATCTAAACGCATTCCTAAATTTCTACGTATACCTCATTCTAGTCTCAGCTACAAACCTGTCTAGTTATATACAAGTGAACCAATATTCTGAACAAGATGGCCGCCTGTGTACAATGGCGGCCGTCTTCCAGCCTATTTCCACTTCATTCCCCCTTGGCTCAAGTGTCAGGATCTTTTCCTGGCACTTGTAGCCATTACACTCCACTATTCTGAAACTACTGAAAAAGGGGGGGTTTCTTTCACTGGGAACATACCCTGTGGAATTATCAGTGCTGACTTGCACAGTGGCCATATGCATAGCCCTATGCGGTATATCAGTATCCCTATGATCAAGATCACCACTATCATGAGTATCATGGATCCAATCTTTGAGATGAATCTCAAGATGGAACCAAACCATTCTCCCATTGCCCAAACCCCCGGAGCGGATTCCAGCCTTCGGCAGCAATCTCCTGGCTGTGCCCTGCAACTGTGCTACCTTCTCCTGATGATCTTGAATTACCTGGTAATAGTCTGGGACTTCGTGTGTAGTGTTTCTGATGAAGGTGCAACATTCATAGTGCATTGTCATTTCACACAATCCATTCAAGGCCGCACTGATCTGCTCAAGCGCCATTTCATAACTCACGCATTTCCAGATTCAACAGCTGGATATCCATACTGGTCCTATTCAGAATCTCATCCATCAGATTGACATAGCTATTCAATCTCCTCATCATCTCTCCTCCCCATCCAGTCCATACTGGCAACCATGTCCATATTCGATCCATCTTCGCAAACAATTCTCTCTTCGGTCTTTCAAACACCAGTGGGTACCTAGGGTGTAGTTCTGTGTCTGTGTTTGTGTCTTCTCCCCTTAGTTTCTGGATTGGGACCAGCTTAGCCAAATAACACATTCCCGTTATTGTTGGTGGTACCTATGTGTAACACACCCTTTCACAGCACACCTGGTATCCTCCTTTCACTATAAATAGCAATAAATGTAGTGTTCCCTTTGATATCTCTATCGCAAAATGTCTCAGCCGTCTCATCATATCCACTGCACCCTGCCTCCCATTGGTCACATTCCCAATCACCGCCCTTTGGTCTCTAGTGAGTTGCCTGCATCGTATGTATAAATAAATCGCCTTTTGTCCTGTTTTGAATATGTAAATGTGTAATGTCCAGTTGAACTGACTTGAGTTACATAACCCCTCTCGTTATTTGTTTCTTTATCTGGTCCTAGTTGAAAACACCATTCTGGTGGATACACTGGTCCTATTATAGGGTACCCGGGACTGACTGATTCTGTCTTTTCCTGATACAAACATACTCAAATTCATTGGAACAGAGGCAAATGGTATATAAATTGTCTCTGGGTGCAGTCTACTACACACCCAGCCTACAGTTTGCCCAGACTTTTTAGCATAGTCATATTTGAATTGCACAAGTAAGTGTCCTCTTGGGTTGGTTCCAGATAGCGCCTCTCGTTTTTGTCTCCACATGGTACGGTTCTCCATCACCGGGTGCGTACCATTCCAGATATGGGAAATATCCACTTTCCCCACATTGCCCGTACAATTAGAACATACTCCACGCGAGAGTCCATAAATCAAATTAGCAAAATATAAAATCAGCACCACAAATGCCCCGAGTGTCAGAATTCCTTGGGCAATTCTTTTTACAGTCACATAAACCCAATCCCTCCCCACTGGAATTTCAAAAATAAAAAACATTTCTGGATGATCAAGGGTGGGGGCCGGGCCCCTAAAAAGCACCCTGTGGTTATCCCCCGTTGGCAGGTGGTCAGGGTCTGTGCCCATCAAAACACCCACTTGTTGATCCTCTGAATCATCAGGGTTAGGATCATTTAGGTGCTCGTGACTGTGGTCTTTGTCAGCTTCAGCCTCAGCGGATTGGTCTCGTTGGCGACGACCTTCCATGTTAGCTCAGGACTGGCAGCTGCTTTTACTCTGGAGTGATGTATCCACGGGACCACCTCGGCAACCTTTACTGCTATAGGGGTTGATAACAGGACAAAATAAAAACCTTTCCATGTTGGACCTAGTGGATCATTTTTCCACTCTTTTACCCATACTGAGTCACCCGGACAATACTCATACAGTGAAAAAATACAGAGAATACGGTATATTATCCCCCACCCAAATATTTAACTTCTGCATTGATTTACCCAGCATTACTACCTGATCATTTAGTTTAATTTCTCCCAATGCCCGAAGGTCCCCCTTAGTCCATTAATCAGAGGGGGGCTGTCCAAACATAAGTTCGTATGGACGTAGCTTCAATTGGGGGGTTGGTCTGCACCTAATGTGCAAAAGGACTATCGGCAGCAAGTCCAACCAGCCTAGTGACGTCTCTTGGCACAGTTTGGACATCAAAGTCTTTAGGGTACGGTTCATTCTTTCAACTTTTACCGAACTTTGGGGCCTGTTCTCGGGTTGTTCTTGGCACATGTTACACACTGCTGAGCTGTTGCTTTGCAGATTGCTGACAATCCTGGTACGTAGAAATGTGGCTCCAACTGTTGCTCCATCATTTCTCTTCCTCCATGGGTACTTGCGTGAAGTGCTCTTACGATTTCAGGAGCCAGTGTTGCTGGTAGGACTATTAGTCCGTTCTCCATCTGGAACCATCCATCTTCTCCATACCCTCCGGGTTCGTCTGTCAGCCACTTCTTTTCTTTCTCTGAGTACACAGATGTCCATTCGCTCAGTGGCGCCGGTAGGAGTGCAGCCACCACTGGTTTTGGTGTGTATCGTGCCAATTCTCCATAATTTCCCCAGATAAATTCTCCTAGACTGTGCAGTATTCGTGTGATTCGTAGATTATTGTGAGAATTGATTGTCAAATTTTCAAAACGTGACGCGAAATTTCAATTTTCTGCTCGTTCAACTTCAGTTATTTCTTTGTCTTCCTCCTCCCCCACTATTTTCACGCCGAAGAATTTCAGCATCATCTTGTAGACTCTGCGCAGTCTTTGCTGAACTTCTGAGGTGTTAACCATTAGACATGTCTCTTGCGGATTTAGGGGAGTAGAGTAGAAATTTCGGCCTTGTGTTCGAGTTGGAAAAAACCATTGGATATAATCATAATTGAGTTCTAACAGTTCATAATCATCTTGCCATTTGTTCAATATTATTTCAATGAACTCGCCGTGGGGTTCAATTTTTTTTTTTTTTTTTAAATTCATATAGAACTCGTAATTTGGCATGGAAGATTGAGGCTCTTGCTTGCAGATCAGTACTTTAGCTTGAGCTTCTGCTTCTGTTGGTGGTGGCGGTTTTGCAGCTGCTTTTGCGGGTTGGTCCGCGCGTCTGTTACCTTTTGGAATTTCATCACGGCCTTTTTGGTGGCCTCGACAGTGCATGATGCTGACAGCACTTGGTTTCCACACTGCTTCCAGGAGGGCCGTGATTTCTGCAGCATATTTAATTTATTGTCCTGAAGACGTGAGTAGACCTCTTTCTTTGTAGAGTGCGCCATGTGCATAGACTGTCATAAAGGCGTATTTGGAATCTATATAGATATTTACTCTTTTGCCTTCAGAAATTTCAAGGGCTCTGGTTAAAGCTGTTATTTCAGCTAGTTGTGCTGATGTATGGCCTGGCAGTGGCTTTGCTTTGATGACTTCTTCTGTTGAGACTACTGCATAGCCGGAGACTTTCTTCCCATCATCCATGTAGCTGCTTCCATCAGTGAATAGCTGTAGATCGTATTTGTCTAGGGGTACGTCTTTCAAATCCGGCCTGCTACTGAACCAGTAACCTCCTGTCACATCCAGCAGAGCCTTGACAGCGTGGGGCACCTTGACATGAAGAACTTGTCCAAGGGTCAGTTTGTCTGCTGCTGCTATTAGCATTGCGGTGGCAGCCACTGCTTTCAGGCATGGGGGTAGGCCGCAGGCCACAGGGTCGAGTTGCTTGGAGCTCCTGGTCTTTGGTTGGGGTATGCGGCACACTGCTTCTTTTCTTTCTGCCCCTAGTGTACGTTTGGTACCTGTTAACTGGAATCCCAGGTATTTTACACTCTGTTTATATATTTGTGCTTTCTTTTTTTAGACACTCTGTAACCTGCTTGGCTTAGCAGATGTAGCAAAACTTTTGTGACAGATAAACAGTCTTTTTCTGTGGGGGAAACCAGTGTAATTAATCAACATACTGTAGCGTGGAAGGACAAAAGGTCCTGGCTGAGCGCGCATCCATTGTAGATACCTCCCACTGAAAAATAAAAAAAAAAAAAGTTGTCTTGCTGGAACAATGGTGTGTTCCACGGTGACACGCAGAATTTCAATATACCGTAGTCTTTAACTTTCTGCAAATATATTTGTATATTCTGCTTGGCTTTCTTGGGATATAATATTGTCTTAGAGCCACCGGTATTGCGCCGGACTTTAATTCAACTAATCTGGGCGGGTTGTCCTCCGCCCCCCACCTCAGGAATTCCAAGGAGTAGTGCGTGCGGATCCAGCGTGGCAGACAGAGTAGGTGCCGTGCGCCATTCTTCTTCCCTCGGCATAACTACTGCGATTTTCACAGATTGGGGGTTGTGCGGGCTGGCTGGATTATACTACCGAACAAAACTGTTATTTTCCGGCAGGTTTAATTGAACGTGACCCCCGGGAAAAAAAAACAAAAAAAAAAAAAAAACATAATTTGGGCTTGCAATTTGCAAAAAATATCCCGCCCCAGGAGCTGGATGGGACATTCGGGCATATACATATACACATTGTGTAAATAATATTCTCAGAAATATTTTCCCATAGCCCAAAACAGACTCTTAATACTACATCGAAAAAAAACAATAAAAATAAATCATTCCATCAAAAATCAAACAAAAACATACCTTGTAAAAACAGTAAAGAAAAATTACTTTAATTATTTCTCGAATTAATTTTTCTAACCGTTTCATATATTTCAATTTAGTTTGTTAATAAATTTTTATATTTTAGTAGGCAATATTGTATACTATTCACTCAACCGACTTCAGACAAATATTCTATTGTAACACACACTAAAATTAGCTAAACATAGTACTCTGCACAAGTACACAAAGGGTTATTTTTTCCACCTTTCAGAGAGCAAAGAAAAACAAACTGCTCCCTCCTCCTCAGCCATACGGGACGGGACGGAGCGGAGCTGACCGAGACATAGCAGCTGCCCGCCCCCCCTTTCCGCCCGCACAACAGCGGCATTCAGAGCTTCCCTAGCTGCCCCATAACATAATAGATAGGACGGGGGTAAAACATTTATTTTCTTCCAGTTGTTCTACTAACACCTCTCTCTCTCTCTATTATTTTGGGGGTCCTGTTTCTTATTTCTCCCCGCTATCATTTATAAAATGACTCTTGTTTTTAATACAATATCCCCATATATCTATATACGGGTATTCTTCAGGATATCCGTACTGCTCTGTAACTTGGGAGTGTACCTTCTGTACCAACTCCGGGTCCATTGACCCCTGCTCTGGCCATCCTGGGACTAACATCGGCCACACAACTGTACACATTATTTTTAATTTCTCTTTTGTCAATTCTACACCATAGTCATGCGTTTTATATAATGCATCGAAATTTCGCACCATATACTCTAGGGGCGTCTCCCCCTCCTTTACCCTCTTGGGCTTTGATGACCCGTTACCCATTGTCATTCCTGAAAACAATACTTTTTGCGATACAAATATCTTATTTCAACAACAGTTAAAATCTACAGTCTGATACTTCAGTCAACAATTTATCCGCATCCACATACGCTTCCCCCTTCAGTAGCCGACTGCAGTCGCCTGAGCCGAAACCGTAATTATCTGGGTCAAATCTCGTATTTGCTTCCTCGTGGAGCGAGTAGGCGCACGTTCACTCACAGCACTCAAGTCAATTCATTCACAACACATTCCGTATCAGATACTTTCAGCATAATATAGAACATATATCACTTCAACTCTTTCCATTAGCCGAGGACGTATTCCCTCCTTAGTGGCTCCTTATACCCCGTAATTTGAACTCTAACTCTTGACTGCTTGTGGCTATGTGCACCCCGTTCCTTGTCTACACTTCCGTCTGCAATTCCAATCTGCTTTATGGATAATCTACCCACTCAGCACCACTATCTCTGCAGCTATCGTTGGCTTCACTATAAGCCCTTGTCACTATACGACGTACACACTAGGCACTGACTCAGGCTCTCAGCCCAGTCACAGAAAAATCCTCCTCCTTTCCCATTTACCCACGTGGCGAAGCTCTATTTACAAACACTGAACTATGCAACTCCACGCAGCTACTTTCTCCCTCTCATACAGAACTACCCTTTGATTGGCATTCAATTCCCCCGAATCCAGACGCCCGCTAGCCACTCTGGCTCCTTAGCAATGTCAGCGCTACCAGCGGCGGGAAAGATATGCCAATAGGATGGTGGCCATCGCATCCTCTTATCCGTCTATCGCAGTCGGACGTTTCCCTTAGATACCGGTATTTCCTTTAGACATACAAAACATAGAAGACACGTTACCTATCGCCGGCGCTGCTTGCTGTTTCCTCGGACTCTGGTGTCCCAGCTTCCCGGGTTGGGGGGGTCCGTTTGGGACGAGATGAGGTCCACTGTACAGGAAATCCTGCTTGGCGCCTGCAGATGTCAGCTCACCTTCAATGGACGCCCCCAACCATCGGGATTCTGGCACTGCTGCAGTCAAGCGCCGCACTGTGTTCAGCAGCCGTTGCCTGTGTCTTGGCAAAAGGCCCGTTATCCCGGCTATCGAGACCCCAGAAAATGTAACCGGAGTCAGACAGGTTCACTTCATTAACGGCGCCGGACCAGACACAAGCAAGGATTGTCCAAACACGAGTCTCTTCAGGAAAGGCAAGAATTTATTGTGTCGTCACACAAGTGCTCACACAGGATTGAATCGCTTAGAGTGAGCCCCGATTACACAGAGACATGAGGTTTTATGCCCCAAATACATAATTAGGTACATCCCCATTAGCCCACCTCCCTATGACACTCTATTCCACCCCACGTGGGTTAATACCTCCCATCATTAATTCGAACACAAAGAACATTCCACATATAACTATAAATTGATACACTTCTCGTTAGTTTGACAGTCTGTGATTTGTTTGTGCTGTCTTTCTCCGGGGAGTGCCTCCCTCCCTATCGGCTATGTTTATTCAGATGCCTGGGGCCCCGTCTTCTATACTCCTTCGTCTTTTCACGGGCCCAACGACCTTGGAATATCTACTTCTCCATGCTAAAAACAGCAAAGATCTTTCATAAGGCTTTAATTGCTTTTTCTGCTAATCTAAACGCATTCCTAAATTTCTACGTATACCTCATTCTAGTCTCAGCTACAAACCTGTCTAGTTATATACAAGTGAACCAATATTCTGAACAAGATGGCCGCCTGTGTACAATGGCGGCCGTCTTCCAGCCTATTTCCACTTCAATACAGAACAGAGTCACTGTGTAGACGCAACATAGAGTATGCAGAGAGCACAGCATGCAGAACTGAGAGAGCAGTCAGAAAAGCAGGTCATATTGCTGGAAATGTGCTGAGCTCCTTGTACAGAGAGTATCTTATACAGAGAGCATCTTATACAGAGCGCATCTTATACAGAGCATCTTATACAGAGCGCATCTTATACAGAGAGCATCTTATACAGAGCGCATCTTATACAGAGAGCATCTTATACAGAGCGCATCTTATACAGAGCGCATCTTATACAGAGAGCATCTTATACAGAGAGCATCTTATACAGAGCGCATCTTATACAGAGAGCATCTTATACAGAGCGCATCTTATACAGAGAGCATCTTATACAGAGCGCATCTTATACAGAGAGCATCTTATACAGAGCGCATCTTATACAGAGAGCATCTTATACAGAGAGCATCTTATACAGAGAGCATCTTATACAGAGAGCATCTTATACAGAGCGCTGTATACACAGAACACAAAATACAGACTTACTTAAGCTTTGGGTATGAGAATAATCATACTACTAATAACTTTTATGAAGATGCTAAGATATTCACACATTTCAAACTGTAATATCACTGAGGGAGGCAGAGACAGGAGACTATCATTCACTTATTACCATAAGAAAAAACTGTCTTTTAAACTTCAAAGCAAATTTAAGATACGATCCAATACTCCACATGATCCAATACATCACATGATCCAATACATCACATGATCCAATACATCACATGATCCAATATACCACATAGAAGGCACTTTCCATGATAGAGACTAGATGACAGAGAAATTAGAGGCAGCAGAGAGAGGTTTTTTGGAGGCATAGAGTTCCGGATCACAATACCCAAGTAATAGAATACTTACCTGAGCATGTAATCCCACTTCTTCGTACTGATGAGAGACTGGATGGGAACGAAAAAAGCTTAAGCAATTTCCCTGTTTAAAGAAAAGAGTTGAAAGTTGGGAGGAGTTACAATGGTTCCCCTTTTGTTTCAGGATTATCGCTGGGATTGGGTCTCGGGGGCAGATAACAGAAAGGGGAGGGGCAGGGGTAATAGAAAAGGGTAAGCAAAGGACGGAAGAAATCAGTCTAACCTTTGTCTTTTTGGACAGCCAACTCCATTTTACCATCACCATATGAAAACCAACGACTGGATAAGTATTACTGGCTGTATCAATCTGTTATATATTCCCTATTATTATAGTCTGCTAAATATATATATATTCCTAGTTCTATTATTACTTGGATAAATAGGTGCAGGTTTTCCATCGTATTAACTTGTAGGTTTTATTTAGTAGATGCTTTTGATATTCGTTACACTTTGCAATACTGTATTCCCTTGTTAATTTTGTGTAGTATCTGCGTGATAGTAATTATGAATAGGTTAATTGTTCTGGTATAACTCGGCCAGAATTCAGTGATTTGTTGTTTTGTATGTTATTAGGTGCATTTGGGATCAGTAATTCTGCCGGTGTTACATAGTTACATAGGCTGAAAAAAGACATGCTTCCATCGGGTTCAGCCTCTCCCACATAACCTACTGCTGTTGATCCAAAAGAAGGCAAAAAACCCAGTCTGAAATATGCAACATACCGGGAAAAAATTCCTTCTTGACCCCAGAATGGCGTCAGATTTCTCCTTGGATCAGGAAGCTTTTACCCACATATTAAATATTATTACCCTTAATATTCTGTGTCTGCAGGAAGTCATCCAGTCATTTTTTAAAAGTCTGTACAGACTCTGACCCAACCACCTCAACAGGCTTCCACAGCTTTATTGTTCTCACCGTAAAATAACCCTTCCTATGCTTTAAGCTAAATTTTTTCTTTCTTCCAGTGTAAATGGATGACCCCTTGTCCTGTGTATAGTCCTGTTCATGAATAGGTTATCAGACAATGGTTGATAATGGCCCCGTATATATTTATATAAGGTTATCAGATCCCCTCTAAGGCGCCGTTTCTCTAAACTAAACAGGTTTAAGCTTGTTAGTCTTTCCTCATAACTTAACCCTTCCATTCCCCTTATTAATTTAGTTGCCCGTCTCTGCACTTTTTCTAACGCTATAATATCTTTTTTTAAGACCGATGCCCAAAATCACACGGCATATTCAAGGTGCGGCCTGACCATTGATTTATACAGAGGCAAAATTATGTTTTCATCCCGTGAGTGAACTCCCCTTTTAATGCATGCCAATACTTTGCTGGCCTTGGCGGCTGCTGTTTGACATTGCACATTGTTACTTAGTTTGAAGTCTATGATTATTCCCAAATCCTTCTCCTGCTTGGATTTCCCTAACTCCGTACCATTTAGGGTATAAATTACTTGTGTGTCTTCACTCCAAAGTGCATAACTTTGCATTTATCTACATTTAGGCTAGGGTCAGACTGAGGCAGTGCGAACGCGCGTTCTGGCGCACTTAATCACGGCCGCACTAGCAGCAAATGCCAGGCAATGACGGCCAATATACGAAGTACGGTCGCACGAAAGTCCGGCTGCGCAACGCAAGTGGAAAATGAACGCATTTTTTCGAGAACGTAAAACCGCTAGTACGGACGTACAGAGTGCGCTGCGTCCGCTAGCGGCGTGTTTGCGTGATTAGGAGATGTCAGACGCTACTAATGTCCAGCCAACATAACGTCCAGACGCAAAAAGTGTTTTATTGATGATCCGTACAAACTCACGGACGAAAAATGCGCATCGTATGACCGCTATCGCGTATTCCGTGAAAAAATGCGTCCATTCGTTCGAACGTACTTTTTCACAGACAACGTGAAAATGCGTTCGTCTGACCCTAGCCTAAATCTCATCTGCCATTTAAGTGCCCAGTCCCCCAATCTATCTAAATCCCTCTGCAGCGAAGTAACATCCTGCTCACATTGTATTACTTTTCCTAGTTTTGTGTCATCTGCAAACACTGATACATGACTTTCAATGCCTATCTCAAGGTCATTTATAAATAAATTGAATAGTATTGGTCCTATAACAGACCCCTGAGGGACACCGCTTACCACTGGTGTCCATCTTGAAAATGTACCATTTATGACCACTCTCTGTACCCTATCTTTTAGCCAGTTTTCTATCCAAGAACAAGTATTTTCATCTAGACCATTTTTTCTCAATTTAAATAGTGTCTGTCTGAGGTTTGCTGTGCCTTTATAGTTAAAGTGCTCACTCTAGTAAATGACTGACGGTCAATTTTAAGAATGGTGGGTGCTTTAGCACCAAATAGCACTCCAAAATCGATACATTTTAATGAGCTGCAGTCATTTTTGTACTGAATAGGCCGGAAGCATACAAAGCAACCTGTGATAAAACGGCCGCCCCAATGTTTATTTGCAAGTATTTTGCTTTACAGTTTATTGTCTCTGTATATAGTGTAGAGTGTTGTGTGATGTGCTATGCTGTTGTCAAAATGTGTATCTGTATGTTACAGTTATAAGTTGTTATATTTTGCACTCATTAAACAGTAGAAGAGGCCCCTTGCTCAAGAGCTTGCACTCTAACATCCTGGGTTTCCCTAAGCACACTGTTTAGAGAAGGAAGGGTAAACATTCCCTTGTGATGACTGTTATTTCTATTGTCCAGTGACTGGAGCTTTTCTATTGTCCAGTGGCTGGAGCCTGTTGTTATCTGTAATGTACTCTGGAAGGGAGAGGGGTTGTCTCACCTGGGTGTATGTGAAATAAATAAAGTAACTCCAAGAGCTAAGCAATAAGTTGATGAATAAACTCCTTTGTGTACTGTATTTAAGTTCACTATACTAATTGAGGCAATTTTTGAAGTGACACAGCAGTAATGTACAATCTTTTTTACGCACTTGCTACAGCGTGAGTAAATAATTATTTCAGAACGCTAACTTTGTCTTTATTGAGGGAGAGGAGAGACTTATCTCCGAAATGGAGGAAACATGAGCAACAACTCCCTCATCTTTCCCACTCGTACCATCATCATAAGAAAGCCTGGGAGTGGATAAGTATTAAGTGTATTAATTCTGTGAATTTGTCACTATTTTGACATTATACTGTATGTGTGCGTGTGTAATCTATTTGGTTAAATACGCACTAATTTACCCGTTATAGTGATTTGCATTTTAGCTAGAATATGCTCGTTGATATTTGCTTCACTTTGTAATACTTGATCAAACCTTATTATTTGTATAGTGTGTATGATCTTATAAACATAGGTAATCAGTGACCGCATGGCTGGCAGCCATCTTAAACCTCAAAAAGTCACATGGTTTGCTGTCAATGAGGAAGTGCTGCAGCAGTAACTGTATAATCTGTTTAAACTTACATTTGCGCAACTAAATTAATCCAGATGGTTTCTGCCAGACTTATGAATATAACAATTACTAACCAAATACACATCTAAATGTGTCTGTTATAATTTCTGAAGAGGCTTATCAACTAAACAGTGATTTTGTATGTTAGCAGATGCTGTTTCACTATTTTGGGTAGGTTGACTTAACTTCGGGCCTATAGATTAATATACTAAGCAAGAAACCGTTTCATTGGTAGACGTGGGTTAAAGACGTGGGTTAAAGACTTGGTAAAGGATTCCAGGGCTGGCGAGCCTTACAGATGGAGGATAAGGAGAATGGAGTAAGGGTTTTTTATGGAAGGCTTCAAGATACTGATTAGGGGTGAAGCGAAGGGGGGGGGTAGGAAAGTAAAGCAGTTGAAATCAGCATATGAACTGCCACAAATGTTGAGAGAAAAGTGGGGGAAGGAGGTGCTGTTAGGTAGAATGGCTGGTCCTTTAGAGAAGTCCCCATTTAGCTTAACCCAGAGGGCATTTGAGGACCGAGGCTGTAACGTAGGGGTTCCTGTCCACGGGCAGACTGCTCCCCTTGAAGTCAGTATTCCGCAGAAGTACTGCTTATGGCCCAACTCAAAATGGAGACTACATTGATTTACATTGTGCAAGGGACACACACACAGAGAGGAAAGGTGCAGAGACAATGTAATCACATCCAGCTAGGAACAATGCATCAGATAACCATGAGCTGGGTGACCTTGGTTGCTGGGGGGGCGAGGGGCTGACAGAAGCATGTGAAAACAAAAGGAATCCATTACTTAGAGGGGGGAGGGTATATTACACAAAGACTGGAGCGTAATACAGAGGTTAAGTGGAGGTATGCCCGGTGTTATGTAAGAGGTTATTTGGAGGCGGCTCCTGCAAACGGCCATATGTTTTTTGTTTTTTTTTGAGGCATGAGGATGGAACCAATTTTGTCCAGGTTGCAATTCAAAGCGGCTGTGGAAAAGGCTGTAACGTTGCTGGGATGGAAAGAAACATAGAAAATGTCGGCAGATAAGAACCTTTCGGCCCATCAAGTCTGCCCAATTACATGGATACTTAACCTGGATTTATCTTTTGTTTAGGATAGCCTTATGCCTATCCCATGCCTGTTTAAATTCAATTACTGTTTTGGCCTCTACCACTTCTACTGGAAGGCTGTTCCATGTATCCACCACCCGCTCAGTAAAATAATGCTTCCTGATGTTACTTTTAAACCTTTGCCCCTCTAATCTAAAACTATGTCCTCTTGTTTTGCTACTTTGTTTCCTTTTAAATATACTCCCTTCCTCTACCTTGTGGATTCCCTTTACATATTTAAATGTTTCTATCATATCTCCTCTGTCTCGTCTTTTTTCCAAGCTATACATGTTAAGATCATTAAGCCTTTCCTGGTAACTTTTCTCCTTCAAGCCGTACACCATTTTAGTAGCCCTTCTCTGAACTCTCTCTAAGATGTCTATATCCTTCTGGAGATACGGTCTCCAGTACTGCACACAGTACTCCAAGTGAGGTCTCACCAGTGCTCTGTACAGTGGCATGACCACTTCCCTTTTCCTACTGCTAATACAGGCTCTCCCTACACAACCAAGCATTCTGCCAGCATTTCCTGCTGCTCTATTACATTGACTACTTACCCTTAGATCCTCTGCAATAATAACCTTTAAATCCCAACCCTCAGATGTTGAGGTTAGGACTGTATCAAATATTCTATATTCAATCTAGGAGAAGGTGGGGGAAGCCAGATATAATGATAGTGCATTTAGGGGGTAACGACATAGGGGATATTCTGTTTTTGGGGAAAAAAATCAAATAAATAAACCTTCATTTCTCTGGCAGATCGTGAGCAGTTAGGATTAAACAGCGATGGGGAAAGGGAATTTGTTTAAAGGGCACCGGTCTTAGTAAATTATGAAATACCAGCTAGCCTGCTAAGTTAGAGAGAAGAGGGTTGTGAATAAGCGGGGGTAGGTATATAACCCTGATTCAATTTACAGTCGCGATAAAAAGTTGGTATGTGTTTGAGGGTTAATATTCTGTTTTTTGGGTTTTTTCTTTCAGAGCGGACGAAGAGAGTATGGATCCTGGGACACTCCTATGTGCACTGGGCGGCTGTTCACGCTGTGGGCACAACAATGGGAGTGAACCTAGGGTTCAGCCTCACTAAAGCTGGCATTAGGTGGATAGGAAGGAGGGGTATGGGGTGGGCGCAGTTTTTAGGGGTAGCACAGGAATCTAGGAGAAGGTGGAGGAAGCCAGATATAATGATAGTGCATTTAGGGGGTAACGACATAGGGACTATGACAACGATAGATTTGCAGAATAGGGTCCGGGAAACAGTTAGGTGGTTCAGGAAGGAATGGCCGGATGTTCAGATAGTGTGGTCTAACGTAATTGCTATATTAGTGTGGAGGAACTGCAGGGAGCAGGGCGCAGGATGCATCGGGAGAAAGAAGCTAAACCAGGCAGCGAAAAAGATTATGCTGGAGATGGGAGGAAAGGTTTTGGAGCATCAGAACATAGTGACAATGCAGGAGGAATTGTTTTGGAATGACGGGGTCCATTTGTCCAAGGCGACGAACAACCTTTTCGGGGGCAACATCGAAGGGCTGATAAAGACCCTTGTGTAAGGTAAGTAAGTGAAAAGGTCACGGTCTTTTATTGGTGGTGGAAAAAGAGGGTCCTCATTTTTGGTGATGGTGAAATATGCGGCCCTGGCACGTGGAGAGGCGATAGAGGGGAAGGATCTGGGGGTCTGTGTGGTGGTTTGTGCGGCCAAACACAGGTGCCTCCTGGTTTGAAGATCCTCCCGGGCCTGCTATCTGCTATAAAGAGAGCAGCGTGTGGTCGCGCTAGCTTAGCCACGTGGGGCCGGCCGCTATTTCTGGGCAATGCTGGTGGTTCATTGCGGTTTCCAGTGTTATCTGGCTGATTCTATGGTACCAGTGTTATCTGGTGTTACCTATTCCAAGAAAGCGAGGATCGCTGATAATTCTGCCACAACGGCAATGGTTTTTTGGCCTTGATTATAAATAAAAGACGTGACCTTATCAAACCGCCAATACTTTTGTCATGTGTTTTTATTTATGGGGAGAGGGGGGGGTGGGGGGGATGGTTTGGGGGGTTGAAGGGAAGTAAAGGTAATTTAAGAGAAAGGTAATGGTGGAGGAGAAATAAGGGTAAAATGCTTAAGACTGACACCATTCTGTTAGGTCTGAACGGCTCTCCTTTCCCATCTCCATTCTCCACGTGTCCCCCCATCTCCGTTACCTGTCAGGATTTGCTGTACCCAGGCATTGATGAGCGCGCGCTTGTGCAAAATGAGACACAGACACAACTTGCCATGTCCTTCAAACTGAAATTGTATTCATCAACATTCTGGAGTATATATGCCTTACATACAATATGGAGGAGCTGATGTGATAACCAGAGACTTCCACGTGTACACAATGTCACAGAGAAACAGGTTATAAGGAATTTGCCTCAGGGTATTGCCGGGTGGGGTCTCCCATACAGTAGAGCAGGATTTAACAGGCAAAAGGGGGGGTTGGGACACATGGCCTGAGGACAATTGGGGGAGAAGCAAGCAATGAATTGAAGATCTCAATTACTTATAATTTTGGATATAAAATCCCTTACAGAGTCAGTGGATCTTATTATGATGACCCCTAATTAAGGAAGGGAGCGCGGCTGAGTGTGATGCCTGAGTGTGTGTGTGTTTGTATATATAAGGAGGAAGGTGTATATCTGTGCACTAAGCGCCGTTGTGTACATATATATATATATATATGTGAGATGTGTTGGTACGATCTGAAGGAGGGCAGAGCCTGGCCTCGACGTGCTTTAGGGATATCTGATAAGTCTCACTGCTCTGCGATTGGTCTTAAGGAATTAGGTTTAGTGTAACACTATGTCGATATCCACCTACACGGATCTAGCCCCTCCGCTGCAGCTTAGAGCTGGTTATACCGAACGACTGAACGCACGTAATGACCAGCCCTTGCCTTGGGTTTTAGCCTTGGGTTTATACCCCGTGTGCAGAACTTAAGTCAGCGCGTTTCTTTATTGTGTGGTTTTGTTTTGCGTTGTTTGTCCTCGTGTAATATTATTAAAGTTTCCGCAGTGTCACTGCTCGGCGCGCGTTCACAGACGAGCCATGTGTGCAGACATCGTGAATGGAAGAAAGCGCTGGGGACTCCAGGTCCTCTGACCAAGCGCTGCGGACGTCTTCACTGCTGAGTTGTGGAAGCGCTCGTTCACTTGACCCAATGAGCTGGAGTTCTGTTCTTCAGCCACTTCTTCGGTTCAATCCTAGCCGGTTCCTCCACCAGACGCCGCGGTGGAGTACATGTATTTTTGCTTCTGATTAGTATTGAAGCCTTTTGAGGTGTTTGGGGACCTGTCCTTGCGTTTCCCCCTCTGTCCCCCGGCCTGTAAGACACGGCACTGTCCCCGTCTTCCCTTTCATGGAATAAAAGGCGCACGAAGGAGAAAGCTAAGCAGGACAAGACGAGGAGCCGAGACCAGGCTGGAAGGAAAAATCCCTGACTAGGTAGTAACGAATCGGCAAAGCTGCGGCTATAAAGCTCCTTTTATTGTGTGTAAATTCCCCCGGAGGGGCGTCAGCGGTGATTCCCAGAAACCGCATGCAGCAGAATGGCGGGCACCGCTGGCAGCTCTAATGAAGTTAGCAGCAGCTAGCGATTAGGTTAGGAGATCCTCGGGGAGCCCAGAACGCGCTGATGGAGTCGAAAGCAAAATGACAACTCAATTGCATTTCATTTCTGTTTGGTCGCGGAAGCAGAGACGGAAGACGGGCTTTGGGATCATCGGATCTTCTGACATGTCGGGGTGTTTGGCAGCTCCACAACTCCGTGTCTGGGAGGATCAGCCGTCCAAACATCCTGTGCATCGGCCGGAGCTTCTTCTGATCGTCCCGTTACAGACGCCTGAACTGATCAATTCCCATCTGTAACAAGGGAGAGCTCAGCAGCAGCGACAAACACGACAACTTACACAACACACTGCACCACAATGCGAGCAGCGCTCAGGCTGGAGACATATTCATACACACTAAACAAACACAGATACACACATACAGGCACACACACACGGATACCTGCGTATACATACAGGCACACACACACGGATACCTGCGTATACATACAGGCACACACACACGGATACCTGCGTATACATACAGACACATACACACGGATACCTGCGTATACATACAGGCACATACACACGGATACCTGCGTATACATACAGGCACACACACACGGATACCTGCGTATACATACAGGCATACACACGGATACCTGCGTATACATACAGGCACATACACACGGATACCTGCGTATACATACAGGCACATACACACGGATACCTGCGTATACATACAGGCACACACACACGGATACCTGCGTATACATACAGGCATACACACGGATACCTGCGTATACATACAGGCACATACACACGGATACCTGCGTATACATACAGGCACATACACACGGATACCTGCGTATACATACAGGCACACACACATGGATACCTGCGTATACATACAGACACATACACACGGATACCTGCGTATACATACAGGCACATACACATGGATACCTGCGTATACATACAGGCACACACACAGATACCTGCGTATACATACAGGCACACACACAGATACCTGCGTATACATACAGACACATACACACGGATACCTGCGTATACATACAGACACATACACACGGATACCTGCGTATACATACAGGCACATACGCACAGATACCTGCGTATACATACAGGCACATACACACAGATACCTGCGTATACATACAGGCACATACACACGGATACCTGCGTATACATACAGGCACATACACACGGATACCTGCGTATACATACAGGCACATACACACGGATACCTGCGTATACATACAGGCACATACACACGGATACCTGCGTATACATACAGGCACACACACACGGATACCTGCGTATACATACAGGCATACACACGGATACCTGCGTATACATACAGGCACATACACACGGATACCTGCGTATACATACAGGCACATACACACGGATACCTGCGTATACATACAGACACATACACATGGATACCTGCGTATACATACAGGCACACACACAGATACCTGCGTATACATACAGGCACACACACAGATACCTGCGTATACGTACAGACACATACACACGGATACCTGCGTATACATACAGACACATACACACGGATACCTGCGTATACATACAGGCACATACGCACAGATACCTGCGTATACATACAGGCACATACGCACAGATACATGCGTATACATACAGGCACATACACACGGATACCTGCGTATACATACAGGCACATACACACGGATACCTGTGTATACATACAGACACATACACACGGATACCTGCGTATACATACAGGCACATACACACGGATACCTGCGTATACATACAGGCACATACACACGGATACCTGCGTATACATACAGGCACATACACACGGATACCTGCGTATACATACAGACACATACACATGGATACCTGCGTATACATACAGGCACACACACAGATACCTGCGTATACATACAGGCACACACACAGATACCTGCGTATACGTACAGACACATACACACGGATACCTGCGTATACATACAGACACATACACACGGATACCTGCGTATACATACAGGCACATACGCACAGATACCTGCGTATACATACAGGCACATACGCACAGATACCTGCGTATACATACAGGCACATACACACGGATACCTGCGTATACATACAGGCACATACACACGGATACCTGCGTATACATACAGGCACATACACACGGATACCTGCGTATACATACAGGCACATACACACGGATACCTGCGTATACATACAGGCACACACACAGATACCTGCGTATACATACAGGCACATACACACGGATACCTGCGTATACATACAGGCACATACACACGGATACCTGCGTATACATACAGGCACACACACACGGATACCTGCGTATACATACAGGCACATGCACGGATACCTGCGTATACATACAGGCACATGCACAGGCACATACACACGGATACCTGCGTATACATACAGGCACATACACACGGATACCTGCGTATACATACAGGCACATACACACGGATACCTGCGTATACATTCAGGCACACACACACGGATACCTGCGTATACATACAGGCACACACACACGGATACCTGCGTATACATACAGGCACATACACACGGATACCTGCGTATACATACAGGCACACACATGGATAGCTGTGTTTACATACAGGCACACGCACACACACACACATACACACACGGATACCTACGTATACATACAGGCACACACACACGGATAACTACGTATACATACAGGCACACACGGATACCTGCGTATAGATAAAGACACACACACGGATACCTGCGTATACATAAAGACACACACACGGATACCTGCGTATACATACAGGCACACACATGGATACCTGCGTATACATACAGGCACACACACACAGACACACAGATACAAATGGATACCTGTGTATACATTCAGGCACACACAGATACCTGTGTATACATACAGGCACACACACAGATACACACGGATACCTGCGTATACATACAGGCACACACACAGGTACACACAGACACACAGATACCTGCGTATACATACAGGCACATATTATTTAACCCCAGATCAATCCGTCTTTCGTCCAAATCATTCAACTACAACCGCCCTTCTAAAAGTCTGCAATGATATCCAGGCTGGGATGGAACAAGGAAACCTAACTGGAGCATCTTCCTTTATTTTGCCAAGGCCTTTGACACAGTAGACCATGGCATCTTATTAGAAAACTTAAAAACTCTGGTATTGGTGATCACAGCTAACCTGGTTTCAATCATATGTATCCGACCGATCACAATATGTGTCAATTTCTGGCAGCTCCTCCCTCCCCCTCCCAGTCACGTGCGGTGTACCCCAAGGCTCCTATACTCGGCCCCCTGCTATTCACAATATTCATAAATGATCTGCCCAATGTCTGCAAAGCCTCAACTGTACACATGTACGCAGACGCCACCGTAACCTATACCAGCAAAGCCTCAACTGTACACATGTACGCAGACGACACTGTGATCTATACCAGCAAACCAGATCTCCCGCAGCTGGAGGCCGTGCTGCAAGAACAATTCACAGAGGTAGAAAAGTGGATCAAAAACAACAAACTTTTTCTAAATACTGACAAAACTGTAACGATGCTCTTTGGAACAAAACCTAAACTACACAAATTACAAACACCCCATCTATGTGTCAGGACAAAATCAAATGGCACGCTGACCACAGTCACTTCTCTCGCGTATCTAGGTATGTGGTTGGACCCTAATCTATCCTTTGGCCCCACATCGAAAAACTCTCATCTAAACTTTACCCCAAACTAGGTGCCCTGTACAGAAACAAATCCTGTCTGAGCCCCGCGGTAAGAAAGCAGATTGTACAACAAATGCTTATGCCGGCTATTGATTATGGAGATGTAGTGTATGCAGCCGCCCCACAAACACACTTCCAGAAACTTACTACATTGTAGCACAAAGAGACAGAATGAGTTATACAATGTAACTACATGACCCACCATTGTGACATGTTAAAAGAGCTAAACTGGCCATCGCTGGAGTCTAAATGCAACCTTCACCTTTCCAACCTGGTGTTTAAGAGCTTTTCTGGGAAGCTGCCACCCTACCTGAATAGGCTGCTTCCCTCAGCAGCTCCCTCATCCTATAACCTACGATACAGGACCTGCACTTTACTTGCAATACCACAATACAAAAAGAAAGTGTCTCGATCCTCATTTTCCTACAGAGCGCCGCAATTATGGAATAACCTCCCAGGTGCCATCAAATCTTCCTCCAGTCTAAAGTAACTCAAGCTCCCTATTAACATACTTCAATAAGGAATGCACCTGTAAACATGTAACATAATGACTATATACAGAATGCACCTGTAAACATGTAACATAATGACTATATACAGAATGCACCTGTAAACATGTAACATAGTGACTATATACAGAATGCACCTGTAAACATGTAACACAGTGACTATATACAGAATGCACCTGTAAACATGTAACATAGTGACTATATTCAGAATGCACCTGTAAACATGTAACATAGTGACTATATACAGAATGTACCTGTAAACATGTAACATAATGACTATATACATAATGCACCTGTAAACATGTAACAAGGAAATGAGCTGCTTTTTGTTGATCAGTCCATTTGTCTGTATCTGGGCCTGCAAACACAAGTTCTATCAGCTCCCTCCATTTTGACCAATTTTCTGATATGTTCCCTGATTCTACATCCAGGGAAGGAATGCTCTTTGTGTTGCTGTTTGATGCCATGTCTCTCTGACCCCACTCCTGGTACCATGTGATGAATCCACTGAAGTATTGGCAGACAACAAGGAGTTTGACAAGAGCAGACTTTACTCAGCAGCATCATCTTACAATGGCTGCCACTCCCCGACCCCGGATCACATGACTGTTAACTGTTTCCTAACATGTAGAATGAACTAGGCATAATTATAATACACTTAATACATACAGTAACTTGAAGCATACACATCATTACAGGGAGCTTGCTGCTGCTCGAGGTTCCATTTTGCAGGACCTGCTGTATGAGACTTTGGTGCCGGCCCGTGAACAGTCTCCTGTGGACGCTGAGGAGCCCCACCCGTGGCAGAGGGAACGGCGCTCTAGGCCCCCAGTTCGGTTAAGCCTGAGGCCTTGGAGTTCAGAGGCGTGATGGTGAAGCTGAGGTGCAGGACGCCGTTTCCCTGGTCATCTGAGGGGTTTTTCGTCTTGTATACACTGCCTCATGAGCTGCGTTCTGGATTATGGCAGAGGGTGAGCATGGTGCATGCTGCTGCTGCAGGTTTTTTCCCCTCTGGTTTTAGGTGCAGTGATTGGTGGGGAGCACCAAGCGGATGGTGCTGGCCAGGCTGGTGAGGACCAGTGACATGTCCACCCGTTTGCGGTGGATGCCTAATATCAGTGGAGGTGCTGTTTCTGGGCGACCATCGCTGGATCCACCTTTGACTGCTGTCCCAAGGGCTGCTGGAGGATCATCCATGCTGGCGGCTGGTGAGTCGGGTTTTGGGGGTGCGGTGTTTGGATCGCTGGGCCTTTCGGGCACTGATGCATCTGGCAGGGCTAGTGGGGTGACGACGGGGTTAATAGAGACCCTGGTTGCGGCTATTAGGCACTGGCAGGATGGGTCGGTTGCTGCATCACGTGCGCAAGCATCGCTGGGTTCAGCTGGGCATGCTGTTGCTGGGGGCGCGGCGTCTGTGTCAATTTTGCGCCTGGTTCCGCTGTGATGGGAGCCCCTGAGTCTGCTCTTTCACAAGGTTTGGGGCCTGCTTCTGCTCATGTGCAGGTTCCTGCTGTGCTCGGTGGAGCGGTGCTTGTAGTTGGCTTCCCCGTTGGAGGCGGTGGTTGGACCTTCGGTCCCTGCTGCGGTAAATGTTCCTGCGCCACTCGCTAGTGGTATTGCCCGGGGACAAGGATAAGGACCAAGCGAAGACTTTGCCACAGACCTTTGGCAACTGGATTCAAGGTTTTTTCTAGCTTATAGCGCAATTTTGTGCGAGGGTGTCCCCGACCGCAGTGTGTCTTTGTTTGCGCGTTTAGTCTTAATATGGTGGGGCTTGCAAAATTTACGGGGGTCTATTTGGTTTTGTTACGACCAACAGTTTTGGCAGAAGATGGCGGTGAGTCCTGGGCTCCGCTTTGAATTCCAGGACGCCAATCTGGGGCTATTACTCATGATGCCAAACCGCCCAGTGGTGTCACCCTTTCCTGCATCCACGGTACCCGGAGCCCCTGGAGTGCCCGCGGTGCAGAGAGGGGGTGATGCTGGCTCTTTAGTGAGTCCCATTGCCGTTGGTCCTCTTATTGCAGGTTCAAGCATGAATGTTCTAACTGTGGGGGGTCCCAACCTGCATTTCGATGTTTCAGAAAGGGCCATGGCTTGGCCTTTAGGGCTTCAGGTCGGGGACAGCCTGATAGAAGGGATCACCCCGGTGATCGTGCGGGCCATGGCTCCTTGGCAAGACAGGTACCCCAATAGGCGATGCGCTGCGTTGTTATTGTTGGTTTTTGTGAGGGTTTTGTTATTCCACATGTGCCTTCTGACTTTCCTCGATTTGGTGGCTGGACCTGGTTGTTTATCGGCAAAAGCAGACATGGAGTCTGTGTTTCGGTTGTTGCCGATTCGACCGGATTGCTATCACTTGCTGGGGTGTTCCTTTCGTGGAGGTTTTTATTACGACCGTTGTCTTCCGATGGGCTGCTTGATCTTTTGCTACTATTTTGAATTGTTCTCTTCCTGCTGGCACTGGGTGGTGTGTTGGCGCGCTGGACGGAATTCGGTGGTCCATTATTTGGATGATTTCCTATTTGTGGGACCAGCGGATTCCGGCGATTGCGCCGCGCTGCTGCAGATTTTTCGGGAGGTTGCCGGGGAATTCGGTGTGCCTTTGGCCGATGATACGACGAGGGGCCCAGTTTAATCGTTTGCCTTTTTTGGGCATTGAGATCTATACCGTCTGTGTTTCCGTTTGTCTGTACAGAAATTCAGACCTTGTACGTTTGGTGGGGAGGGCGCTGGGAGTTGCGAAGTTGCGGATTCCTGATATTCAATCTTTACCACCGGGGTACGCGCACCTCAACACTTTGTTCGCATCACCAGTTCCTTGAAGGCGGACCTTGTGGTGTGTCAATCCTTTTTGCTGCATTACAATGGGCTGACGTATTGGCAAGAGGCGGACGTGGACAATCAGTCCCTCGAGCTTTTTGCCGATGCGTCTGGGGCTCCTGGCTTTGGCGTTTACTTTCAGGGTGCTTGTTGTGCCGAAGCGTGGCACCCGCGCTGGGTGGCGTCCGAGTTGGTGAGGAAGCTCACAAGGTGGGAGCTTTTCCTTTGATTGTGGCCCTGGAGCTGTGGGGGGAGCGTTTGGCTAATAGGCGAGTGGTGTTCTGGATGGACAACCTGGGGTGGTGAATCGTTCGTCGTCCGGTTCCCCTCTTGTCTTGGCTCTTTTGTGTCACCTGGTGCTGCGCGGTCTCGAGCGGAATTATTATTATTATTATTATTCTTTATTTATAAAGCGCCAGCATATTCCGCAGCGCTGTACAATAAGCACAGTATAGACAGGGTTACAATACATTGAACAACATTTGACAAACAGTACAGGAGGAGATGAGGGCCCTATTCCCGTAGGAACTCACAATCTGGGAGGGTTGGGGTTGGAAACAGGAGGAGAGGACTGTAAGGTGAGAGTGATTGATGGTTGCGTCAGTGAGTTTGGTGGTAGGCTTCCCTAAATAGGAATGTTTTAAGGGAGCGTTTGAAGGAAGAGAAGTTAGGGGAAAGTCTGACAGTACGAGGGAGAGCGTTCCAGTGAGTGGGGGCTGCGCGTGTGAAGTCCTGCAGTCTATCATGGGAAGAGGTGATGCGGAGAGAAGCTAGGCGCAGGTCACTGTTTGACCTTAGGGAGCGGGCTGGGGTGTATTGGTGATTTAGTGAGGACAGGTAGTGGGGAGCTGAGTTAGTGAGGGTTTTGTAGGTAAGGATAAGGATTTTGAACTTAATTCTGCAGTGGATGGGGAGCCAGTGAAGGGACTCGCAGAGGGGAGCGGCAGAGACAGAGCGGCGGGTGAGGTGAATTAGCCTGGCGGAGGCGTTCAGGATGGATTGTAGGGGGGAGAGGCGGGACAGAGGGAGGCCAGATAAGAGATTATTGCAATAGTCGAGTCGGGAGATTACCAGGGCGTGTATGAGTTGTTTTGTGGTGACAGCGGTAAGAAATGGCCGAATTCTGGAAATATTACGCAGTTGGTATCGGCAGGACGAGGAAAGAGACTTGATGTGGGGGATGAAGGAAAGAGTCAAGTGTAACTCCAAGACAGCGAACTTGGTTTGATGGAGAGATGGTGATACCCTCCACCATGATAGAAAAGTCAGGAGGTGGGGAGGCATTAGAGGGAGGAAAAAGTAGGAGCTCAGTCTTTGACATGTTGTTCTTTAGGTGGTGGGAGGCCATCCAGGGGGAGATGCCAGATAAACAGTCACTGACTTTTGAGAGGACAGGGGGAGAGAGATCAGGGGTAGAGAGGTAGATCTGAGTGTCATCAGCGTAGAGGTGGTAATTAAAGCCAAAGCTGTTGATGATTTTGCCCAGGGAGGAGGTGTAGATGGAAAAGAGCAAAGGACCAAGGACAGAGCCTTGAGGTACACCAACAGATAGAGGCAATGAAGAGGAGGAGTTACCAGCAAAGGACACACAGAAGGACCTGTTGGATAAATAGGAGTCAACCCAAGCAAGTGCAGTGTCCCCGAGACCCAGAGAGTTGAGGGTCTGTAGAAGGAGGGGGTGGTCAACAGTGTCAAAAGCAGCCGAGAGGTCAAGCAGGATGAGAATAGAATAGTGGCTGTGTTTTTTAGCAGTTAGGAGGTCGTTGGTGACTTTGGTGAGGGCAGTTTCAGTTGAGTGTAGGGACGGAAGCCAGATTGCAGGGGGTCAAGTAGGGAATTGGAGGACAGGAAAAAGGAGAGGCGGTTGAAGACTAGTTTTTCTAAGAGCTTTGCTGTGAAGGGAAGCAGGGATACAGGGCGGTAGTTGGATGGAGAGTTGGGATCTAGGGATGGTTTCTTTAGTAAAGGGGTAACTAGCTCGTGTTTGAAGGCGGATGGAAAGGAGCCAGTGGAGAGAGATAGGTTGAAGATGTGTGTGAGAGCAGGGGTGAGGGAGGAGGAGAGGGGAGGAATTAGATGTGAGGGAATGGGGTCGAGCGGGCACGTGGTGAGATGTGAGGAGGACAATAAGGAATTGACTTCCTCCTCAGTGGCTGGGAGGAAGCGGCAGAGGGTGGCAGAGGGGACCTGTGGGAGTGGAGGTGGCAGATAACTATCTTGTGTTGGGATGTTGCTTCTGATAGTTAAAGTTTTACTGAGGAAGTAGTCTGCCAGGTCTTGAGCACTGAAGGTAGCTGAGGGGGGAGGTGCAGGTGGGTAGAGGAGGGTGTTGAAGGTGGACCAGAGCCGTTTAGGGTTGGAGGACAGCGTAGATATAAGAGATGAGAAGAAGGATTGTTTGGCCAAGTGGAGGGCAGAGGTGTATGACCGGAGAATAAACTTGAAGTGAACAAAATCAGCTTCAGAGCGGGATTTCCTCCAGGCACGCTCTGCGGTGCGGGAGCATCTTTGCAGGTAACGAGTCTGGAGGGTGTGCCAGGGCTGACGCTGGCGGCGTGGGGCCTTACAGAGTCGAAGAGGAGCGGAGTGTCTAGAGCAGAGATAAGCGTAGTGTTGTAGTGATTAGTGGCAGCATCAGGGCAGGTGAAGGATGAGGTATGAGGGAGGTGGTGAAGTAGGTTGGAGAATTGATGGGGGTCCACAGCATGTAGGTTTCTGCGAGTGTGTGTGCGGGGTGGGGGAGCAGGGTGTTTAGGAAGTCCAGATAGGTTGAAAGAGAGAAGGTGGTGGTCAGAGATGGGGAAATGGCGACATTTGAACTCAGAAATGGAGCAGAGGTTGGAAAAGACCAGGTCAATAACGTGACCATCGCGGTGGGTAGGGAGGAGGGAGGATTGTGTGAGTCCAAGGGAGGACGTGAGTGAAAGAAGTTTGGAGGCAGCAGGAGCGGAAGGATCGTCAATGGGAATGTTGAAGTCCCCGAGAATTAGGCATGGAAGATTAGAAGACAGGAAGTGAGAAAGCCAGGTAGCAAAGTGGTCAAAGAACTGGGAGGTTGGTCCCGGTGGGCGGTAGATGACTGCCACCCTGAGGCCCAGAGGAGAGAACAGGCGGATGCAGTGTGTCTCGAAGGAGGAGAAGGAGAGGGATGGGGGTGGAGGGAGATGCTGGTAGGTGCAGGTGGGAGAGAGCAGGATTCCGACCCCACCACCATTTCTCTCACCCGGTCTGGGGGTATGGCTCAAGTGTAGACCGCCATGTGAGAGAGCAGCAACGGAGGCCGTGTCAGAGGGAGTTAGCCAGGTTTCAGTTAAAGCTAGGAGGTTGAAGGAGTTTGAAAGGAAGAGGTCATGGACGGCTGTGAGTTTGTTGCACAGAGCGAGCGTTCCAGAGGGTGCAGGAGAAAGAGGACAGGTGCTGAGGGATGATGGGAATGAGGTTGTTGGGCTTGCAGGGAGGTGATTTATGTGCGATGGAGATATGATGAGAGGGAAGTATTGGATGTGTTGTGGGGCCAGGGTTAGGGGATATGTCACCTGAATAGAGTAACAGCAGGAGGGTGAGAAAGAGAAGGTGGGAATGGGATTTGTGGGAGTGGGAGGCAGCACGAGAGTTAGAGGGAGACCGTGTTCTGAGGAAACAAAGGAGCTCATGCGAGGCCATCATGTGGGACGAGAGGAGGGAGGGAGAGATGCAGATAGTGTAGGGGTCGGTGGTAGAGGGGCAGGAGTTCCATTTAAGGAGAAAGGTAGAAGTAAAGAGCAGAAGCGTGAGAGAAAGCATGATATAGACGTGAGTTTACCAGAGTAAAGAGTGGGCCTTGCAGTTCCTTCCTCCAGTCCGGAAACTCCAGGAATCAACTCTGAGCGTCCACTTAAGATGCCACTTGGAAATGACACTGGAGCCTGACTCAATGGAGCCTGGTATAGTTGTTATATGAGGGCGGACTGATTGCATTCAGGCAGTTAAAAAGTCAACAGCTGAAGCTGGATGGGCTGTGTCAATAGGGCAGGAGATTCACATGCTAATTAGCAAAGCAAATGGTGGAGAAAAACAAAAATAAATAAAAAAAAAAACAGAAAAAAAACAAGGAAACGTTATAATGTGGGTGCCTGCGAATACTGGGTGATGGGGGTCCTACCAGCAAAAGTATGCAGGGGATCAGTTGAGATGTGGGTGTCTGTGGATGATGGGTGATGGGTGATAATGCCTACCAGCAAAAGTATGCAGGGGATCAGTTGAGATGTGGGTGTCTGTGGATGATGGGTGATGGGTGATAATGCCTACCAGCAAAAGTATGCAGGGGATCAGTTGAGAATGTGTGGTTGCAGGCCTGGCACGTGCCAGGTGTGCGGAACATGATTGCTGACGCTCTCTCCCGGTTCCAGTGGCTCCGGGAGCAGCAAGGAATGCAACACCCTTTCCACTGTGTCTCTGGACCCTCGCTTCACCGGGCTGAGGATTTTGTTGGGGGGCTCTTTGTCGGGAGTGACGTGGACGGCATATTCTCAGGTCTGGTGGAGGTGGGGGTCACAGGGGGAACGGGGTTGGCATTCTGCGGAGGATCGTAGGGGCAACCTTGATTTATTTTGATTCCCTCCGGGAGTAAGGGGGCTCCGGTTTGGGAGCGGCCGGAGTACTGACTGCCCTTTCTTTTTTGTGCGAGGCGGTTGGTTGGGAGGATGTTGGTCGGGATTTTCTGAATTGAAGGATTGTTTCGGGTTGGTGGCGGACTGCGGTGCCTGAGGTTCAGCGCCCAGCTTCTGGCCCCATGTTTTTGGAACTGTTGGATATTTTACTCGTCGTTTGTCGTGATCTTTTTGAGGTCGCGATTGTTTAGAGTGGCGTTTGCCTTTTATGGTGCCCTGAGGGTGGGTGAGCTGGTTGCTCCTAACTCTCAGATGCATTCTACCTTGCGCATGTTTCTGTGTCAGCCGATCAGGTGAGGTTTTTGATTGTCAGGTACAAGACATACCGCTTGGGTAGGGGCGTTTTGATTACTTGAATGCGATTGGGGTGATCGGGTGTCCTTTGGGCCTCGCGCGGTAGTATTCAGCCGGTTTTCACTGACTCTTTTTGATTTATATTGATGGGGTTCCTTTGACTTGATACCAGTTTCCAACAGTTTTTAAGCGATGCGTTCAGGTTTTGAGTTATGAACCGGGGTTGTTTGCCTCCCATTATTTTCGTATTGGCGCGGCGACCGTGGCTACGGGTGCTGGCGCGTCGGACGGCATGATTCAGCGTCTGGGTAGGTGGGATCAGATCGCTTTCGCTCTTCGGTTCGTCCTAACCTTTTATAATTTCAGGTGTGTCATGAAAAGAGTAGACTCCGTGGGTTGGTTTATAGTTGTTGATTTATTCAGCATAACATCGGATAGAGGAGACACATACAGTACGTCCCGCTAGCATGGCATTCCAGCAGACACTGCCTGGTACCGCCCCCACCCTTCCTGTCATGTGACTCCGCTCTCACCACATCTCCCCCTTTTAACGGTAAAACATACAAAATAAACAATGTAAAGATACAAGTAGATAAACAATGCTAACTTGGACATCGGGGTAGACTACCCTAGTCCGCAGTGACTTTGGGATTATTCTGCCCATTCTTCAAGTCGCTGCTCTAGCTAAACATTAATCCCGGTAACGTTCCGGAGGCCTCACAACTCTACCACTCGAAGTCATCTTGCAAGAACCATCACCAAGTCCTTGAGAGGGTGGCTGTGGCTCCGCTGGAAGCAGCGGTACATCATGCCCAGAAACCACCTGCAGGGTAGACCCATTCCGTAAGACCGGAGAGTCTGGCTGTTGCGGTGTCGAGGTCTCAGCACTCAACTCCTCGGGTACCGGCTGAAGATGCCTTCTGTTGCGGCGAGCGACAGTTCCTCCTTCCGTGTGGATCACATAGGACCTGGGCTCCGGAGAACGCTACACAACTGTAGCCGTGGTTCTCCACCTCGTCTCATCATCTAGCTTAACCCGGACACTCTGCCCCGGGTATAGCACCGATAGTGGGCGAGTAGAGTGTCGTCTATCGTAAAATAACCTGTAGTTCCGCTTCGCCGCCTCGTCCCTCCTCCAAATATCCTCTGGAAGGACCGGGGAAGCCGGCAGGGAAGCATCCACAGAAGGCAAAGTAGTACGAATCTGCCGTCCCAACATCAGCTGAGCAGGACTACACCCTGTAGCCTGAACAGGAGCCGCTCTGTACGCCATCAGGGCCAAATAAGGCTCCGCCTGCCCCAAAATAAACTTAGCGGTCTGAACCACTCGCTCCGCCATCCCATTAGCCTGCGGGTAATGCGGACTGGAAGTCATGTGACGGAAATCGTAATCCTTCCCAAAAGAAGCGAACTCTTTAGAGGCGAACTGCATACCATTGTCACTCACCAAGTCCGACGGGATACCCCACCTGGCAAACATGCTTTTGTCACGGTTCCCAGATCCCACCACGCAGTACTTAACACCCCACACTCCACAGAGCCCAGAAGCTACCAACAGAGTAGCCGTGAAAGATCTCTAACTGTCTGGTCCTTAGAATTGGCCAGGTAAACTAGCTAGACAGAAAGGGTTAACAACACAGGGAGTAGTCAGCCGAGCCAGAATCAGGAATACAGAGTTCAGAATGGTCAAATGGAATAGCCGGGTCGATATCAGAGCAGTGGCGTAGTACAAGAAAATGGTCTAGGGCAACAGAAGGCAGAATAGTCAGAAACAAGCAGAGGTCAATAACGGGTTAATTCAATATAGCAGTCAGGTACAAGGAGCTCAGGTATGGATAACCACGATCTGGCAACTGCTGAGAATACACTGAGGGTTTTTAAAGACCTTCACCAGGCCACGCCCCCCACTCAAGCCGCGCCTCATGCAGCCACCTCCCTGCCTGTCTCCATTTAAACTGGGCATTGGTCAGCGAGCAGCATCAGATATGCTGCCCTCAAGCACACAGGTAGGGCTGGAAGCTCCCAACGTTACAGTACCCCCCTCTCCACGGGAGGCCACCGGACGACCAACAGGACGAGCGGCAGGACGACCACCAGGGCGATCGGGGTGTGAGGCATGGAACGCCCTGACCAACCTAGAGGCAGACATGTCGGAAGCTGGAATCCAGGACCAGTCTTCTGGACCATAACCCACCCAATCGACCAAGTACTGCAGAGCGCCCCTGCACAGCCTAGAATCCAAAACCCTCCTAACCTCATACTCAAATTCACCATCAACCTGAATAGGTGGAGGAGTAGGAACGACCCGCGTGTACCTGTTACACAACAATGGCTTCAGTAGGGAGGTGTGGAAGACGTTGTGCATGCGAAGATGTTTAGGAAGGGCAAGAGCATAAGCCACAGGATTAATGCGGCGAATGATCTTATATGGACCTATAAACCGAGGTGCCATTTTCATAGAAGGCACCCGCAACTTCACGTTCCTAGTGGACAACCAAACTCTATCCCCCACGTTATAGGAGGGAGCTTGTAACCTATGCCTGTCAGCCTTGCGTTTCTGGACAGCAACATTGCGCTCCACATTTTCTCGAATCTGTCTCCAAATCTCTTGCAGTTGAGTGAGATGGTCATCGAGAGCCGGGATGGCCTGTTCAGTAAACTGAAGCGGTAGAGCCGGAGGGAAAAAACCATAGATGGCAGAAAAAGGAGAGTGGCCAGTGGTCTCGTTAATAGCGTTATTACGTGCATACTCAGCCCAGGGCAACAACTCCGACCAATTGTCTTGTTGTTGTGTGGTAAAGCAACGTATGTACTGCTCGAGACCCTGATTTGCCCTCTGCTGCCCCATTGGTTTGTGGATGATATGCTGAACAGAAGGCCAATCGCACCCCCATCTCTGCACAGAAAACCCTCCAGAAACGAGAGACGAACTGGGCTCCTCTGTCAGAGACTATTTCAGACGGAACCCCATGTATTCGTACAATCTCTCTAGCAAATACAACCGCCAGTTCTTTGGCTGTAGGAAGCTTAGGTAGAGGGACAAAATGAGCCATTTTGGAGAAGCGGTCTACAACTGTCAGAACCACAGTATGACCCTTGGACTTCAGCAAGTCCACAATAAAATCCATAGATAGATGAGACCAAGGCCTCTTAGGCATGGGTAAAGGCTGCAATAGACCGACAGGCAAGGATTTACTGGTTTTGCCTCTGGCACAGACTTGACAAGCCAAAACAAACAGACGTACGTCCTGTCGCATGGTGGGCCACCAGAACTGTCTGGAGATACTGGTAAGAGTCTTAGTAATACCAGGATGACCTGCTGGTTTAGAATCATGAAACACTATGAGTAATTCTTGTCTTTCTTTTCAGGTACAAACAACATATCTGGAGGCTTGTCAGGTGGAGCCCCTACTTGAACTGCCTGGAGGCGTTCCAGGAAAGGCGAGGAGACAGACAAGACTGTGGAAGCCACAATACATTCAGGAGGAACTATAGGATTGTGGTCTTGTGTATTAGATTCATACGGGTCATATTGACGAGATAAGGCATCAGCCTTTACATTGCGGTCACTTGGTCTGTAAGTCAATACAAAATTAAACCGAGACAGTAGCAATGACCACCTGGCCTGTCTCGCGTTCAAACGTTTAGCATCCCCGATGTACGTAAGGTTCTTATGATCAGTAATTATCAATAAAGGGTCAAGAGTACCTTCCAACAAATGTCTCCACTCTGATAGGGCAGACACAATAGCAAGCAATTCTCTGTTACCGATATCATAATTGCGTTCTGCTGGTGATAATTTTCTTGAAAAGAACCCACAAGGATGTAGAGGTTTTCCTGGAGACTCTCTTTGAGACAGGACAGCCCCAATGCCTATCTCGGAAGCATCAACCTCAAGAACAAACGGAATCCTGGGATCAGGATGCCGTAACACGGGAGCGGAAGTGAAAGCTTGTTTGAGGGCTTCGAATGCTTGTTTGGATTGAGGAGACCAGATCTGGTTCTTCAGACCTTTACGTGTCATATTAATGATAGGGGAGGCTACAGCGGAATAATTCTTGATAAATCTCCTATAATAGTTGGAAAACCCCAGAAACCTCTGTATGGCCTTGAGACCTTGAGGGAGAGGCCATTCTGAGATGGCCGTGAGTTTAGAAGGATCCATCTCAAAACCTTCTGGAGTGATAATATACCCAAGGAATTTCACAGTAGTAATGTCGAATAAACACTTCTCTAGTTTGCAATAAAGACCATTGTCCAGTAATTTTGCTAATACCTGTCTGACATGTGCATGGTGGGTTTTCAGATCGGGAGAGTAAATCAATATATCGTCTAGGTATACTATAACAAAGGTTTGTAAGAAATCTCTGAGCACATCATTAATAAAATCCTGGAATACCGCTGGAGCATTACAAAGACCGAAAGGCATGACCAAGTATTCATAATGCCCACTCCTGGTGTTAAATGCTGTTTTCCACTCATGCCCCTCTTTTATACGTATCAGGTTGTAAGCTCCTCTTAAATCAAGTTTTGTGTATACTGCTGACCCCCTTAACCTGTCGAACAGTTCTGATATGAGAGGGATAGGGTACACGTTCTTAATGGTGATCTTGTTAAGCCCCCTATAATCGATACACGGGCGTAAATCTCCCTCTTTTTTTAGACACAAAAAAGAACCCAGCCCCTGCTGGAGAAGAGGAACGTCGGATAAAACCTCTCTCCAAATTCTCCTTTATGTAGTCTTTCATAATTTGGTTCTCCTTTATGGAAAGAGGATATACTTTGCCTCGAGGAGGCATGGTACCAGGATGAATATCAATGGCACAATCATAAGGTCTATGTGGAGGCAGTTTCTCTGCCTCTCTTTTATCAAATACAGCCCTGAGGTCGGCGTATTGGTCAGGAACCTCTGTAGACAATGGAGGAGCTGTGGGTGTGTTCAGGGCACCGACATGCTCAATGGGTATTAAACAAGTCCCAAAACAAGCAGGACTCCAAGACAGTATCTCTCCCTTAGCCCAATCAATAACAGGATTATGTTCCACCAACCAAGGGAAACCAAGTACAACAGGATTGGAAGGTGAATGGATAACTTGAAATATGATTTCGTCTTTATGCAAGAGACCAGTGGTAAGAACCACTGTAACCGTATCGTGAGTAATCCTAGGGCAGGATAACGGTCTGCCGTCTATGGCTTCGACGGCTAAGGGTGTCTCTCTTACAACCAGAGGTAGAGAAATGGAAGAAGCGTAGTTAACATCGATAAAGTTGCCAGCAGCCCCAGAATCCAAAAAAGCGGTAGTATGTGTGGTCTTGGTCTCCCAAGCCAAGGATACTGGTAACATAAGTTTAGTGTCTTTGACAGGAGACATGCATGTCACACCCAAGGTCTGTCTCCTCAGCTGCCTTAGGTGCGGTAGTTTTCCGGCTTATCATGCATCTTAGGGAGAGTAGGACATTGAAATCGTACATGTCCCTCCAAACCACAATACAGGCACAATCCCTCACGAAAACGCCTTGTTCTCTCTTCCTCTGTAAGCCTAGTACGGCCTAGTTGCATAGGCTCAGAGGGAGGAGATAACTCTCTTGGTGGTGCCTGAAAGACAGGGGCCAACCTAGGTAACGGTCTCTTGGGCTTCTCTCTTGGAGTCCTTCTGTCCCTTATCTGATTATCCAGATCTATACAATAAACAATGAGTTCACACAATACCTCAGGTAGTTTACGTGGAGCCAATTCATGCATCAATGACTCTGATAACCCTTCCATAAAAGCCAGAACCAGTGTCTCATTTGTCCAGTTCACATCAGAGATCAAGGTTTTAAATTCTATGGCATAATCAGAAACAGTCCTGTTCCCTTGACGTATGCGGAACAAGGATTTGCCAGCTACCGTGGCCTTTCTGGTAGGATTAAATGTACGTTGTAACTCAGCTATGAATTCTTTATAATCCCGTATGATAGGCCTCTCTGCCTCCCTTAACGGAGTCGCCCATGTCAATGCTCTGCCAGACAGATGATTAATAATGAACCCCACTTTGGCAATGTCAGAGAAAAACATTTGTGGATTTAATTTAAAATGAATATCCACATGGACCAAAAATCCCCGGCACTCAGAGGGAGTACCGTCAAACCTCATAGGAGCGGTCATGTGTACCTGGGATGTCTGAACGACAGGGGACACAGGTATATCAAGCGGGGGTGCAACCCCAGCTGGTTCCAGGTGAGCCGTACGAGTCAGGATAGTTTGTAAGGCAATAGCAAACTGATCCATCCTATGATCCTGCTCATCCTGTCTGGATACAAAGTTAGCCAAGTGCTGTGTTAAGTCTGCGGGATCCATAGGCCAGATCGTAATGTCACGGTTCCCAGATCCCACCACGCAGTACTTAACACCCCACACTCCACAGAGCCCAGAAGCTACCAACAGAGTAGCCGTGAAAGATCTCTAACTGTCTTGTCCTTAGAATTGGCCAGGTAAACTAGCTAGACAGAAAGGGTTAACAACACAGGGAGTAGTCAGCCGAGCCAGAATCAGGAATACAGAGTTCAGAATGGTCAAATGGAATAGCCGGGTCGATATTATTATTATTATTATTCTTTATTTATAAAGCGCCAGCATATTCCGCAGATATCAGAGCAGTGGCGTAGTACAAGAAAATGGTCTAGGGCAACAGAAGGCAGAATAGTCAGAAACAAGCAGAGGTCAATAACGGGTTAATTCAATATAGCAGTCAGGTACAAGGAGCTCAGGTATGGATAACCACGATCTGGCAACTGCTGAGAATACACTGAGGGTTTTTAAAGACCTTCACCAGGCCACGCCCCCCACTCAAGCCGCGCCTCATGCAGCCACCTCCCTGCCTGTCTCCATTTAAACCGGGCATTGGTCAGCGAGCAGCATCAGATATGCTGCCCTCAAGCACACAGGTAGGGCTGGAAGCTCCCAACGTTACAGCTTTTCAGACGGACGATCACAGTAGCACTGGTCGCCTCACCCAGTGGCGCGAGCTCAAGGTATCTGGAGTAGTAGTCCACAACAACTAAGTATTTCCTCCCTTTAAGTTCGCACAGATCCGCAGCTATCTTCTGCCATGGACCCGCAGGTAGGGGGGTGGAAAGTAAAGGCTCACGTCTCTGTGTAGGTCGACGTTCTCTGCAGAAGGCACATCTCGAGATGAAATCGGCAATGTCAGCGCTAATCCCAGGCCACCACACAGCAGACGACGCCCTCTCCCTACAAATGACCTTCATGAATCCGCCGTAGCATGTCTTGACGCAGACTTTTCGGAATAACAATGCGGTCTTGAAAAAACACTAAGCCGTCCATTTCAGTAAGGTACGCTCTCTCGGACTGGAACGCACTCAGAGACCACCACGCAGCACGACTCTCCGGCCAGCCGTCTCTTACATAGCTGATAACTTCTTGAAGGACAACATCCAGGTGCGTCTCTCTCTTAATCTGTTCCAATCTCCCCGAAGAGATGGACTTGGAGGCTAAGATCAAATCCACATACACCTTCACGTCCGTCTCTGTCGACGAATCGCCCTCAGCAGCCAGCGGGAGTCTGGAGAGGGTATCTGCCACCACCAGCTGTTTTCCCGGGACATGCACAGCTCTAACATTAAACCTAAGTAGTCTCATTAAGAGTCTCTGGCATCTCAGAGGCGCCTTGTCGATATCATAAGAATTAATAAGAGGAACTAGTGGCTTGTGGTCAGTCTCCAGACTGAACTCCTCCAAACCCACCAGATAACGGTGGAAGCGTTCACAGGCCCAGACTCCGGCCAAACACTCTTTTTCAATTTGTGCATAATGTCTCTCTGCTGCTGTTAAGGTGCGAGAACAATAGGCAATAGGCTGTAGTTTACCCTCATTCAGCTGCAGAAGCGCCTCTCCCAACCCGTAGCTACTAGCATCTGCGCTAACCACAGTCTTCTTGCAGGGGTCATAGTACCCCAACACTGGAGCGGATCCCAGCATGGACTTGACTCGTGCTAAGGCCTCCTCCTGTGGAGGTCCCCATATCCAGGCGACATCTTTCTTTAACAATTCTGTGACAGGATGTAACACCGAGGACAACTCCGGTAGAAACTTCCCCACATAATTCACAAGGCCCAGTACTTGTCTCAGTTCATTCACATCGGAAGGGCTTTTCATTTTCTCAATAGCAAGAACCTTGCTGGCGTCTGGCTTAACCCCCTCCCCACTAATAATATGGCCAAAATAACACAGTTCTGGTTTCCCAAAGTGGCACTTCTCCTTATTTAGCCTCAGGCCAGATTCCTTGACGGTTTGCAGCACACAAAGCAGTCGCCGGTCGTGCTCCTCCTTAGTGGATCCATACACAAGGATATCATCCATAACTACCACAGTACCCTCATGGTCTCTCAACAGGGAACTCATCTCTCTCTGGAAGATCTCCGGGGCCGAAGATATCCCGAAGGGGAGTCTGCAGAAGCAAAACCGACCTACCGGAGTAATGAAGGTCGTCAGTTTCTGACTCTCTGGGTCAAGGGGTATCTGCCAGAACCCACTGGAAGCATCGAGCGTGGAAAAGAAGTTAGCCCCCGACAACTGAGGAGCAATATCTTCCAATGTCGGCATGACATATCTCTCCCTCCTAACGTCCTCGTTCAGACGTTTCAAATCCACACAAATACGAACTTTCCCATTCTTTTTAGTGACCGGTACAATGGGCGCACACCAGTCAGTAGCTTCTGTGACCGCCTCGATAACCCCCATCTTTTCCATCCGCAGAAGCTCGCACTCCACCTTCGGCAAAAGCGGAAATGGAATCCTACGAGGCGTAGTAAGGCTATAAGGGACAGCCTCAGGTTTGAGCTTTATACGGACCGGCTCACAGTTCAGCAGCCCCAGGTCTCCAAACACGTCCTCAGTGACTTCGTACACTCTAGCAACAAGGCCCAGACTGCAGGCTGCTTTCCGACTCAGAAGGTTATTCACACACGATCCTCTGATCACGTACACCCACATCGATATTTTCTGCTCCCGGTACTCACAGTCAGCAAAGAACCTGCCGATGCAATCAATGCGACCTCCCGGACTATGAACTTGAATCGTAACGTTTTTCAGCTCCGGACGTCGAGGTAGCTTTGAGAATGTCACAAAGAAAATAACTGTAATGTCTGCTCCGGTATCAATCTTAAAGGCAACTCTTTCACCCAACATCGTGAGTGTAACACGCCAATCCTCGACAGAGCCGGACTGTTCAGTCACCGATCCTATAAAGGACAGTTCTGGCGTCTCCTGATCACTGTCCAGACACATCTCCCTCACAGACTCTGATTTACAAACCACCTCAAAATGGCCGGCGCGGTTGCACTTCCTGCACCTCTTGTCTATAGCAGGGCACCGCGTCTTCATCTCGTGAGGGCGGTTACAGCGTGTGCAACGGGAACACGGTGTCCAACCGCTCCTGGGTCTGTCCGCTGCCTGCTGTCTGCCGCTTTTAACCCTTTGTGACTGGTGTATTTCTTCCACCCTGTTTTCTGACCTTAAGTCTGCACTTTGTTTCTTCACCAATTCACTCTGACGTGCAATCCGTATCGCCTCATCCAGTGTCAGCTTAGACTCCAGCTGCAACTTAAGTGAAACTTCCGAGTCTGTAATTTCGATAACCAGTCTGTCTCTGATCTGCTCCTCCTTAGCAGCGCCGAACTCACAGAACTCTGCCAACTGATAAAGGCTGCGCACAAATGATTCCACAGATTCTCCCTCACACTGGGCGCGCTTGTGAAAGCAGGCCCTCTCGTGAATCACATTTCTTCTGGGCACAAAATGGGCGCTGAGCTTATCCACGACTTTATCAAAGTCCATCTCTTCCCCAGCGCTGAACTGAAAACTACCGTAAATCGGCTCCACGTCTCTCCCCATAGCGTATAAAAGGGAATTAACCTGCACCTCACCAGACTCCTTATCCAGCTTCGAAGCGATCCTTAAGCGTGCAAACCTTTGGCGCCAAGCAGGCCATGCAGCAGGCTGAGAGAAATCGAAGGGTTCCGGAGGAGAGAACTTAGACATCTTCACAGATCAAAATGGATACGCAGGGAAACACTTCTGACACCATGTCATGAAAAGAGTAGACTCCGTGGGTTGGTTTATAGTTGTTGATTTATTCAGCATAACATCGGATAGAGGAGACACATACAGTACGTCCCGCTAGCATGGCATCCCAGCAGACACTGCCTGGTACCGCCCCCACCCTTCCTGTCATGTGACTCCGCTCTCACCACAAGGTGCTTCCCCAAGGATGGTCTGGAGATTGGGTCATTCCTTCGTGCATTGGGCGGCCATGCGGGCTGAGCATCGGCCGCATGGCAAAAATCTTGGTTTCCCGGCGGAGGTAGCGGAGATTCGCTGGTTGGGAATCCGGGGTTTGCGTTGGGGTCGGCTGTCGAAGGAATGCAATGTTTTGGCTGGGAGGGTTCCCAGGGAGGTTATTTTGGTTGTTCGCACTGGGGGAAATGACTTGGGGACGGTGCGTTTAGTGGTTCTGATTCGGTCTATGAAGCTGGATCTGGCCCACTGTTTGCTACATTTTGGGGGATGGTGTGGTCCGACATTGTCTCTCGACCTCGTTGGGAGGTGATTGCGGCACCAAGGGCCATTGACAGGGCTCGGAAGGGAGTTAATCGGGAGGTTTCCGAATTTGTTCGGCAGTTGGGGGGGTTTTCAATCCGTCACACAGAGTTTGAGGGCGACAATCGGAATGTGATTCGGGAAGATGGGGTCATTTGACGGCCATTGGTTTGGACATAATTTTGACCGGTTTAATGTCAGGGATTGAGGAAGCGCTGTCTGCGGTGGGGCGCAGGGGTAGCCCTTAGGAGACCATGGTGCCCCTGGCGTTGGCGTGATTCCTGGACAGCGGTGCTTTCAAATGGTTAAGCCGCCATTGGGTGAGGCATTAACGAGACGAGACCCGCTTGATCTCGGTCAGGCGGGGTGACGAGCTCCTGGTTTGGTATCGGTGAACTGCCTAGTACATGGGTAATAGGGCGGATAATAGGGGGAAAGCACTGCCGGATTACATGTTGGATATATTTAATAAAGCTGTGGCCCTTTCCCGTTAAGAAGGTGTTGTGTCTTTCTTTATATTTAAGGGTATGGGTCAAGGAGGTCCCAGGTTTAATCAGTCATGTACCTGTAAACATGTAACATAGTGACTATATACAGAATCCGCCTGTAAACATGTAACACAGTGACTATATACAGAATGTGCCTGTAAACCTGTAACACAGTGACTATATACAGAATGCACCTGTAAACATGTAACACAGTGACTATATACAGAATGCACCTGTAAACATGTAACACAGTGACTATATACAGAATGCACCTGTGAACATGTAACACAGTGACTATATACAGAATGTACCTGTAAACATGTAACACAGTGACTATATACAGAATGTGCCTGTAAACATGTAACATAGTGACTATATACAGAATGCACCTGTAAACCTGTAACACAGTGACTATATACAGAATGCACCTGTAAACATGTAACATAATGACTATATTTCCTACATATTTATTTTCTGGGTTAATCTGTATATTTGTGTTTTTAATATCTTGCATTTACTACTTTGTGTTTCTGTAACATTTCAATGTTCTTGAGTCCAGGACATACTTGAAAACAAGAGAAATCTCAATGTGTCCTTCCTGGAAACGAGAGAAATCTCAATGTGTCCTTCCTGGAAAACCCTTTATAAATAAATAAACAATACACACTGTCGTAGAAATTAATCTACTTTTAATTTCTGTGTAGTTTGATCTGCTGCACTTACAAGCAGCTCTCTGCTCTCCCTGCCATACTTACCTGAACGCGCGCAGTAAAGAGACCCAGACACACACGCTGCTTCTAGCTGGAGTTCATCTGATCAAGAGCGCAAGAGAGCCCCTGGTCCGCTTAATTTATTAGACAATAGGACAACGCCCAGTGGCTGACTGGCTTTACAGCAGAAACCAGTTAGCCCAGTAAGTACATTTACATATCAAAAGGACAGGGGAGTGGACTGGGATGACCGACCAGCCCCCTGTACATGACTCATCCCTGAGTCATGTCCATTGTCTCCGTCAGCCATGTCTGTCTGACCATCCCCCATCACTGTCAGTATGGACCCCATTTAACACTGCTCAGAGTGATCAGTATCTAGTGAAGATCAGTCTACTTGTTCTTATAGATTTGAGATATATCTGCGGAGACATTACAGTTATTGTCAGTACACTGTACGAGTGTACAGACAAGGCTTAAATGTCTTAAAAGCAGGTATGTCATCTCTAAACCCAAAAGAAGGTTTTCATACTGACGGTTTTGTCGCTGGTTGGATTAAACCCAAGTACACTCTGCTATTGCGTTTCTCTGTTTAATCATCACACAGGGAGACAGATGACAACTTATAAAACACACACATCCTAGAATATAATGTCCATAATAAAATTTCCATAACAACACGGATACCTGCGTATACATACAGGCACACACACACAGATACACACAGATACCTGCGTATACATACAGGCACACACACACAAATACCTGCATATACATATAGGCACACACACACACACACACACACACAGATACACACAGATACCTGCATATACATACAGGCGCACACACACACACATATACACACAGATACCTGCTTATACATACAGGCACATACACACAGATACCTGCGTATACATACAGGCAAACACACACACAGATACACACAGATACCTGCGTATACATACAGGCGCACACACACACACACATATACACACAGATACCTGCTTATACATACAGGCACATACGCACAGATACACACAGATACCTGCGTATACATACAGGCAAACACACACACAGATACACACAGATACCTGCATATACATACAGGCACACACACACATATACACACTGATACCTGTGTATACATACAGGCGCACACACACATATACACACAGATACCTGCGTATACATAATGGCACACACAAACATATACCTGCATATATATACAGGCACATACACACGAATACCTGCGTATACATACAGGCACACACAAACATATACATGCATATACATACAGGCACATACACACGAATACCTGCGTATACATACAGGCACACACACACACACACAGATACCTGCGTATACATACAGGCACACACACACATATACAAACATACCTGCGTATACATACAGGCGCACACACACACATATACACACAGATACCTGCTTATACATACAGGCACATACACACAGATACCTGCTTATACATACAGGCACATACACACAGATACCTGCTTATACATACAGGCACATACACACAGATACCTGCGTATACATACACACAGATACCTGCGTATACATACAGGCACATACACACAGATACACACAGATACCTGCTTATACATACAGGCACATACACACATATACATACAGATACCTGTGTAGCACTCACTCCCGGATGAGCCGCTGAATAAACATTGAGTTAGTCTCACCGCACTAGGGAATAAATATACACCAGCACTGTTGGGATCAGGAAAGTATATAATCTATAAAATCCACAATAAAGTGACACATATAAGGCAAATACGGTATATGAACAACAGGATTTCGTAATGCGGGAAAACACGCGCAGCAAAAAGAAAAGGATTAACCACCTCAGTTCTGGAGTGTAAGTCCCGTGAGTGTAATGTCTCAAAAAGGTGTACGTGTATTGATTCGTGTACCCAGGTACTGTATTCAACTGGCCAGTGAAGGTAATAAGCAAATCTTGGACTAGTCACGTTGGGGCCCTGAAGAATTGAACAGTAATGCAGCGTGCTGGGTGATACTCAGACTTGCGGCCTGTAAAGCCTCTCACCCACCCGTTGAACAGCCTGTCTCACTGCCCGATCAAGGATGTCTCTCCGCTTGTCCTCCGGAACTCTGTGCCACCGAATCCGCTCTCTTGCTCGTCCGATCTCCAACACAAGAACTACGGCCTACCGCCTGCACTCCTTATGGATCATTGCGGTCTCCTTGCAGTGGGTCCAACTGGAACTGAAGTTCTGCGCAAACCTCTCAGCAGTAATGGGTATGCCTCCGCAAGTTACTGTCCCGATCTCCAGTGCCCTCGAGGTAGCGTCTGCGCTCCGGCCTGGTCTCGATCTCTTGCAGTCTCACTTGCGTCCTCTGTCTTTCGTTGCTCTGCTCACACTGGCGCTCCTCCGCACGAGGCTGCTTACGTCTCTCCCCTCTATCCCACCCACTTCCTGTCTCCGCCGCAAAGCCTGATGGATCTTGTAGTTCGTTTATGTCCCGCATAGTCCACATGGCTTTTGTCTCCCTCTGGTGGCTAAAACCGAGTAATTGCAGCAACACAGTTTTAAACAGCGCTACACCTGTGTATACATACAGGCACATACACACGGATACCTGCTGTGACAGAACACGCTGTCACTGCACCGGGCCTTGAGCTGCGGCTAAGGTACTAGAGAAAGGTGTGAGGGTCACGAGGAGAAACTGGGTGTCCAGCGAGGAAACAGCATTTGGCAGATGTGACCCTGTCCAGGCACAGAGATCTGTTACACCTGCGTATACATATAGGCAAACGTACGGATACCTGCGTATACAGGCACACTCACACAGATACCTGCGTATACATACAGGCGCACACACACACACAGATACACACAGATACCTGTGTATACATACAGGCACACACACACACACAGATACACACAGATACCTGTGTATACATACAGGCACACACACACACACACACGGATACCTGCGGATACATACAGGCACATACACGGATACTTGCAAATACATACAGGCACACACGCACAGATACACACAGATACCTGAGTATACATACAGGCACACACACACACAGATACCTGCGTATAGATACAGGCACATACACATGGATACCTGCTGTGACAGAACACGCTGTCACTGCACCGGGCCTTGAGCTGCGGCTAAGGTACAAGAGAAAGGTGTGAGGGTCACAAGGAGAATCTGGGTGTCCAGCAAGGAAACAGCATTTGGCAGATGTGACCCTGTCCGGGCACAGAGATCTGTTACACCTGCGTATACATACAGGCACACGTACGGATACCTGCGTATATATACAGACACACACACACACAGATACCTGCGTATACATACAGGCACACACACACGGATAACTGCGTATACATACAGGCACATACGCACGGATACCTGCGTATACATACAGGCGCACACACAGATACCTGCGTATACATACAGGCGCACACACACACACAGATACACACAGATACCTGTGTATACATACAGGCACACACACACACACAGATACACACAGACACCTGCGTATACATACAGGCACATACACACAGATACACACGGATACCTGCATATACATACAGGCGCACACACGAATACCTGCGTATACATTTTATTTATTTATTTATTTATAAAGGATTTTACCAGGAAGGATACATTGAGATTTCTCTCGTTTTCAAGTATGTCCTGGATTCAAGAACATTGAAGTGTTACAGTTACAGAAATACAAAGTAATACAATGCAAGATATTAACACAAATATACAGATTAACAGAAAATAAATATGTAGGAAATATATTCAGTATGTTACATGTTTACAGGTGCATTCTGTATATAGTCACTGTGTTACATGTTTACAGGTGCATTCTGTATATAGTCACTGTGTTACATGTTTACAGGTGCATTCTGTATATAGTCACTGTGTTACATGTTTACAGGCGCATTCTGTATATAGTCACTGTGTTACATGTTTACAGGTGCATTCTGTATATAGTCACTGTGTTACATGTTACAGGTGCATTCTGTATATAGTCACTATGTTACATGTTTACAGGTGCATTCTGTATATAGTCACTGTGTTACATGTTTACAGGTGCATTCTGTATATAGTCACTGTGTTACATGTTTACAGGTGCATTCTGTATATAGTCACTATGTTACATGTTTACAGGCGCATTCTGTATATAGTCACTGTGTTACATGTTTACAGGTGCATTCTGTATATAGTCACTATGTTACATGTTTACAGGTGCATTCTGTATATAGTCATTGTGTTACATGTTTACAGGTGCTATCTGTATATAGTCACGGTGTTACATGTTTACAGGTGCATTCTGTATATAGTCACTGTGTTACATGTTTACAGGTGCATTCTGTATAATAGTCACTGTGTTAAATGTTACAGGTGCATTCTGTATATAGTCACTATGTTACATGTTTACAGGTGCATTCTTATATAGTCACTGTGTTACATGTTTACAGGTGCATTCTGTATATAGTCACTATGTTACATGTTTACAGGTGCATTCTGTATATAGTCACTATGTTACATGTTTACAGGTGCATTCTGTATATAGTCACTGTGTTATATGTTTACAGGCACATTCTGTTTATATTGTTGCAAAATATCCAACGGCGATAGAATTTATCTAAGTTTATGCAGCAAATGTTTGGAACGACACAGGAATTAAGGCAATTGATCACAATGAGTGTGGGGGGGAAGAGTTTGTTTGTTTTTTCTCCTATAATCAATTGTAAACTGAACTATATGATGCCGGATTAAACAGCAGATTGGTTAGAACACTTGCATAATATTGCTATGTAGTGGTTAATACCATTTCGATATGTATGACGTACACAATAGAGAACCATTAAATGAACCTAATAAGTCTACTAACTCACAGACTTCTGGAAGATTCTGTACTAAATACAAAGCTCTAATATAAGTTGTAATAGCGAGACCAAGAAGGTGTTAATAATTGTCATATGCATGTCACTATCTGTTTAATTGATGACTATTTTTTATAATTAAAATGGAATGAGTTAATTGTAACTGTATTGAATAAAGTTTAATGTTTTAGTATAAAGAGGGATTCTTCCTTGTTTAGAGGAGGTTTTCATTCTGCATAGAAACATAGAAACATAGAAAAATGTCGGCAGATAAGAACCTTTCGGCCCATCTAGTCACCCAATTACATGGATACTTAACCTGGATTTATCTTTTGTTTAGGATAGCCTTATGCCTATCCCATGCCTGTTTAAATTCAATTACTGTTTTGGCCTCTACCACTTCAACTGGAAGACTGTTCCATGTATCCACCACCCTCTCAGTAAAATATGCTTCCTGATGTTACTTTTAAACCTTGCCCCTCTAATCTAAGACTATGTCCTCTTGTTTTGCTATTTTGTTTCCTTTTAAATATACTCCCTTCCTCTACCTTGTGGATTCCCTTTACGTATTTAAATGTTTCTATCATATCTCCTCTGTCTCGTCTTTTTTCCAAGCTGTACATGTTAAGATCATTAAGCCTTTCCTGGTAACTTTTCTCCTTCAAGCCGTACACCATTTTAGTAGCCCTTCTCTAACTCTCTCTAAGATGTCTATATCCTTCTGGAGATACGGTCTCCAGTACTGCACACAGTACTCCAAGTGAGGTCTCACCAGTGCTCTGTACAGTGGCATGAGCACTTCTTTTTCCTACTGCTAATACCTCTCCCTACACAACCAAGCATTCTGCCAGCATTTCCTGCTGCTCTATTACATTGACTACTTACCCTTAGATCCTCTGAAATAATGACCCCTAAAATCCCAACCCTCAGATGTATCAAATATTCTATATTCAGCCCTTGGGGTTTTTACGTCCCAGGTGCATTATCTTGCACTTATCCACATTAAAACTCAATTGCCACAGCTCCCACCATTTTTTTAGTTTACCTAAATCATTTGTCATTTGGCTGATCCCTCCAGGAACGTCAACCCTGTTGCAAATCTTTGTGTCATCAGCAAAAAGACATACTTTTCCATTAATACCTTCTGCAATATCACTAATAAAAATATTAAAGAGAATGGATCCAAGTACTGGCCCCTGAGGTACCCCACTGGTAACAAGACCTTGCGCCGAATAAACTCCATTTACCACAACCCTCTGTTGCCTGTCACTCAGCCACTGCCTAATCCATTCAACAATATTGGAATCCAAGCTCAAAGATTGCAATTTATTGATAAGCCTTCTATTTGGAACAGTTTCAAAAGCCTTACTGAAATCTAAATAAGCAATGTCTACTGCACCACCTGTGTCTATTATTTTTGTTACCCAATCAAAAAAATCAATAAGATTAGTTTGGCATGATCTCCCTGAGGTAAACCCATGTGTTTTCTGATCCTGTAATCTATGTGTTTTTAGATGTTCAACAATCCTTTCCTTTAACATGGTTTCCATTAATTTCCCCACTACTGACGTAAGACTAACTGGCCTATACTTCCCAGATTCCTCCCTACTACCCTTCTTGTGAATGGGCACAACATTTGCTAATTTCCAGTCTTCTGGGACGACTCCCGTTAGCAAGGATTGGTTAAATAAATCTGTTAACGGTTTTGCTATTACATCACTGAGCTCTTTTAATAATTTAGGGTGGATCCCATCAGGCCCCATTGACTTATTTGTCTTTCCTTTAGACAGCTGCTGTAGAACCTCCTCCTCTGTAAACTGATATGTAATTGTCTCGTTAGTGTTTCCTCCTAACTGAGGTCCCTTTCCTTCCTTTTCTTCTGCAAAAACTGAACAAAAATATTCATTGAGGCAGTCAGCGAGACTTTTATCCTCTTCTACATACCTTCCTTCCTTTGTTTTTAATCTAACTAATCCTTGTTTTACTTTTCTTTTCTCGTTTATGTATCTAAAAAATTTTTGCCCCCCTTTTTTACTGACTGAACTATTTTCTCTTCTGCGTGTGCTTTGGAAGCCCTTATAAATTGCTTTGTCTCTTTCTGCCTAATCTTATAGGTTTGCCTATCTTCTTCACTCTGAGTTTTTTTATAATTATTGAATGCTCTCTTCTTGTTCTTCACTATTTTGGCCACTTCTGCAGAGTACCACAGTGGTTTCTTCCCTTTTTTGTTTTTGCTAACAAGTCGAATGCAATTGCCTGTGGCCTTCAATAATGCTTCCTTTAAATAATCCCATTTCTCTTGGACTCCCTTTTAAACTCCTCCAGTCTGATAATGACTCCTTCACACAAAGTCTCATTTTAGAAAAATCTGTTTTTTTAAAGTCTAAAACTTTTGTTTTTGTGTGGTGCGGCTCCATCCCTGTTCTTATATTAAACCATACTGACTGGTGATCACTAGATCCCAAATTTTCCCCCACAACAACGTCCGATACCAAACCTCCATTTTGTGAGTATTAAATCCAATATGGCCTCTTTACGGGTCGGCTCCTCAACTACTTGTGTTAGAGATAATCCCAGTAGGGAGTTTAGAATATTTGTACTCCTGGTGCACCCAGCTATTTTAGTTTTCCAGTTCACATCAGGAAGATTAAAGTCCCCCATGATAATAACTTCCCCCTTCATTGCCATTTTGGCTATTTCCTCAAGCAGCAGATGATCTAGCTCTTCTACTTGTCCAGGCAGGGGGTCTATAGATCACACCTACACGAGCTACTGTATGATTGCCAAATGTTAGCGTAACCCAAACTGACTCTATGTTCACCTCGCTCACTTTTATTTGGTTAGTTTTTATGTTGTTTTTCACATACAGGGCCACTCCTCCTCCTTTCCTACCTTCTCTGTCTTTTCTATATAAAGAGTACCCCGGTATTGTTATGTCCCAGTTATTTTTCTCACTCAACCATGTCTCAGTAACCGCCACTAAATCTACTTTTTCAGCTGCCATCTGTCATGGAACGGACATAGGGACTCTGACCAGCGAGCCCCAAAACTAACAGCCTGGCACATTTCAAAGACCTTTTTCTTTATTTGAGACTCTTTCCGTTTTGCGTGTTGAAATTAACAGTTATACCTTTTCTAGATGTGGTTTTATTGGTGTGATGTATTACCATGTATCCTGTATTGCAGGAGTGTGGATTCAGATGTGTAATTGTGGGATGCATTTAAAGGTATTATATTTCCCCTTGGTTGCTAGGAGTGAAAGGCTGTGTTGAAATTCAATTGTATGCTAATTTCTGTGTACATTAGCTCTGTGTGTGTGTGTAATCTGATGATGCAAGCATGTCATTGTATGCAAATTGAGTTCCCATTCAAGCCTGGGCATGTCTCCTTTGTGTGTGAGATGTTTAAATGCGTGTCCCATTTGAGTAAAAAGTCAGTTCAACTGCGTTTGACTCGAAGCATACAGCCCCGTTTGGTGTCGTCATTTCATCGCTAAAATCACAGTGCGGGAGACACTCTGCGGTCTCCTAGCTCCCTACTACGCAGAACATGTCAACTTAATTCGGCAGCACCATCTCGCCAAGTAACGCCAGGGTCATCTCAGGCCGCTCGAGACGCCGAGTGCCGTGACACTCGGTAGTCAGGCCTGACGCCATCAAGAGGGGGTCAGATTGGAGCACACCCGCAGACGGATAACACCCCATTATTGACTAAACTGCCAGCATTTATAGACACGACTCTGAGCTTGTCATTTTTTTCCCCGCATGTTGCTTGCACCCTCCGATTTAGTTTTGGGGGACAATCAGGCAGATTGTTTTTTACCCTTTTGTCCCCCCCTCCTAGTTTAAATATTTCTTTGCGAAACCTTTGAACTTCTCACTGAGAACATATGTTCCCCTATGAGTAAGATGCAAACCATCTTTTTTATACAGCTCCTTTCTGCTCCAATTAGAGCTATCATGGGACACAAAGCCAAATCCTTGCTCTCGACACCATTCCTGAAGCCACAAATTAAATTCCCTATTGCGCATCTGCCTATCCTGAATGTTATGCACAGGCAAAACTTCAGAGAATGACACAGTGGATGCAATCTGCTGTATTTCACCTCCAAGAACACAAAAATCTTCCTTAATCTCAGAAACCTCATTGCTAGCCAAGTCATTTGTCCCTAGATGGACTAGAGCATCCACTTCCCCTTGCTGCTTTGCTTGTTTGACAATATTGAGAATACGTCTCTTGTCTCTACGAGCAGTTGCCCCAGGAAGACATCTCACCAAACCACTACTCTCCAGCTCAACACCTCTTATGATAGAATCACCCAGCAACAATTGCCTTCTATCATGTCCCACCTTTTCCTTATTGTTCTTGGTTGCAGTCCTGCATACCTTAGGCATAGGGGATGGTGGTTCCTCAACTATGGTGTCTGAGCCTACTTCCGTCTCACCACTACACTCTGAAAGTGCCTCAAAAGAATTAAAAAGAGCCACAGACTGTGGGACATGCCTTCTATCCACAACTCTAAGTCTACCAGATCCTACAGTAGTCCATCTGCCACTCCTAGGAGGCCTCTGTGGCAGTGGCTTTGTAACAGTCATAGCCATAGCCTGAGTTTGTGTAACAGATAATTTACAAATCTCAGACTTCAAACAGGCAATTTCCTGCTGCAATAAAGAGAGCTGCCTACATATCAGGCACACTCCAAACCTCCAAAAATTGGATCTAAAAACAAATGCATGACAGCGCTTACACTGGACCAAGCCTGCCATTATAAAAGAATGGATTTAAACCAACAAATATTATCTTTTTGTAGGTTTTCTACCTCCTGTCTAACCTCAGACTACCTCCAGAGTATCTCCAGAAGATCTACTCTAAGTGCTCACTTTGAAGACTTCACTTAGAAGGCTTCCCAAGCTCAAATTAGGCCACTGTGTTACATGTTTACAGACGCATTCTGTATATATTCACTGTGGTACATGTTTACAGACGCATTCTGTATATAGTCACTGTGGTACATGTTTTCAGGTGCAATCTGTATATAGTCACTGTGGTACATGTTTACAGGTGAATTCTGTATATAGTCACTGTGGTACATGTTTACAGGTGAATTCTGTATATAGTCACTGTGGTACATGTTTACAGGTGCATTCTGTATATAGTCACTGTTACATGTTTACAGGTGCATTCTGTATATAGTCACTGTGTTACATGTTTACAGGTGCATTCCTTGAGGTATGTTAATAGGGAGCGCTTAAGGGACTTTAGACTGGGGGAAGATTTGATGGCGTCTGGGAGGTTATTCCATAATTGTGGTGCTCTGTAGGAAAATGAGAATCGAGCCACTTTCTTTTTGTATTGTGGTATTGCAAGTAAGATGCACACACGGATACCTGGGTATACATACAGGCGCACACACTGATACCTGCGTATACATACAGGCACACACAAACACACATACACATACATACTGACACACACAAACACAGAAATAATGCCTTGTAACAGCAGCTGGAGTTTACTGGTCTCTGGTTTGTGGACCAGACCTGACAAAGCGGAAATGGAACTTTTGGAAAAACAATGTGAAGATGCCGCAGCCATGGCAAGATTAAAGGTCTTAGAACAAGCTGCTAGTAAAGGTGAAAAAGACAACAGTAGCAGCAGACACTCAGCTGTGTCTTATGCCTCAGATTCTTCACATTCCTCTCCAGAAAGTCAGCTCCCTGTCACAGCAACCAAAGCACTCAACCAAGGTCTCTTCTCCGCACCTACTGTACTCCAAGACAATTTGTCTTCATATCTTCCAGTACTGCAGCATCTCAGCAAGCAGTGAACAACAGCATGCACATAATAAACTATCCACCTTACCTTGACACCAGCCAAGTACCTACTAGCAAGCACACTGCTCCACAGTTGCAAACCAACATGCCAATGAACTTTAAACCAGTTCCAGTTTTGAATGCCTCAGCACCCACATATGTTCCCAAGTCACCTGCAGTCATGCACCCAAAGACTGAAAACACGGACATGTCGCAGTTTGCTAAATACGGCTCCTCCGGGAGTGAGCGCTACACATGCTTCGCAGAGAGCTCACAAATAGGGATGAGCCGAAAACCCCCGTGTTCGGTTCACATTCGAACAATTTCAAAAGTTCGAGTTCGAATGTGATCACGAACCGAACTCGATAGGACTCGAAAGTTCGAATTTTAGAGTTCCCTCCAAGAGTGCATATATGCAAGATATTTGCCACAAAAAGGTGTATGGGGGTCCGGGTAGTGCCCTGGGGGACAGGAAACAAGGACAAAAAGTTTAAAAAAAAAACGTTTTTAAAGGAACAGTGAGTTTTCCATGAAATAAAGGTTAAGAATAAAAACTAAAAATTCCTTCAAATATCATGCCTAGGAGGTCCCCATAACCTGCCCGTGAAGTGGCGACTTCTAGGATGTATAGAAACATTTAAAAACAAACGGTAAATGTTTTCCCATTTAATCTATTCATAAACAACTGCTTGGGACGACAGTCTGTATGAAAAGAGGAGACATTTTAGGACACGCAGAACAAGTTTAGTGTTTTTTTGGCTAAATTATGGTGAAACTTATGCAGGCTTTGGATGAAAGTAACAATAGGTGCTTTAAAATTGGGCCTTTAGTGTCGGCAAAAGTGCCGTCACACCGTAAGCCCTCTGTGGTATTGTGGAAGAGTGCAGGGTTGGACCCTGCGGTCAAATATTAAAATCAGATGAATCTGGTACAGGCGTCAGTGCACCCAAATATTGTGCCTTTGGTGGCAGGCTGTAGCAAGTGCCTTCACACCGTAAGTAACCCCCCCCCTGTGGTATTGTGGAAGAGTGCAGTGGTGGAGGTTTTGGGAATGCAGAAGAGATCCCCGCCCGATCTATTCCATTATGTCGGCATCAGGGGATTGATAGCTGCTGATCCAGGACTGATTCATTTTTATAAATGTAGGCCGGTCTACAGAGTCGGTGGACAGACGCACTCTTTTGTCTGTGAAAAAACCTCCAGCGGCACTGAACGTCCTTTCAGAAAGCACGCTGGATAAAGGACAACCTAGTAGCTGCATAGCATATTGGCTAAGTTCTGGCCAGTGATCCAATCTCAACACCTAGTAAGCCAGTGGAACATCTGCTGGAAAGGTATCCAGGTCTGCCTTTGCCCCTAGGTAGTCCTGCACCATATGGTGAAGATGCTGGCAATGGGTGCCTACATTTGACGTCCCTGGGTGTCGTGGACTAAAATGTTTTAAAAAGGCATCAGTCAAGCGGCCCCAGCCTTCGCCGCTCTTCCTCTGATCATCCGCAACCTCAGAAGCACCTGTGTAGTCACTTGGTAACCTGCCAGAGCCTGGAAAAGTGTTACACAAGTGTCGCTTTAGAGCGTCTTCAAGTTATTTCATCCTGTGCTCCCTTTGTGCGAGCAGGATGAGCTCTACAACTTTACCCTTGAATCGTGGAGCAAGAAGGCTTGCCAGCCAGTAATGATCCCTCTCCTTGATAGAACGTATCCTGGGGTCCTTTAGCAGGCTTTGCAGGATAAGGGAGCCCATGCAGCGTAGGTTGGAGTTGGCATTAGCTTCCGAGTCTTCCTGGTCAATGAGGATGACCCCATCAGGCACTTCCTTCTCCCAGCCACGTACTAGTCCTTGGGTTTCTGGGCACACAAAATATCCCAGGAAGGAATCCCCACCTTCAATGCCCCCACTACATAAATATTCCTCCTCCTCATCCTCCTCCTGTCTGATCTGAGGACCCGCAGGAATGCTGTCTGCGGAAAGACTGGGGTCTTGAGAGCTAGGGATTGCCTCCTCTTCCTCCTGCTGCTCTGCCTCTAGTGCCACATCTATAATTCCCCGCGGAGTGTGCTCCAGCAGGAACACTAAAGGAATTGTTTCACTGATGCATGCACTGTCCCTGCTCACCATCCTCGTTGCTCCTCAAATGGTGATAGTACAGTGCATGCATCCTTGATCATCAGCCACTGCGGGGGGGGGGAACCAAGTTGACCTGAACCTGACCTTGTGCCATACTCACACAGGTACTCATTGATGGCCCTCTGCTGCTTGTGCAGATGCTGCAGCATTGCCAATGTCGAGTTCCACCTGGTGGGCATGTCACAAATCAGACAGTTTGTGGGAAGGTGGAATTCTCTTTGAATTTCTGCCAGGCGAACATTTGCTGGGAATGACCGTCTGAAGTGGCTGCAGACTTTTCTGACCTGGCTTAGAAGCTCTGCCAGCCCTGGGTACCTGGTTAGGAAACGCTGTACCACCAGATTTAGGACGTGGGCTAGGCATGGTACATGCGTCAGTTTACCCTGGCATAGGGCGGAGAGAAGGTTGCTGCCATTATCACAGACGACCATTCCCAGCTGAAGCTGGCGTGGTGTTAACCATCTCTGCACCTGGCCCTGCAGAGCTGACAGAATTTCTGGCCCGGTGAGGCTCCTGTCCCCTAAACCAACCAGCTCAAGCACAATTTGGCATCTTTTTGTTTGAGCCATTGCATAGCCACTGTCACGCGTCGGTTTAACTGCCACTTCGCCAGAGACAGAGAAGGAGGAAGAGGTGGTGGTGGAGCAGACAGACCTCATACAAGCAGCTTTCTGGAGGCGTGGTGGATGAACAAGCTCCAGCACAGAGCCCCGTCTTGGATCCCTCCCAGCTGCAATCAGAGTTACCCAGTGTGCCATGAAGGAAATGTAACGGCCCTGTCCATGCTTGCTGGACCACGTGTCTAAAATCATGTGCACCTTGCTGCTGACTGCCTTTCCCTATGACTGCATAACATTGTGTTCCATGTGCTGGTATAGTGCTAGAATGACCTTCCGTGAAAAGAAATGGCGTTTTGGAACCTACCACTGTGGTACAGCACATTCAGCAAATTCACGGAAGGAAGCCGAGTCCACCAGCTGGAAAGGCAGCAGCTGTAATGTGAGTAATTTTGCTAAGCTGGCATTTAGACGCTGTGCTTGGGGATGGTTGGGACTATTTTTTTTACACTGCAGCAGCTGGGGCAATGTAATCTGACTGTGTAAATCTTCAGCTGATGGGATGCTGTCACATTCTGAGGAAGGACCTGGTACACCCAATACTGTAGCATCATCCCTGTCAGTGGAGGTTGTAGGCAATGACATGGCAGGACATATAGTGTGGGTAGAGACAAATGAGGAAGAGGAGGATCTATGCAAAGTGTTGTGCCAACGGGATGCATGGCAGGTGGTCATATGTCACCTCAAGCACGTGGTACCCAAGCATGGGATGTCTTTCCCACGCTTGATCCTCATCTGACATAGATTACAAATAGCAACGGTGCGGTCTGCAGCACATTTCTTAAAGAACTCCCAGACAGCATAGTTCCTGGATGTGTGCTTTGAGACAACAGCGCTCTGCACCTGAGCAGCTCTGACATCTGATGCCTTGGACTGGCTACGGTTGGTCATAGAGGACATTGTGCCTCATTTTTGTTGTGCCTCCTCTTCACTTGACTACTCTGTTCGATCAGGCACCCAGGTGGAGTCAGTGACCTCATCATCATCATCACCCCCTATCTCCTCGTCACTGGAGCCAACTTCGCAATATGCTGCAGCTGCTGGGGGAACATGAGTGCCAGTTATTTGTGTGTCACTGGCACCCCCTTCCACTAGGTTGATTATACTCCCTTCCTCAAACTCAGAGATTGAATCAGAGCACTGTAGTTGCTGCACATCCTCAAGCAGGATGTCACTGTCATTGTAGTCAAACAATTCAGCTGAATCCTCCGTGTCTGATAGTGAGGCTACGGCAGGAGTAGCTGTGGACATGGAGGCTGCATTAGATGCTTTGGCAGCTGAGGTGGACTGTAAAGCACTACAAGCCTGGCTGGCAGAGGACTCGGAGGATGAGGATGGCCTGGTTAGCCAATCCACCAAATCCTCTGTATGTTGCTGCTGCTTAGGACGGCCAGCACCAGTTAGAAAGGACAAGCGTGCCCCTGCAGAGGATGCACCACGTCCACCACGACCAGAGGCACAGCCTCCCGACACAGGGGCTGCTTGCCCTGTTATCTGTGTCTGGGAGCATCTGCCTGTCCTTTTTGGTCTTTCTGACATGGTGAGTGATATGTAGATTAAAGATATACAGAACTCTGATTCAGCTCTGTTATAAAGATTGGAGATATGCAGAACTCTGATTCAACTGTGTTATCTAGATTAAAGATTTCCAGAACTCTGGTATAACTCAGTGAGACACCCTGACCCTGATAGCTGACAACCAGTGACAAGGCACAGATTGCAATTCCCAGGAACCTCCTATAAATCAGTGAGCCCCCCTGATGGGTGGCAGTGACAAGACACAGATTGCAATTTCTCAGAAACCTCCTAAAAATCAGTGAGCCCCCTGATGGGTGGCAGTGACAAGACACAGATTACAATTCGCAGAAACCACCTATAAATCAGTGAGACCCCTTGATAGGACCCCCTGATAGCTGGCAACAGTGACAAGACACAGATTACAATTCCCAGATATCTGATACAAGTCTGTGAGACCCCCTGATGGGTGGCAGTGACATGACACAAATTACAATTGCCAAGAACCTCTTATAAATCAGTGAGACCCCCTGATGGGTAGCAGTGACAAGACACAGATTACAATTCCCAGATATCTGCTAGAAGTGAGACCCCCCCAATGGCTGCTGGCAGTGAGAACACACAGATAACAACAATTCCCAGATATCTTGTAGAAGTAAGACCCCCCAATAGCTGCTGGCACTGAGAAGACACACTAACAGAACAATCTCCTCTCAAAAAACACATGCTGAAGGCTGTGTGAAGCCTTATATAGTCTGCAGCGGTACTTAGCTCTGTGAGCCCCTAATTGGACAAACTTTTCCCAATCAGGACTCTGAGCCGTGATTAGCATTGTCTTGCACCTGACCTGTGGTCAGGTGCAAGGCTGTAGCCAATTACAAGCTTCAGGCCAGTGGAAAAGTGCATTGTGGTCCATTGTGGTGCATTGTGGGCGAACACGCGGAAATGTTCGGAGTTTGACGAACGGGCGATGTTGGAATCGAACTCCGAACATAACGAACCGAACAGCTCATCCCTACTTATAGGGATGAGCCGAACACCCCACGAGTTCGGTTCGAGCCCGAACACGAACTTCCCATTTGTTTGGGTCCGAACCCAAACCCGAACTCGAACCCAATGCAAGTCAATGGGGCTGAAAATTTGGTTTTTAGAGTGCCCTCCAAGAGGGCATATATGCTACATATTTACCATAAGAGGTGTATGGGGGTCCGTGTAGTGCCCTGGGGGACAGGAAACAAGGACAAAAAGTAAAAAAAAAAACGTTTTTAAAGGGACAGTGAGTTTTCCATGAAATAAGGGATAAAAATAAAAACGAAAAATTCCTTCAAATATCGTGCCTAGGAGGTCCCCATAACCTGCCCGTGAAGTGGCGGATTTCTAGGATGTATAGAAACACTTAAAAACAAAAAAATGACGTTTCATATGACGGTAAATGCTTTTCCTTTAATCTATCCATAAACAACTGCTTGGGGCGGCAGTCTGTATGTAAAGAGGAGACATTTTTGTACACGCAGAAAAAGTTTACTGATTTTTTTAGCTAAATTATTGTGAAATATATACAGGCTTTGGATGAAAGTAACAATAGATGCTTTAAAATTGGTCCTTTAGCATCCCCAACAGTGCCGTCACACCGTAACCCCTCTGAGGATATGAATCTCATACAGTCGTCAGTGGCAGTGCACCCAAATATTGTGCTTTTGGTGCCAGGCCTGCAAGTACTATCATACAGTAACCCCTCTGTGGTATTGTGGAAGAATGTAGGGGTGGACCATGTGGTCCTATATTGAAAAGTTTATCTGTTAATGGGTGTCAGTGCACCCAGATATTGTGCCTTTAATGCCAGGCCAGCAAGTATTATCATACAGTAACCCCTCTGTGGTATTGTGGAAGAATGCAGGGGTGGACCATGTGGTCCTATATTGAAAAGTTTATCTGTTAATGGGTGTCAGTGCACCCAGATATTGTGCCTTTAATGCCAGGCCAGCAAGTATCATCATACAGTAACCCCTCTGTGGTATTGTGGAAGAGTGCAGGGTTGGACCCTGTGGTTCAAAAAATTAAAATTATATAAATCTGGCACAGGCGTCAGTGCAGCCAAATATTGGGCCTTTCATGGCAGCAAGTGCCTTCACACCGTAACCCTTTTGTGGTGTTGTGGAAGAGTTCAGTGCTGGAGGTTTTGTGAATGCAGAAGAGGACATCCCCGATCTATTCCATTACTTCAGCATCAGGGGATTGATAGCTGCTGATCCAGGACTGATTCATTTTTATAAATGTCAGCCGGTCTACAGAGTCGGTGGACAGATGCACTCTTTTGTCTGTGACAAAACCTCTAGCGGCACTGAACGTCCTTTCGGAAAGCACGCTAGATGAAGGGCAACCTAGTAGCTGCATAGCATATTGGCTAAGTTCTGGCCAGTGATCCAATCTCAACACCAAGTAAGCCAGTGGATCATCTGCTGGAAAGGTATCCAGGTCTGCCCTTGCCCGTAGGTAGTCCTGCACCATATGGTGAAGACGCTGGCAATGGGTGCCTACATTTGACGTCCCTGGGCGTCGAGGACTAAAAAAATTAAAAAAAGCATCAGTCAAGCGGCCCTGGTCTTCACCACTATTCCTCTGATCACCCGCAGCCTCAGAAGCACGTGTGTCAGCACTTGGTAATCTACCAGTGCCTGGAAAGGTTTTACACAAGTGTCGCTTTAGAGCATCCTCAAGTTTTTTCATCCTGTGCTCCCTCTGTGCGGGCAGGATGAGCTCTGCAACTTTCCCCTTGTATCGTGGATCAAGAAGGGTTGCCAACCAGTAATGATCCCTCTCCTTGATAGTACGAATCCTGGAGTCCTTTAGCAGGCTTTGCATTATTAGGGAGCCCATGCAGCGTAGGTTGGAGGTGGCATTAGCTTCCGAGTCTTCCTGGTCAATGAGGATGACCGTATCGTGCACTTCCTCCTCCCAGCCACGCACTAGCCCTTCTGTTTCTGGGCACACAAATCCCTCCCTTGAGGAATCCCCACCTTCAATGCCCCCACTACGTAAATATTCCTCCTCCTCCTCATCCTCCTCCTGTCTGATCTGAGTAGGACCCGCTGGAATGCTGTCTGCGGAAAGACTGAGGCCTTGAGAGCTAGGGAAGGCCTCCTCTTCCTCCCGCTGCTCTGCATCTAGAGCCACATCTATAATTCCCCGCAGAGTGTGCTCCAGCAGGAACACTAAAGGAATTGTGTCACTGATGCATGCACTGTCCCTGCTCACCATCCTCGTTGCCTCCTCAAATGGTGACAGTACAGTGCATGCATCCGTGATCATCAGCCACTGTGGGGGGAAAAAAAACAAGTTGACCTGAACCTGTCCTTGTGCCATACTCACACAGGTACTCGTTGATGGCCCTCTGCTGCTTGTGCAGACGCTGCAGCATTGCTAATGTCGAGTTCCACCTGGTGGGCATGTCACAGATCAGACGGTTTGTGGGAAGGTGGAATTCTCTTTGAATTTCTGCCAGGCGAACGCTTGCTGGGAATGACCGTCTGAAGTGGCTGCAGACTTTTCTGGCCTGGATGAGAAGCTCTGGCAGCCCTGGGTACTTGGTTAAGAAACGCTGTACCACCAGATTTAGGACGTGTGCTAGGCATGGTACATGCGTCAATTTACCCTTGCGTAGGGCGGAGAGAAGGTTGCTGCCATTATCGCAGACGATCATTCCCAGCTCAAGCTGGCGTGGTGTTAACCATCTCTGCACCTGCCCCTGCAGAGCTGACAAAATTTATGACCCAGTGTGGCTCCTGTCCCCTAAACAAACCAGCTCAAGCACAGTATGGCATCTTTTTGCTTGAGCCATTGCGTAGACCCTGTCAGGCGTCGGTTTAACTGCCACTTCGCCAGAGACAGAGAAGGAGGAGGAGGAGGAGGAGGAGGAGGAGGAAGAGGTGGTGGTGTTGGAGCAGACAGACCTCATACAAGCAGCTTTCTGGAGGTGTGGTGGATGAACAAGCTCCAGCACAGAGCCCCGTCTTGGATCCCTCCCAGCTGCAATCAGAGTTACCCAGTGTGCCGTGAAGGAAATGTAATGACCCTGTCCATGCTTTCTGGACCACGTGTCTAAAGTCACATGCAGTGCACCTTGCTGCTGACTGCCTTTCCCAATGACTAGATAACATTGTCTTCCAAGTGCTGGTATAGTGCTGGAATGGCCTTGCATGAAATGTAATGGCGTTTTGGAACCTGCCACTGTGGTACAGCACATTCAGCAAATTCACGGAAGGGAGCATAGTCCACCAGCTGCAAAGGCAGCAGCTGCAATGCGAGTAATTTTGCTAAGCTGGCATTTAGGGGATGGTTGGGACTATATTTCTTCTTTCGCTGCTTCAGCTGCGGCAACGTAATCTGACTGGGTAAATCTTCAACTTTCCATGTAATTGGGCAGACTAGATGGGCCGAAAGGTTCTTATCTGCCGACATTTTTCTATGTTTCTATGTTTCTAACTACTGGGATGATGTCACATTGTGAGGAAGGACCTGGTACATCCATTACTGTAGCATCATCCCTGTCGGTGGAGGTTGTAGGCAATGACATGGCAGGACATACAGTGGGGGTAGAGACAGATGATGAGGAGGAGGACCTACGCAAAGTTTTGCCCCAACGGAATGTGTGGCACTTGTTCATATGTCGCCTCAAGCACGTGGTACCCAAGTGTCCGGTATCTTTCCCACGCTTAAGCCTCATCTGACATAGATTACAAATAGCAACGCTGCGCTCTACTGCACATTTCTTAAAGAACTCCCAGACAACAGAGTTCCTGCATGTGTTCTTTGAGACAACAGCACCGGAGCAGCTCTGACATGTGATGCCTTGGACTGGCTAGTGCTACGGTTGGTCACAGAGGATGTTGTGCCTCGTGTTTGCTGTGCCTCCTCCTTCCCCTCTTCCTCACTTAATTCCTCTGTTCGATCAGGCACCCAGGTGGAGTCAGTGACTTCATCATCATTGTCATCATCATCCCCTATCTCCTCGTCACTGGAGCCAACTTGGCATTATGCTGCAGCTGTTGGGGCAACATGAGTGCCAGTTATTTGTGTGTCATCACTGGCACCCCCTTCCTCTAGGTTGATTATAACCTCAACCTCAGAGATTGAATCAGAGCACTGTACTTGCTGCGCATCCTCAAGCAGCATGTCACTCTCATTGTAGTCAAACAATTCAGCTGACTCCTCCGTGTGTGATAGCGAGGCTACGGCAGGAGTAGCTGTGGACATGGAGGCTGCATTAGATGCTTTGGCAGCTGAGGTGGACTGTAAAGCACTAGAAGCCTGGCTGGCAGAGGACTCGGAGGATGAGGATGGCCTGGTTAGCCAATCCACCAAGTCCTCTGTATGTTGCTGCTGCTTAAGACGGCCAGCACCAGTTAGAAAGGACAAGCGTGCCCCTACAGAGGATGCACCACGTCCACCACGACCAGAGGCACAGCCTCCCAACACAGGGGCTGCTTGCCCTCTTATCTGTGTCTGGGAGCGTCTGCCTATCCTTTTTGTTCTTTCAGACATGGTGAGTGATATATAGATTAATATATACAGAACTCTGATTCAACTCTGGTATAAAGATTAAAGATTTACAGAACTCTGGTATAACTCAGTGAGACACCCTGATTGCTGGCAGCCAGTGACAAGAGACAGATCACCTCAATTCACAAATGTTTTAAAGAAATTAGTGAGCCCCAAAATACTGCGTGGTACTGGTTGTGTGACAAGACACAGATCACCTCAATTCACAAATGTTTTAACCCCTTAAGGACCCAGGACGTTCCATGTACGTCATTGCTGCGGGTCTCTTTTAGACCCGCTGACGTACATGGTACGTCCTGCGGTTTTTTGAGCGCTGGAAGCGATCGGATCGCTTCCAGCAGCTCAAACGCCATTGCAGGATGCCTGGGAGTCCAGGCATCCGTGCAATGGCGGTGAGAAGTGCCGGGGCACCTTGTGATCGCTCCCCGGGAGCGATCAACATCCGGTTTCACCGGAGAGGTGCCCGGCACTTCTAGAGAGCGCTGGAAGCGATCGGATCGCTTCCAGCAGCTCAAACGCCATTGCAGGATGCCTGGGAGTCCAGGCATCCGTGCAATGGCGGTGAGAAGTGCCGGGGCACCTTGTGATCACTCCCCGGGAGCGATCAACATCCGGTTTCACCGGAGAGGTGCCCGGCACTTCTAGAGAGCGCTGGAAGCGATCGGTATCGCTTCCAGCTGCTCTGTGTATATTGCAGGGATGCCTCGACATCGAGGCATTGTAACGGTTAGCCCCTGCTTGGGCCATCGTGGTGGCTTGGAACAGGAGATGAAGCCCTTAAGGCAGGTGAGTAACTGACTGGACACAAGGACAGACGGAATTCTCCAAAACCAAGGAGCACCAAAAAACAGAACAGAATTGCCACTAAGCTCCGAAGGCTTCAAGACCGACAGACAACTTAGGACACTCAGAAACACAATGATACGCCTGCCAATCCGTGAATTGAGCAGGCTGCAAGGCAGTCGGAGAAACACAAAGATACACTTGACAATCCGTGAAGTGAGCAGGCTGCAGGACAGTAAACAAAACAGACTATACTAAAAGAGGTCCTTATAAGCGGCCTCTGAATATAATACTAAACTAGACAGACAAGGTACATAAAACATGAAACATACAAGAATCGTCAATCAGGCAGAGGTTGGCAACAGATCAGAAATATACGGTACCAGGGGGAGTAGAAGGGATTGTCAAAAATAAAGCCGAGGTCAGAACCAGAAAACACTTGAACAGGAATGCTTTACAGCAACTCAGGAAACACGAACCAGACAGAACCACCATCAAACTCCACAAACAGTCAATGAGGCTCTGTGCTGCTGGGAATATATAGGGAGTGGGTCTGTGTGATTGGGCCATGTGACCCCAGACCAGGAGATCACAACAGAGCCCCAGATCAGCACTAAACAGCACAGCCAGACACACCATAGGGGAAAAAACACATGAAGACCCTTCATCACCAGGGGGCAAGGCCGAGACGTGACAGGCATCCTTGCAATATGCTTACT